>CM048751.1:258394146-258754146 GCA_026315105.1 Locusta migratoria | reverse complement strand
GGTGCACGCTTATCACTTCCGAACGACAAGACGCAGATCAAAATATCCACGGGTGTACTGCCGGTCTATAGTGTCCAACGGGCACAATATTTCGGCGATCATACATGTCGCCATCATCAGGTGAACTGACGGACTGAGCTCCTGGAAACGCGCCGGCACGGAGATCCGCACGCTACGGCTGCTCGAAGGGAACTGGGTTCTAGCCCGGTAGCGGGCCATTTAAATACCCTCGGCCCGCGGAGCGACCCCTCCGCGGTCCGCGCCCCGCGCCGCGGCCGCGCAGTGGAACCGATTGCGCCGGCGTCTGAGAAGACGTCGGTGTGAGGGCTCTGTCCGCCGTGGTCGTCACTTCGTTACGTTTGCTAAATTTACTCTTAATTAACCCAATCGCTGGTTCCCAAGCTTTGCTAAGATTATAGCCAGAGTCACGGTTTATGAGGTCGTCACTTGTGCGAATTTCAATGGCCTCTCTAACGACGCAGTCCCAGTATCTCGACGTCTGTACCAGAATCCTAGTGTGTTCATACTCCATGGCGTGATTCTCCGACAAACAATGTTCAGCGACCGCCGACTTGCTCGGATACATCAATCGTGTGTGCCTCTGGTGTTCAACGCATCGATCCTCGACGGTACGCATCGTCTGTCCAATATATGACTTTCCACACTGACACGGAATCTGGTACACGCCCGCCTTCCTCAAACCGAGATCATCTTTAGCGCTCTCCACCAGTGCACGATTTTATTCGGCGGACAAAAAACAGTTCCAACCTGGTGTTTTCTCAAAATGCGTGCGATCTTCCCTGAGAGTGCGCCGGTATATGGAACGAACGCAGTGCCTACATCCTCCCTTGCGTTTTCATCCATTTCCACAGGTTGTGTTGTGGTGGTTGGGCGGAGAGCCCGCTGAATCTGCCACGCTGAGTACCCATTTTTTCGAAATACAGTTTTCAGGTGTTCCAATTCCTGGGGTAGACTCTCTGTGTCGGAGATAGTGCGCGCCCTACGTACTAGAGTTTTAAGTACCACATTCCTCTGTGAAGGGTGGTGACAGCTGTCTGCGTGTAAATACAGATCAGTGTGCGTTGTCTTTCGATATACACTATGACCCAGGGTGCCATCAGCTCTTCTCTTGACCAAGACGTCAAGGAACGGCAATTTACCCTCCGTTTCAGTCTCCATAGTGAATTTGATGTTGGGGTGTATGGAGTTCAGATGTGTAAGGAAGTCAAGGAGTTTATCCATACCATGTGGCCAGATGACGAAAGTGTCGTCCACATAACGGAAAAAGCAAGTGGGTTTCCATTCAGATGATGCCAGGGCTTCCTCCTCGAAATTCTCCATGTACAAATTTGCGACCACAGGGGAGAGTGGGCTACCCATGGCGACTCCCTCCGTTTGTTCGTAGTATTCGCCATTGAAAAGGAAATACGAGGAGGTCAAGACATGCCTAAAAAGTTCGGTGGTCTTCTCGTCAAATTTCTGACCAATCAAATCTAGTGACTCTCGAAGGGGCACCCTCGTAAACAACGAAACGACGTCAAAGCTCACCATGATATCTGACTCATCCAGCCTGAAGTTGTTAAGGCGTTTCACAAAATCCACGGAATTACGGATGTGATGAGGGCATTTACCCACATAAGGACTTAATATTCCCGTCAAGTATTTAGGCATGTCTTGACCTCCACGTATTTCCTTTTCAATGGCGAATACTACGAACAAACGGAGGGAGTCGCCATGGGTAGCCCACTCTCCCCTGTGGTTGCAAATTTGTACATGGAGAATTTCGAGGAGGAAGCCCTGGCATCATCTGAATGGAAACCCACTTGCTTTTTCCGTTATGTGGACGACACTTTCGTCATCTGGCCACATGGTATGGATAAACTCCTTGACTTCCTTACACATCTGAACTCCATACACCCCAACATCAAATTCACTATGGAGACTGAAACGGAGGGTAAATTGCCGTTCCTTGACGTCTTGGTCAAGAGAAGAGCTGATGGCACCCTGGGTCATAGTGTATATCGAAAGACAACGCACACTGATCTGTATTTACACGCAGACAGCTGTCACCACCCTTCACAGAGGAATGGGGTACTTAAAACTCTAGTACGTAGGGCGCGCACTATCTCCGTCACAGAGAGTCTACCCCAGGAATTGGAACACCTGAAAACTGTATTTCGAAAAAATGGGTACTCAGAGTGGCAGATTCAGCGGGCTCTCCGCCCAACCACCACAACACAACCTGTGGAAATGGATGAAAACGCAAGGGAGGATGTAGGCACTGCGTTCGTTCCATATACCGGCGCACTCTCAGGGAAGATCACACGCATTTTGAGAAAACACCAGGTTGGAACTGTTTTTTGTCCGCCGAATAAAATTCGTGCACTGGTGGGGAGCGCTAAAGATGATCTCGGTTTGAGGAAGGCGGGCGTGTACCAGATTCCGTGTCAGTGTGGAAAGTCATATATTGGACAGACGATGCGTACCGTCGAGGATCGATGCGTTGAACACCAGAGGCACACACGATTGATGTATCCGAGCAAGTCGGCGGTCGCTGAACATTGTTTGTCGGAGAATCACGCCATGGAGTATGAACACACTAGGATTCTGGTACAGACGTCGAGATACTGGGACTGCGTCGTTAGAGAGGCCATTGAAATTCGCACAAGTGACGACCTCATAAACCGTGACTCTGGCTATAATCTTAGCAAAGCTTGGGAACCAGCGATTGGGTTAATTAAGAGTAAATTTAGCAAACGTAACGAAGTGACGACCACGGCGGACAGAGCCCTCACACCGACGTCTTCTCAGACGCCGGCGCAATCGGTTCCACTGCGCGGCCGCGGCGCGGGGCGCGGACCGCGGAGGGGTCGCTCCGCGGGCCGAGGGTATTTAAATGGCCCGCTACCGGGCTAGAACCCAGTTCCCTTCGAGCAGCCGTAGCGTGCGGATCTCCGTGCCGGCGCGTTTCCAGGAGCTCAGTCCGTCAGTTCACCTGATGATGGCGACATGTATGATCGCCGAAATATTGTGCCCGTTGGACACTATAGACCGGCAGTACACCCGTGGATATTTTGATCATCAAATACGCCGGGAGAAACTGAAGAATCACGACAAGACGCAGAGTTTACTACAGTTACTAATTTATACCTGAGGAAGGTTTTAGGCATGGTTTTATAGCTATCTGTTAGATATTTAGTAATTTGAAGAATGTAACGCGAAATGCGGAACAATAATTACTCTTTGAATATTATATTTACTCTTTGAAAATGATTTTATGGGTTGCATTTGTTGCTTGAGGGTTGATAATGATAAAAGGGTGGAAAACTGCAGCGAAAACTACAGAACGAAAACGAATGGTATGTGTGTGTAATTGTTGTCCGAAGTCTCCCGTTGTACACCGTAGCAGTTCCATGCCGATAGCTATAAGGGGATGGAAAATATGGTGGTTGAAAGTTGTCAAATTATGAAAAAATTCGGACTGAAGGCCAGCGATGACGTTTGCGACTCTATAGCAAGGAGGTTACATACAGCGAAACGTGATGCCACGGTCCATATCTTTGGTCTATGCGTGCTACAATGTCTTCAGCTCTTTCTCTGTAAGGATAAGCATACGAATAAGAAAATATAAGAATAAATAAATAAAGCAGTAAAAAAGAAATTTCCTTTAATACATCTCTTTAAAAAATCGATTTGACGTTTCGCGCATTATCTATCTTAATCAACGAACATGGGAGCGGAGCCGCGGGTTGGAACATAAATATGGCAACTTTTGTTTCACAACCGATAGAAAAGCGTTGCATGTATCACTACGGTTGGGGGTTCGAATCCCCCCTCGGGCATGCATATTTGTGCCGTCCTTAGTATTAGTTAGTTCATAAGTAGTTTGTAAGCTTAGGGACTGATGACCCCGTAGTTAAGTCCCATAAGCTATACAGACATTTGGAATTTCGTTGCATGTATGCATCTGTTATTGTCCTTCAGAGTAGTCACCAGTGTTGTGTAGAACCCGTTGCCAGCGATGTGGAAGGCTTAGTATACCGTTAGCAGAACCTGTTCTGTTGATGGTGCGAATGGAGCGGTCTACTGCCTGTCGAATCTCTGGGACAGTTCTGAAGCGAATGGCACGAGGTGGTTCCAAATGTTCAAATGTTTGTAGATCTTATTGGAGTTAACTACGGGGCCATCAGTCCGTAAACCTACAAACTACTTATGAACTAGCTTATACTAAAGACGGCACAAACATCAATGCCTGAGGGGGGGGGGATTCAAACCCCCGACCGCAGCGGCCGTGCAGACCGTGACTGGCACGCCCTCATCTTCGGAATTAAATCAAAGTCACAAGGACTTGGTCTGGACAGTATGGTGGATGGTACAGTACTTCCCAGTCCCATCGACCGAAAAGAGCAGCCGTAGCTTTATGTGCCCGCGCATTTTCGTGCAAATTGATGGGTGGGTTACGCAGTAAGTGTTGCCACTTCTTTCGCAAAGCTGTTCACAGGTGATAATCCAAAGACGAACAGTAATACTGTGTACTGACGGTCTACCGTGGAGGAACGTAATGTATTACGGTATAAAAATTTCTTGTGGCTCATTGGCCTGGTGCAAGTCTTTCAATTGGGATGCCACTTCGGCGACTTGCATGTCCCTAGCCTACCCCAGTTATCCAACCGGGGAAAGGGGACCTACAGCTTAACGTGGAATCCGAACCACATGTTTCTGGCGACTCCTCACATCGTTGTGAGGTGAAGGATGGGTTAATCACAGTCTACACGAGAATCACCATGACTTTCACCATACTGGGACTCTGACACACTTTCGACTTTCGTGGCGACCCATAATGACGCCATTCGTTGCAATGGTGTTTCAGCATGTCTGCCACAGTTTGCTGATCTTCCTTGAAGGCTTTTACCCAACGTGCCACTGTTCTGTACGGCAATGCCGATTCCCCGCACGTCTCTTAAAGACCTTGATGACTCTGTCGTGCTGTACGATCTCCAGCACATTCAATCTTGATGAAACTCCGTTGTTCCTGTTTCGAAAACATAGTGACACCGTTACGTTAGACCGCTCGCTCACTGGTAACGGTGTTTCCCTCGACTGAGCGCACGCCGGTGACGGGGGCGGGGGAGACCATTTGCTCGCTGGTATGGTAGGTACGTCAACAACGATTTCTGTCAGCGACAATAGTGTCTTCACAGGAGTGTTGCCATTATTTAAGTTGCAACCATCGAGGGAAAATATCTATTATAATGCAGTAGTTATTAAAGTAAACCACTGTAATAAGGCTGAAAGGGGGATAAATATCTCTCCCTATCGGTGGCACCCCTATCCCCTTTAATCATGTTTTGCCTGTCTATCAGTGTCTGTTGGTGAATCAGTAACTGGGATCTTTTGGCATGAGTCATTGAACGTGACTCAATGCTGTGTGGTGAGCATGAGATGAATGAAAACCCAAAATAGCCTTGTGATAAAAAGTTGGTCACCAACTTACCCACTGTATCCAAGCCCCTGTAAGATAATGTTCACAACTAATAAACTAAATACTCAAGCAAAATTCAACTTACTGTACTGTTGAGCAAGCTGTGAGGGAATGGAAAGAAGGAATGTGGAGAAGGAATTGACGTTCAGGGAGGAAAAATAAAAACTTTGCGGTTTGTTGATGACATTGTAATTCTGTCAGAGAAACCAAAGAACGTGGAAGAGCAATTGAATGGACAGTGTCTTGAAAGGAGGGAATAATACGAACATTAACAAGAGTGAAACAAGAGTAATGGAATGTAGCGTGGAGCGGTGCATCAAACAAGTCTGGGGACAAAAGGCCTCAACAACATCCCTGTCCTTTATGTCACGTTTAGTCGGGCCTGGTGGTCTCGGGATAAAGCTCTCAACTGATCGATCGCAGGTTCGAAATTCGGTCGGATCATAGTTTTTTCAAAACTTTTATCCATTATGGATGAGGAACACTGCGACTGTGGTGAAATAAGGTATCTTGAATGACAGCAACCAAAGGGTGATGTATCTGTCCAACATCTTTGGTTTGTTTACATTTGTATAGTGTGTGGAAACTGCATAGTACAATATGTATAAAGTGTTTAGCAGGACAATAAATATGTGCATGCCACAAGTTATGCTGTATAATACGTGTGAAGTGCATAGCAGCACAATTAATGTGTGCATGCTACCAATTGTGACAATGAATTTATGGATAACACAAATTGTAAGTAGCAATATTTAGGCCTACCAGTAAGTCAGTATTATTATGTCAGTTATGCTCGCCACATAGTTCACTTGTTTTGTTTTCTTGTAATTATAACAGATGCACAAATCCCACTACACACTATAAAAAACCGATCACCATCAGATGATGATATGCTAGGCATATCGAAACCGGTAATGGGAGAAATTTAATAACACATTTTGCATAAAAGGCGACTGGTTGCTGTCATTCAAGATACCTCACAGTTTTTTTTCAGTTTGAGTTTTAAACTTGTCTTCACCTCTCAACGATTTGAGGAGTCGCTAGAAATGACTCGTGGTACGGAATCCACGTTAGACTGTGCGTCCTCTTTTCGCGGCTGTGCGAATGGGGTAGTTACTGACCCTCCCCCCCCCCCTTCCACGAGGGGGAGCACAGTTATTTCGTGATATGTGCGTGGCGAGCGCGGGGCGCCGATCTAATGCAGTCTTTCTCGTTTCTTTCCCTTCCTCTCCTTTCCTATCCTCACTCCTTCCCCTCTCCACCGGGGGGACCGGCAACCTTAGCAATTTGGTCCCCCTATCCCAAACACCCAACGAACGAGTTACGGACACGTAATCTGCCGAAGTGGCGTGCGATAGAGTTATAAAATAACCAGGCAACTGAGCCACATGAGATTATTATTATTATTATTATTATTATTATTATTATTATCTCCTCACACTCCCATGGAAAGTACTTGGGCTCGAACAAACACATACACCAAAATCGTATGAGAGATAATGTAAAGATCCATTATTGCACTAGTGATACTCCCGCGTTTGCAAAACTCTGAAGTCGTCCATTAGAAGCCTCTGCGTGTGCCATGCCGCATTGCACTTTGACCTGTCGGTTTGTCAGTAGGGACGGTGCAGTGTGCCTCCGAAGTTGCATTTTGTGATGTTATTTGTGTGGTGAAGCGTCAGATGGGGCGGCAATTGCTAATCAATCCTTGTAATGTATTGCGATTAGTTGAGATGAAGTTACGAAGAACCCTTCTTCGTGAAGGTGGTATTAGTGTAGAAGATGGTCGCATGCTTTCTCGTAAATATGAGCATAAGTTAGATACTGTTGTAACACTAACACATAACGATGATAATAGGGATGATAATGACGAACAACTCATTGCAAGCGGTAGTGCTACGGTAAGTGCGGGAAGAGGCGATGGAAGCAGCGGCAGTAAATACCAACAGTCTTCCGAGAAGAACGTTAAAGTTGCAACTATGATCACGACTTTTGATGACAATACGCTAGAGAACATGTACGACGGTTATTACATAAGTTATAGTTAAGATATCTGCATTACGAATGGCGTCTACAATTACATCTGCAGTGCTATCTAGAGCATGGTTGCAGAACGTTGCAAAAAACGACACCCACCAGCGCATTGGGGTGTACGTAGAGATTCTATAAGCAAACGTTCATACAGATATGTTTGTTCGAGCCCATGTACTTTTCTTGTTAGAGGAAATTAACTTCATAGTCAGATCAAAGTCTCACTCTCAGAACAGTCAACCGGCTAATTCCTGATTAACGAAATCCATGCAATAATCACGTTTGGTACACGACGTTTTTCTGATTGGGAACTGATAAACAAGGTAATAATTAGTTTTTCATAATCAGTATAATTTTCATCAGACATAGCCCGTGTAAAATGGAAATGATACACTCGCAGAAAGGTATGACATTGTACGGCAGCGATATTGAAGGAATGAAGTATCGTAGAATTTCTGCCCTGGTAGCTTCTGCCAGTATGTTGCATGCCGGGCCGGGGTATACGGGGTGCAGCCAAGACTGGAAGGCGTCATCTCTGTACGGAAACTGGCCTCAGTATTCCAGGCCGAAATCACTGCCATCAGGGCATGTGTGGAGGAGAATTTGCGTAGGTGCTACAAAGATCGTAGCATCTATATCTATTCAGACAGCCAGGCAGCCCTGAGATCACTGGCAGCTCCTGCAACAAGGTCTAAAATTGTTGTAGAATGTCACAGGGTTCTGGTGGAGCTAGGGGAAAGCAATAAAGTAAACCTATTGTGGGTCCCTGGCCAGTCGGGGATCAGTGGCAACGAACATGCCGACAGATTACCAGGATGGGGGCAGAGACTCCATTTATTGGACCGGAACCTGTCCTGACAATCATTAAAGCAATGACGGGCAATGATCCTATCGTTAGTGGGGAGGGGTGGGCAGGTTTGAAGCCCTTACTCTTACGGGAATTAGTTTCATAACAACGAGTTTGAGCACTGTGGGCAGGGCGAAGCTGGGAATTTGTATCTGACGGGAGGCGTGCTTAGGTAGTCCTTGCAGGTGCGGTGATCACTGTGTCCCCAGTGGAGTAGGGGTCAGCGCAACTGCCTAGAAAGCAGGAGACCCGGGTTCGAATCCCGGCTGGGTACACATTTTCAGCTTTGCCCAATCCCAGTTGATGTCATATATTCTGTGAATATTAAATCACCAAGTCAATGATCAAATTGGAGCTACGTAACTGGCTCAGAAGACAGCATAGAATATTGGACCAAAGTCCATCAACAAAAACATGGCAAGGTAATGATGCCAAAGCCATGTTTTAAAAGAAGCTCTGCACTCCTGGGCCTGAAGAGGAGAGAGATTAGACTCATGGTTCAGAAGAGGACCCTAAATGTAGGATCTGTGATGACGGTGATGAAACTGCATCACATCTAATCTTGGAATGCATTGCATTGGAGAGTAAAAGGCACAGAACATTTGGGACAACCAGACCCAAAGAAATTGTGTCTAATAAAGAACTGGTAAAGGGACTCCTTGCACTGTTCAAGGGCATTGGTTGGCTTTACTAGATATACAGGGAGCGATACCGCACAATAAACTTACTTTCGGTGCGGGCAGTGGCGGGTTGGACCAAGACTGTTTTGGCTTCCCTGGAAAAATCAAATAAAATCTAGAACACATAGAAAATATTGTGGGGAAGGCGAATCAAAGGTTACGTTTCATTGGCAGAACGCTTCGAAGATGCACCAGCTCCACCAAAGAGACTGCCTACATCACACTTGTGCGTCCTCTTCGGGAGTACTGTTGCCCCTTGTGGGACCCTCACCAGGTGGGACTGACGGAAGATATTGAGAAGATTCAAAGAAGGGTAGCTCGTTTTGTTTTATCACGTTACGGGGGGGAAAGCGTCACGGAAATGTTGCACGAATTGGGGTGGAAATCATTAAAAGAAAGACGTTATTCATTACGGCGTGATCTGTTTGCGAAGTTTCAATCACCGACTTTTACTTATGAATGTGAAAATATTTTGCTAGCACCCGCCTAATTAGGGAGACATGACCATCCCAATAAAATAAGAGAAATCAGATCGAAAACGGAACGATTTAGGTGTTCTTTCTTCCCGCGCGCCATTAGAGAATTGAACGGTAGAGAAAAGTTATGAAAGTGGTTAATGAACCCTCTGCCAGGCACTTAAATGTGATTTGCAGAGTATCGATGTAGATGTAGAGCAAAAAAATGTTGCACGCCTCTGCTCTTTCCCGTTGTGAAGAGCCGCCTGCTGAACTGCGGGTTTCAAATACCGCTCCAGCCGGGAGCAGCTGGAGAGTTGAAAGAAAGACGCGAGCGTGCGCGGTCGCCATCAGGTATGCGAATTGAGAGCGGGGAGAAAGAGCGCTGATGAGTCGCAATCAATGGCCAGGACGCTAACAAAGTTAGGCGAAGCGGCCGAATGAAGAGCGCGCAGCACAATGGGACAAAGCGCGTCACGGGCCTTGCCACCTGACGCTCGGCTAATAACTGCCGGCCCTCAATGCTGAAACGCCACTCATTCTCTTCCTCTGCCGCGCCTCGAAATTTTGGAACTTCGGCGCAACTCTCTGCATTGATACACGTTTTGTCATTCAAATTTGGAGTGTTTTAACTTCGCGAGCCGAACTCTCTCAGTAATAAAATAACCACGATCCGTAGCCAGTGCTCTAATGAAAAGTCTCTGACTCTATGGTATTTCTTTACTAGAACATCCCGCTCTGCCTAAATTTTGAAAAAAAAAAAAAGCTAGAAACTCTGGGTCAAGCCGCAGGAAAACCATTTTGGAGCGTAATCAGCAATCTTCGAAAGGGAGGGAAGAAGGAATTAACAAGTGTTTTGGACAGATCAGGAAAGCTGCTAGTCAATCCTTTGGATGCCTTGAGCAGATGGAGGGAATATTTTGAAGAATTGCTCAATGTAGGTGAAACGTTCAAGGATGTATCAGATTTTCAGGTAGAATGGGATAGGAACGACGATGAAAACAGGATCTCATTTGAGGAAGTGGAGAAAATGGTTAGTAGATTACAGTGAAATAAAGCGGCTGGGGTGGACGAAAGTAAGCTGGAACTCGTCAAATACAGTGAAATATCAGGTCTCAAATGGTTACACAGGATAATTGAGAAGCGTGGGAATCGGGACAGGTTCCGTCTGACTGGACGAAAGCGGTAATCACTCCAATTTTCAAACATGGAAACAGAAAAGATCGTAACAACTCTCGATGTATCTCTTTAATTAGCGTTGTAGGCAAAATATTGCCGGCCGCGGTGGCCGAGGGGACTGAGGCGCTCCAGTCACGGTCTGCACGGCCACTACGGTCGGGGGTTCGAATCCTCCCTCGGGCATGGATATTTGTGCCGTCCTAGTTCGTAAGTAGTTCATAAGTAGTTTGTAAGTTTAGGGACTGATGACCCCATAGTTAAGTCCCGTAAGCTGTACAAACATTTGAAACATTTTATAGAGATAACTCTAAACTTAAACGCGAGAAATTATCCACAAACTGTTTCTTTTGGTTTGCGTGATATAGTTAGCGGCTCAGGCAGCAAGAGTATGATGCAGCCTTTTTTTTTTTTTTTTTTTTTTTTTTTTTTTTTTTTTTTTGAAAATATTTTCAGGTATTGTTGAAAGGAGAGTGCGAGTATTAATTGAGGACAAGTTAGATGAAAATCAGTGTGGGTTTAGGCCTCTTAGAGGCTGTCAGGACATATCTTTACCTTACGGCAGGTAATGGATAAGTGCTATGAGTAGAACAGGGAATTGTATCTGTGTTTCATAGATCTAGAAAAGGCTCATGACCGTGCTCCTAGGAGGAAGCTACTGTCAATTCTACAAGATTATGGTATAGGAGGCAAACGTCTGTAGGGAATTTAAGGGCTTTACTTAGACTGTCAGGCAGCAGTTAGAGTAGATGGCAAATTAAGCTCATGGTTCAGGGTAGTGTCAGGGGTAAGACAAGGCTGTAACCTGTCACCACTGTTGTTCATACTATTCGTGGATCATATGCTAAAAACAGTAGACTGGCAGGGCGAAATTAAAATTAGTGAAAACAAAATAAGCAGTCTCGCATATGCGGATGACTTAGTTGTAATGGCCGATTCAATTGAAAGGTTGCAAACTAATATTTCAGAGTTCGATCAGAGGTGCAAGGATTATGATACGAAGATCAGTATCTCTAAAACGAAACTAATGTCTGTGGGAAAGAGATTTAAACAGACTGAGTGCCAAATAGGAGGAACAAAGTTAGAACGGATAGACAGTTTCAAGTACCTGGGATGTATTGTCTCACAGGATGGCAACATAGTGAAAGAACTGGACTCGAGGTGCAGAAAAGCTAATGCAGTGAGTGCTCAGCTAAGATCTACTCTCTTCTGCAAGAAGGAAGTAAGTACCAAGACTAAGTCAGCGGTGCACCGCTCTATCTTTCGACCAACTTTGTTGTATGGGAGTGAAAGTTGGGTGGATACAGGGTACCTTATTTATAAGGTAGAGGTTACAGATATGAAAGTAGCAAGAATGATTGCAGGTACCAATAGATGGGAACAATGGCAGGAGGGTGTCCATAATGAGGAAATCAAAGAAAAACTGGGAATGAACACCATAGAAGAAGCAATTAAGAGCGAACAGACTGAGATGGTGGGGTCATGTTATACGCATGGGAGAAGCAAGGTTACCTCAGAGACTCATGTGCTCGGCAGTTGAGGGTAAGAGGAGTCGAGGTAGACCAAGAAGAAAGTACTTAGATTCGGTGCAGCATGATTTTGAAGTAAAAGGCATAACATCAGAAGAGGCATCAATGTTAGTACTGAATAGGGGATCATGGAGGAATTTTATTAGAGGTACTATGCTCCAGACTGAAGGCGCTGAAAGGCGTAATCAGTCTAAAATGATGATGATGAAAAAAAGTCGGAGTTGAGCATCGAGTGCTATTAGTAACAACATGCACTTTACGGTACCTCACCCTACAGCGTTTCACAGTTTTCGCAACCCCAGGTTGTGGCCGTGATAAATAAGCTAATTGCGTAAACTATTAGTCACCTTAATTTATAAAGAAAAGCAAATTATCTATTTTTTATACATCTAGCAAAGACATATGACCGTGTTCCTAGGAGGAAGCTGTTGACAGTTCTACAAGATTATGGAATAAGAGGCAAACTTCTGCAGACAATCAAAGGTCTTTATGTAAACTGTCAGGCAGCAGTTAGGCAGTATATTGAGTTCATGGTTCAGGGTAACCTATCACCACTGTTGTTCATAATATTAATGGATCATATGTTGAAAACAGTAGACTAGCAGGTGAAAACAAGACAAGCAGTCGACTTAGTTGTGATGGCAGATTCTATTGAAAAGGTTGTAGTATAATATTTCAGAGCTCGATCAGAGGTGTAAGGGTTATGATATGAAGATCAGCATCTTCAAAACGAAAGTAATGTCTTGGGAAAGATGTTTAAACAGGTTGAGTGCCAAATAGGAGGGACAAAGTTAGAACTGGTGGACAGTTCCAAGTACTTATCATGTATTTTCGTACAGGATGGCAACATACTGGAAGAACTTGAATCAAGGTATAGCAAAGCTAATGCAGTAAGTGCTCAGCTAATTTCAACTCTCTTCTCCAAGAAGGAAGTTAGTACCAAGACTATAAATTGTCTGTGCACCGCTGTATCTATCGACCAACATTGTTGTATGGGAGTGAAAGTTGGGTGGCTACAGTTTACCTTATTCATAAGGTTGAGGTTACAGATTTGAAAGTAGCAAGGATGATTGGAAGTACTGATAGATGGGAACAATGGCAGGAAGGTGTCCATATTGAGGAAATCAAAGAAAAACTGGGCATAGACATCATAAATGAAGCAGTTACAACAAGGTTACCTAAGAGGCTCGTGGGTTCGGCAGTAGAGAATAAGAGAAGTCGAGGTAGACCGAGGAGAAAGCACTTAGATTCGGTGCAAAATGATTTTGAAGTAACAGACTTAACATCAGACGAGGCAGCAATGTTAGCACTGAATAGGGGATTATGGAGGAATTTTATTAGGGTGCTATGCTCCAGACTGAAGGCTGAGAGGCATAATCAGTATCTAATGATGATGATGATGGGCAGGAGGAGGAGGAATATGTTCGACTTGGAGCACTGTAGGTGCTGCAGAAATGACACCAAGCGTGCATTCGAGTTCCAACCGACAATAAAAGTGCCGACATTGAAAAGGTGTACGTGTGTGTGTTCGTGTAAGTGTGTGTGTGTGTGTGTGTGTGTGTGTGTGTGTGTGTGTGTGTGTGTTTAGCATTTACCTCGATGGAATCATCGCACTAAAACTGCTTGACGTGTCTAGAAACAATTGTGTATTACTCGCGATGTGTAAAAGAATAAGACCCCTTAAAAATCGTGGAACCGCACACTATCTATGTAAAGATAGTTGCAATTAATTGCAAAAAATGGATCCAAAAATACAAGAACAAAAGGCAACACTTAATGAATTAAGGTAAACCAAGATAAAGTCTCCAAACCCACCCACAGTCATCAAAACACCAAGGCGACTGATACAACAATCATAGAGACATTTCGGACGACTTAGACGAGAACACACAAAACACCTTATAGATATTGAAACAGGAAGACAACTAATGGTACACAATACATTACTGAAAGAAGAAGCCAAATCAGGCAAAATTTGCAGCACTCCTTTGCGGTGACTTAGAGATGGATATTATTATCATTTCAACACAGGTGGACACCACGAACTCTAGGAACGCCACCTGCAAGCGCTACGTAGAGTGGGAACACATTGGACGCACTGGAATTGTCCTGTCGGGCGACGTTTTAGGGTAAACAGCTTCAATATGCCTTTTGAAAACGGTGAGCATGTTTCGGAACTTGATCGGGGAAAAACGGTGGCATGTAGGGATGGCGAAATTTCATTGAGAGAAATCAGTGATCGTGTTTGGCATAACCAAGTAACTGTGACGCGAATCTGTAATGCTGGACGCTGGAATTGTCCTGCCGTACGGCTTTTTCGCGTAACTAGCTTCATCATGCCTTTTAGAAATCAGCGAGCATGTTTCGGAGTTCGACCGAGGAAAAATATTGCATGTTAGCGGGGGATTGCGGACTATCATTGAGAGAAAGCAGTGATCGTGATGGGCATAACAAAGTGATTCTGACGCGAATCTGTAATCGCTGGATGTAGGAAGGAACGCTTTTGTGCAATGAATACTTTGTTAGTGAATGTCGGACTGCCCCAGAATATGATCCCATACGAAAGCAGTGAAAGGAAATAGGCGTAAGTAAGCTAATTGACTGAGATGTAAATCACCAAACTTTGCAATGACCCTGATAGCATAAGTATCTGAACTCAAACATTTCAGCAGGTGTTTTATGTCTTTTTTCCAATTCAATCCCTCATCAATGCAAAGACCTAAATGTTTTGAATATTCTACCTTAGCTACAGATTTCTGTTCAAAGTCTATATTTATTTATCGTGTCATGCCGTTTACTCTATGAAACTCTATATACTGGGTTTTATCAAAGATTAATGAGAGTTCATTTGTAGATAACCACTTAATAATTTTCTGAAAAACATAATTGACAACTTCATCAGTTAGTTCCTGTTTGTCAGGCGTGATAGTTGTACTTGTATCGTCAGCAAAATGAACTAGCTTATCATCTTCGTGAATATAGAATGGCAAGTATTAATATACATTGAAAACCGAATCCCCCCCCCCCCCCCCGAAAGACAATCCCTCTCCCCCTCCCCGCCCGAGAGTAATAAATTATTACGCCCCAGATTCGATAATAGTCGCAATAAACCGAAGTCGATCATCAGCCTGCGCCACAGCTGTTGTTCATGGTCGTTCCGTTTCATCTCGCTCTAAAACGTCGCGACTAGCTATGTAATCGACATTTAGAGCTAGCTGTCAATTTTCACAACAACTATTGAGTTTGGCATAACTGGTATCCTACTAGTCAGTCAATGACGACACCTTCCCGCACACGGCGCAGCATCATTAACAAACAGCCGCAGATCGCTTCTCACTCTGCCGTCAGATTAATTATACAGATAAGAGTGCAATCTCTGTTCTATCACGCTTGCGTGAGACATTCGTGTCGATTCCCTTGTCTCTGGCGAACACTCACGTATCTGTAAATCTGTTCCATATGCTCGTACTTTCGTTAGCAGTTTGTAGAGGGGCACCTTGTCAAACGCCTTACAGAAATCAAGGAACGTGAAGTCTGCCCTTCAACCGTGGTTCGTAAGACATCATGTGAGAAAAGGGCAAGCTGAGGTTTACATGAATAGAGCTTTCAAAATCCATGCTGAGGCATGTAGCAAAGCTTTTCTGTTTCAAGGAAGTTTATTCGAACTTAGAGTATGACATTAATGATATTTTGCGGGTCCTTTCTATCACCTTTCTTACACAATCGCCTCTACTGCTGAGAACAGGGCTTTGAATTTTTTACGAGGAGGTGAAACTCCTGCTTCCGTGCCCCTAGCAGTTTCCACACATAGCTATTTATACAGTTTTTGTCCCCGCAGACAGACACTCTTTTACCAATTTCCTGGAATTTTTAAATAAGTCGTGAAGATAATATTAAGGTAGTAGACTATTTACACTAAAGTATAAACTTTATCTTTTTAATACTGTTACATAATTTTTTTCCCGAATGTAAATGGTATTTTTTCTACAATTTTGAAAGTTGAATGTTCTTCCACAGAAAAAAATTGTAACTTCTGAAATTTGATCTTTTGAATGTTCGAAAGAAATAAGCATGTTCACGGGAGCATATTTTATTGACAAAAGTCAAGTTCTATTTACATGCTGTAGCTGGGATCTTTTCTTGGTCGGCCTAACACTGTCTGCACTTGGAGATGGTCCACCTGTTGAATCCTGGAGCCCCTCGACTCCAACTGTTTACCTAAGGTCTTGACGAAGCAGACCATATGTGGTGTTTTTTTTATTATTATTATTAAAAAGGGCTGTGTATTTCATCTATTCACCGATGTGGTGAATTAGACCGATTTCAGTACCGTGCATTGCGAAAGAAACGGTTGTAAAATCTCAATTAAAATGCAACAGAGCTGGACAATGGCATGGGTTTGAGGTAGCCACATTGCTGACAGCCGTTTCAAAGTATTCAAGCAATTGTAATCAGCCATTGTGCCCGGCAATCAGTACAATAAACCTTCTGCCAGCAGACGGAGAAAAAGGGCTTGTCCTCTTGCGCATCCAGTTCAATGTACGTGGCAATGAAAGCCACGTGAGTACAGTTAACTGTCTGGTGTGACCGTGAATGACCGAGGTGGTCATTATTCGCCACTGAATACTCTTTCTCTTGACTTTAAAATGAAAATATTGATTCAAGTGAAACGGTGATAATGATAAATGGGCAGCTGATATTGGCTTGTCCACACCAGTGAAGCGAGAGTGTAATGACAATTGTTGTAAGCTGAAGTATAGTGTTTGTGTGATTGGGCAGTGTGGGGGCACGCGCTACCGCGCAAAGCTTCTGTCTCGTATCGCCTCTGTGGACGGAAAGTGATGCCTCCGTTTCGAAGCCGAGAAAAGCCAAAGCCAACAGTGGAAACATGTCCTTCGCTTTAACCCTGCAAGCACCAATCACAGCCGGCCGCGGTGGCCGAGGGGATTGAGGCGCTTCAGTCACGGTCTGCACGGCCAATACGGTCGGGGGTTCGAATCCCCCCTCGGGCATGGATATTTGTGCCGTCCTAGTTCGTAAGTAGTTCATAAGTAGTTTGTAAGTTTAGGGAGTGATGACCCCGTAGTTAAGTTCCATAAGCTATACAAACATTTTTTGGACCAATCACAGGCATAAATTGCCCGTACATTTTTCTTTCATTAGAAATCAATACAAATATCCTTCTTCGTTTCTGGGCCTTTTTCCACTTGTCTCTCGTCTTATAAAGTACTACATTGTACATTTCTATGTTTACAATTATAAAAACTCAAACAAAATTTAGCAATTTTGTGCCCAAAGGCACATTTTGTACTGGGTTGCTACTCCATGCGATCACAATTTTTACTCTCTTCTCTACAACACAAAAGCGAACGGAGAGTAGCTGCGGTGGAGTAGCCGAGCGGTCGAAAGCGTCTCGCTGCGGAGCGCGCGGTTACTCGCCGTGGAGGTTCGAGTCCTCCCTGGGGCATGGGCGTGTGTCTTTGTCCTTAGGTTGGTTTACCTAGGTTTAAGTAGTTTGTAAGCTACGGACTGATGACCACGCAGCCGCAACGGCTGTGCCACCTACATCTACGTCTACATCTACATGGGATACTCTGCAAATCACATTTAAGTGCCTGGCAGAGGGTTCATCGAACCAACTTTATAGTATTTATCTTCCATTCCATTCTCGAATAGCGCGCAGGAAGAAAGAACACCTGAATCTCTCCGTTCGAGCTCTGATTTCTCGTATTTTATTCTGATGATCATTTCTACCTATGTAAGTGGGAGTCAACAATATATTTTCGCATTCGTAGGAGAATGTTGGCGATTGGAGTTTCCTAAGTAGCCTACGCCGCAGCGATAAGCGCCGTTGTTGTAATGATTCCCATTCCAGATCCTGTATCATTTTTGTAACGCTGTCTCCCCTGTATCGTGACAATACGAAACGACCTGCCCTTCCTTGGACTCTTTCGATGTCCTCCGTCAAACCCACCTGATAAGGATCCCACGCTGGGCAGCAATACTCCAAAAGAGGACGGACAAGCGAAGTGTAGGCAGTTTCTTTAGTAGTTCTGTTGCATTTTTTAAGGTTTCTAAAAAACAAAAAAAAAAAAAAAACAAAAAAAAAAACGCAGTCTCTGGTTCGCCTTTCTAAAGACATTATCTACGTGTTCTTTCCAGTTTAAGTCTGATGTAATAGTAATTCCTAGGTATTTTGTGGAGTTTACGGCCTTCACTTTTGATTGATTTATCTTGTAAACAAAGTTTAACGAGTTTCTTTTCGTACTCATATGGACAACTTCACACTTCTCATTATTCAGTGTCAATTGCCAATTTTTGCACCATAGTGATATCTTATTCAGATCGTCACTTGGACACCGATATGGCAAATTCACTATGGCGTCATAGAGATGGCGTCGCTACCGCTTCCGGTATAACAATTATTTTAAATCGAAATGACGCTTATTTCAATGACAACACAGAAATATTACTACGCCAATAGTTTAATTTTTTGCATTTTTATCAGCCTACAGTTACTCCGCCCACTTTAACGGGATCTGTGTTTTAATTCAGTGCTGTCATAGCAAATATCTTGTAGTTGACTTTTCTAAATGTTTTTAGAGCTTATGGGACTTTACGAGGTCATCAGTCCCTAAACTTACAAACTACTTATGAACTAGCTTATACTAAAGACGGCACAAACATCCATGCCCGAGGGGGGGATTCGATTCCCCAACCGCAGCGGCCGTGCAGACCCTGACTGGCACGCCGCAGACCGCTCGGCCACCACGGCCGGCTTAGCTTTTCTCTTAGGGTATTGCATTACAGATTGTAAATAGTTACTAGCCTGTCGCTTATCAGTTCTCTTACCTTTGGCAATATTGATGTGAAAAATGACGAGTTGCACCGTAGCTGGTAATTCACATTAAACTGGCTGGGCAAATAAGGTCGGAGGAAAGCAAGGACATAGGCTGTCAGACCTCATTTTTTGTGACCTGCCACTTTGATTGTTCTTTTCGACAACACAGTAAAAAGTAAGACACTAAGTGGTGTAATAGCGGCAAACTTGGCCTATTTTCGGAACGCAAATGTGAGACTACTTTTGGCTTGTTCTGTAGATATTTTGTGTTCGTAATCAACGCCTCTTTTAATAATTTCTGCCGAACACTACATAAAAAAGCATTAGGTTTCTGAAGTGTTTCTTATGTTGCACTGTAATAAAAATAGGCACTGTGGCTTAGAGCCTAGATGTGGATCTGAAGAAGAATGTAAGGCATGAAACGGACAAATGGAATGAGGAACGAATTTTATTTAGACAAGAGGAATCAGAAACCACAGGGTGTACTTAAAGTCCGGCAACAGTTTCAATTATTTATTGCACAAGAACCAAACATTGTACAGATATCACACATATGTCATTTTGAAGAGAGACCTTGAAAGTTTGCTTCAATGAATACCGCCACAGCATAGTTTGGTAATTTGCCGATAGTCAGCGCTAGTCGCAAACATGGCGAGCCGTGGTAGAGTAGCCGAGCGCTCTTGAGGCACCTCGCTGCGGAGCGCGCGGTTGCTCGCCGTCGGAGGTTCGAGTCCTCCCTGGGGCGTGTGTGTGTGTGTGTGTGTGTGTGTGTGTGTGTGTGTGTGTGTGTGTGTGTTGTCCTTAGGTTAATTTACCTTAGATTGAGTAGTTTGTAAGCTACGGACTGATGACCACGCAGTTTGGTCCGATAGATTTACAAACATTTGAACATTTTTGAAAAAAGGCAAGTTCCTGTGCGGAGCGAGCTTTCTGTGTGTTGGAATTCGATAGAAACAAGTATTCTGCAACTGTTCAGAGGATGTTTAGAGCCAAGTGCGGTAAGAAGCCACCAACAAGGAAGGCCATTTACGACTGGCGCAACAAACTTCTTACGTGGGTTGCTTGTGCCCGGCAAAGAGAAGCGGACGTACCAGTGTGAGTGAAGGCAATGTGGAGCGCGTACGAGATACAGCCATATAGGCCAGTCGTCGTAGACAAAAAAATGGACTTAGGTAAAAAAAAAAAAAATCGCAGGAAGCTGAATTTTTTGTATGTTCTTAGGACAAATTAGAGTAGTATTAAACAAAGTTTGCAGCTTCGAAATCCTTTAGCTTAACTTTTAGGAACCAAAAAACCTCTAAATTTTCGGACTTTTTTCAGATTTCTCCACGGGGAAAGTCATACAAAGCAGAGTTATAGAGCAGTTATTTAGCTTTAATCTAAGTACAGAACGAAGTCCATAGGCCCAATAGATTTCTAGTCATCGTTAAAAAACGAAAAGTTGGAAAAATCGGATTATTCAGTGAACTGACCCAGATGAACTGCAGCCCTCTTATCCAATATATGTTAAAGAAGAAGAAGGAATTACTCACTGACGATGATTATTAACGCATTGTATATAAATAAGTGTAATTTTTGTGTTAGTGCATACCAATATATTTGTGAAAGTAGATATTGCTGTAAAAACAACGAAAGCCTCTCCGTATGTATTTGTCAGCCATTAAGGGATTGGGACTTTCATTCGTAGCGAGGCCTTTTGTTGTGCGAAGGCACCCCCCCTCACTCCGAGTGGTGGTCCAGTGGTTGTTCTCCCTCCCAAACGTCTTGTCTCCGAGGTCTTCCCCACTACACCCAGTTTGCCCCTAGAAACGGCCGTATTCGGATCTGTGAAGAACGTTTCAAACAAAAATCGTCTAAATATCGATAGTGGTGATGTTTTAAGTACTTTTTTTTACAATATGTCGGAACTACCCCCGTCGGATGTTTGTTTCGGGGTCGTTGGGAAGTGCTTGGAGAGGGAACAGTGACAGTGAAAAAGCGTGGCATTTAGATGCTGATAAAAGTGTGTCAGAAACGTGGACTTAAAAGGATCATGAGGTTTTTGTGCAATTTAAACGAATTGTCCGTACGTGACGCATGCAGGAAGAGGTACACTATGGAAAGTAATGTGAAAGCATCTGTCCAGCGAGGAGGAGATGTTTCATCTGCTCAGCCATCGTCTTCGCGTGGGGCAAAGCTGAGAAGTGCGTCGGGTTCAAGGCATCACATCATTGGAGATTTTTGTTTCCCTTGTGGTGAAAAATTCTCCAAGGAATATTTCGAAAAACAGATAAAATTGCATGAATATTTACGGGATGAACTCCATCAAGTGGAAACACTGGAAGTGAAAGAATCGATTGTGGAAAAAGCTAGGCAAGCTGGTGAATGGGGACAACAGATTCTTCAGCGTCTTTCATGTATAAGTGAACTTGTTGCTGCTGAGGGTAAGTACCACAAACATTGCTACCTAAAATTGCACTCCTTGTTGCGATCTACTGGTGCATGAGGTAAACGAGGGCGTCCTGAACATCCCCTCCTTATCGAGGATATGGAGCGTACATAAGCCTACCTTTCAGAAACAAGAGAGGAAAACCAATTTTCCATAAGTGACTTGATTGCAGAGAACTTCACAGGTAATTACAAACCAACAGTTGCAAGTGTTCAAGCTCATCTTAAAAGGCGATAGGGAGAAAAAATTATTTTTGCGCATGTTGGTTCGTATCACAGCCCAGTCTTGATGTTCACAGACATTGGACAAAACATTCTTTATGAAAGGTGGTCCAATCAAAGACTTAGCGATCCTGCTGAAGAACGGCTTAGAGTTGTCAAAGCTGCAGCAGAGATTATCCTGCAAGACATTCGTTCCGAAACATTGACACTACTCAATATTCCCTGTCAGATGCCTTTTTAAAAGACGCAAGGGTATCAGTTCCTGATTATCTGCAACTGTTGCTTGAACAGATTATCCTGAGAAACAAACGTTCTTCTCTCGAACAATGGAAAAAGAAGTGCAAAGGATTTGATCATGGAATCATGGCTGCAACGAGGCCCAAATCTTTCCTATCCTCAATTCAAATAAGCTTTGGAACCTATTTGTATAGAAAATTTGGTTCAAAGCACCTTGTTGAACTTTACCACAGTATAGGAATTTATTGTACATATACGGGGGCTATGCGTTTTGAAAGTTCCGCTATCCTCCGTGCAAAAGTGACCCAACTATTTGACAAAGGAGCTTTTATGCAGTTTGTGTTCGACAATGCAGATGTAATTGTTAACACAATTGATGGAGAAAGTACGTTCCGTGAAATGGATGGTATAATGATCATGACCCCTCACTCATCGGTTCACCCAAACAGAAACATACCATGTTTGAAGTCTGTTTCTGCAGAGTCTATCAGGTTCACAAACTGCCACTTCTATTAGAAAGAAATCTAGCTTGTCAGCCATTTCAATTAACGAAATGAAAATCACTGAAAACATTATGCCAAAATCCCCATACCTGCTGTGGTTGTTTGGAAAAGCACCTAACATGCCAGGCATCCCAGGATGGAATGAATTCATGGACCAAGTGACAGAAGATCTTCCTTACAAACTTTCAAAGATTGTATATTTCCATTTTATCCATGCTCCCCCAACCAACGAAGACACTGTTTTAACATCACCTTTGGAAGCCAGTTAAAGAACAGGCATTTACGGTCAGGAAACACGTTTTGTGACCTACGACCAAAAACTGTACTTGAAAGCTCGAGACATTGTGGAGAGCCACCAGCATCATCAGCTCGACAACATAGCTTGGAGGTTTTCACCTCATGTCATCCATGTGGGCCATCGGTGTCATAGTGGCAGGAAGTGGACTCAAGGAACTTCTCTGTTGAATATTTGCTGAAAATAGTTTTGGAAAAAATCCTATTTATATACAATGAATTAATAATCATCCTTAATGAGTAATTCCTTCTTCTTCAACATATATTGGATAAGAGGGCTGCAATTCATCTGGTCAGTTCATTGAATAATCCGATTTTTCCAACTTGTCGTTTTTTAACGATGACTAGAAATCTAGATTAAAGCTAAATAACTGCTCTATAACTTTGCTTTGTATGACTTTCCCCGTGGGGTGATCATTAGAGCCAATATTCTAGCCGAAAAATGACTAAAATTGGAAATTTGAACTATTTGGCGAAATAAGTCAATTTTTGAAGTCCAATATCTCGGAAACCATTGGACTTATAGAGCTGCGGTTTGGATTAAATTTTAGAATATTTTATCTTCATTAATAAAGGTACAAGTGACTTTTCGTCAAAAAAAAAAAAAAAAAAAGCCCTTCACGAGTTATAAGCCAAAATCAATCCGAAAATATCGAGGTTTTTTGGTTCCTAAAAGTTAAGCTAAAGGATTTCGAAGCTGCAAACTTGGTTTAATACTACTCTAATATGTCCTAACAGCATACCAAAAATTCAGCTACGTGCAATTTTTTTGGATCTAAATATACCTGGCGACTGGCCTAATAAGGAGTCCAAAGAAATCGGAACGGTGTGCGTCCGTGAGCTCGAAATAGTTCCAATGACTGTATAAAGAACTGCGACAGAAGCTGTCTATGAAACCATTCAAATTGGATCTAGTGCAGAAGCTGAGTGACGATGACAAAGGCAAGAGTTTTGAATTTAGTTCGCGGTTGCAACAACTTCATGAGAATGGAGATGACATTGTTGAGCACTTAATTTTTAGCGACGAATCCACTTTTCACACCAGTGGGAAAGTGAACAGGCATAATTGTTGAATCTGGGGAACGAAGCATCAACACGAATGCATTGAATTTGAGCGTGATTCCCCAAAGTTAATTGTGTTTTTTTTTTTTTTTTTTTTTTTTTTTTTTTTTTTTTTTTTTTTTGTGCCTGGTCATGTCGAAAACTGTACGGGCTATTCTTCACCGAGAGCACTGTCACTGGGTATTCCTCCTTGAACATGTTGCAGCCTCTTGAGAGTGTTTCCCGGTACATGAGTGTGGTATGAGTGTTGCTTGTCGACAGGGACCTAACCACTCCATGGTAGGGTTGCCAGATCTCCGGGCGCCGCCCGGAGTGCCCGGGTTTGGAATGAATTCTCCGGGTCTACGGGCCAATGACTCTCATCTCCGGGCTTGAATGTAACCTTCGTGTTAACTTTTTTTACGACGCTTTTTAAGTACTATGCTCATATAGCGACGATCTACATCGAACTTAACGTAACTTAAACTAAAGACGAACACAACATCCATGCCCTAGTGACGGGGATTCGAACCTCTGGCGGGAGCAGTCTCGCGCATCGTGGCAAGACGCCTCAGTGCGCTCGGCCATTCCCGGCCGGCTCCTCTCTAGTAATTATGAATAACTTTATATAAATTTCAATTTCTTATTGCAACAAAACGCTACTTTTCTATTCTTCCTCTGAAAACTTTTCGCTGTTGCGTCGGTAGTAATCGGCTAGCGCATTATTAAGCAAACACTGTTTCGGCAACGTGTCAACTGGCGACATCTATTATTTGTGTTCCTTCGTTCATTGTTTGTTATTAAGTTTACCGGCAAGTTTTGGAATACTCGGATCGTGTGTGAACAGACAAGCTTACATTAACTCAGATTAGTGAGTAATAACAGTGAAATGAAGAGACGAATCTAAGTTCGTTCCGTGAAGAATGGTTGCAGGAAGAAAATTATAAAGAGTGGCTACGAAAGTTTATTAGGTGTTTGGCGCTCTTCTTGGTGACCAGTTTGCGGAGCCTCAAGCGGCAACTCTTCGAAGGCGCAGCAGTTGATGTGAGCAGCTTTGATGCTGCCGCCACTTCTGCTGCCACGCCGACTGCAGTGTGCCGATTCTTGATCCACAGCAAGTGGCGGCCTGGCCGGTCAGCTGCGGCGTGTGAGGCCACCCCTAGCAATGTTCCACCGGGGGGGGGGGGGGGGATACTTGCTGAGAGGGAGGAGATGATTAGGAGTTTTTTTTAAAGAATTCACCTGTAATCCTGGGGGGGGGGGGGGGAGTCATTGGCCAAGGGCGAGGGGGGGCACGTCTGGTCTCCGGGCCAGCCTCTAGTTCAATCTGGCAACCCTACTCCATGGCCGGTAAAGCACCTGATTTCGCCGTGTTTGCGACTAGCGCTGACTATCGGAAAATTACCAGACTACGCTGTAGCGGTATCCCTGAAATAAAAAATAAATAAATAACACACACACACACACCTTTCAGGGTTTCTGTTCAAAATGACCTAAGTGTGATATCTGTACAATGTTCCGTTCTTGTGCAGCGAATAATTGAAGCCGGCCGCGGTGGACGAGGGGACTGAGGCGCATCAGTCACGGTCTGCACGGCCACTATGGTCGGGGGTTCGAATCCCCTCTCGGGCATGGATATTTGTGCCGTCTTTAGTTGTAGCTAGTTCATAAGCAGTTTGTAAGTTTAGGGACTGATGACCCCGTAGTTAAGTGCCATAAGCTATACAAACATTTGAACATTTTTTTTTTTTTTGAATAATTGAAACTTTTCCCGGTCTTTATGTACAGCCTGTACTAATTCTTGCAGGACTCTACAAGAGTGAAAGATATTAACTAGGTCGTCGTGTGAGAAGAAACTACTTGATGAGGGATGCACTGGAAGGAATGGCAACTTTTAAGAGGAGCAAAAGAAGAAACAGGTACCAGAAAATTTACAACATGAAATAAATGGTCCACATGAAAAGGATTGCGAAGAACCGGGAAGAATAGAGAATGTTTAACTGACTGGGCAGAACACGTCGTCATCATCGTCAGAGAGCGAGACATGGTTGACGAATATAACTCATTTATTTATAAAAATCCAATACGTGCCATATGTGCCGCTGGGCTAAAAGCCGTTCCGTTCTAATGACCAGCCACTAACGATTTCGGCGGCATCCGAGCGAATCCACGGCGCAGACACGCTGATGCCCGCTCTGCTAGTCAATCGAGTGGCTGCGATCCGCTTGCCGCCAGCGACGGCTACGTAACGAAGCTGGTTATTGCCGAGGCAATTATTGCCAGGCAGAAGGAAAAAGGAAAAAATAACGACCAGCTAGTGACGCACGCGAATTTTTAATGTTTCCACAAAAACTGAAGAGCGCCGCCTGTTGCCCATCACGAGAGAGCATTTAGCGCTAGCAGTCTGCACCGAAGTGATGGAAATTCCACTGGGGTTTTACAAGTTGACTGGTACCTCCACTTGAGGCACTTCATGTCTAAAGACTTTTGTAAAGCATTAGCATGAACAGGGTGGGAAAAATTCGCTCCAGGTATGAATGATGTAATATTTTATCTTGAGGTGCGTGAAATATTTTTCAGGGCATTTTTATTTCTGCCGCTCTGGTGCCATATCTTCAGACACAGCTCCTGAAAGTTACAAACTGAAGCTTTCTTGAAGGGTGGCATGCAAGGCTGCCATACCATAAACACTATGGGGTTATAGCAGCCTACACGGAAATCCATATGTAAGTGCAAACATTTCTAAAGGAGACTCAGGACATTGTACTGAACAACATTACGTAAGGGTGTTATGTCATTTGGAAACTTTTAAGCCGAGATGGAGTGGCCGAGCGCTCTAAGGCGCCTTGCTGCGGAGTGCGCAGCTGCTCGCCGTCGGAGGTTCAAGTCCTCACTCGTGCATGGGTGTCTGTGTGTGTGTTGTCCTTAGGATGCTTAAGTTAGTTTAAGTAGTTTGTAAGTCTAGAGGAACGTAGTAGTTAAGTCCCATAGATTTACAAACATTTGAACATTTTTTGAACTTGTAATATAGCTACTAAAACTCAGATTTATTCAGTTTAGTTAGTACCTCCAGACATGGGTAGTGCCTGGTTGCCTATTTTCCCCAAGATCAGGAGTGCAGTACGTCTTGCAATAGTGAAAGTGGATGTCACTCTCATGTAATTGAAGTCTCTGTGGCCTGGTGTAGTTCAGTTGCGGCCCAGCTACGGCAAAACAGAAAACATCAGGTTGCAACGTTTGTGTTTGTTGTGTGTGCTCAGTGACACAAAAAGTACATATCAACGTACTACGTATCAAAATATTTGTACTGACACATATTACGCCGCACGGAAGTAGCTGAGCGGTCTGGAGCGCCACGTTACGGATCGCGCGACCTCCCGCGTCGGAGGTTCGAATCCTCCCTTGGGAATGGATGTGTGTGTCGTCCTTAGGTTAGTTTAAGTATTTTCAGGTAAAACTTCCGGACTGATAGCCCGTGGTCCAGGTATAAAACTTCCTCCCGACTTTTCGTCTCTAACTGCGGGAGACATCTTCCAGGGTCTTCCGGCAACTGCAACCGCAGTTGGAGACGAAACGTCGGGAGGAAGTTTTATACCTTACATCCTATGTGTGTGTTTTGCTGTTGTTACATATGAGCTACACCCTAGATGTAATTGTTGTATGTGTTTCATATTTATTTTTGTTATTAACATCAAGAAGTGTGTGAGTCTCCAATATTTTGTAAACAAATTTTGCAGATTATGCACCGTGTTAACCATATAGGTGCTACACATGTGGAAGGTTGTGTTTTGTAACTTCAGAGGGTTAGTAATGAACATACCGTAATTTAGATCTTTCTTCCTAAAATCGCCATGTCTCTGTTTTTATACGCTAATCTCCAAACTGCTTGACGAACTTTCTTCAAGTTTTATTTGCTGAAAATCGATCACGAAAAGGTAAATGATAACTGTACTAATAAATGAACGGTTGTGTTTCGGGGCGTGTAGATAATTACATAACATATATGTCATTTACCTGTGTATGCCGTCATAATTCTGACACATAGTTTCAGCCACAGGGCGGCTACATGCGATGGCAATCCTTAAACTCCCATCCACGAAAATGGTTTCCGTTACGTGCTGCAAAATTACGAACATTCTGATGTCAACAGGTCAACAGAGGGCATCGTATCAATGTTTGTATTACTTGTATTAGGAGTCAGTGAAGCCGTTGAGTATTCAGTGCCTAAGTAACAGTATTCGGCCAGAATGTTTTATTTACAATGCTGTAGTATTGTCGGGTGCAGAAGGTTCGAGAATATTGTAGGCTTTTACGAAATATTTTAAAACTTAACAGAATATTTAAAAGCTTTCTAGAATGGTACAGGATTTCGAACACCAAAGTTCCTTTATCCTGACTATCCAAGCGGCCGGTAACAGTTACAAACCCGCAGAATGTAGGGGCCATTCAGGCACCTTCGGCTTTTCATCTGTTTGGTCCAATGAAGAAATTCCTGATCGGCCAACGCTTTGCGACAGACGTGAATAGTAGTCCGCAAATGGCTGTACTCTAACCAAATGGGCTTCTAGGAACAGGGCGTTTTGAAACTGGTACCACGTCGGAAGAAATATTGTGAGACCTTTCTGACTAACAAGGCACACCTTTGACCTCGTGCTCTCGGAACCGCACAAAATCATATTTGGAATAACAGGCAGTCATAAGCATGTCAGCGGTGTGCGTCATTTACATGAAAAACGTTGCTTTGTACCTCAAGTAACATTTTAACGGGGAGAAGCAAAGTAACAAGGCATCATTACCATTGGAAGGAAATTATATGTAATTTAACGGCATCGGTGTGTCATTGAGTATACAAACAGCAGCGCCAAAAATTCTCTGCTTAACGTACTTATAATACCGCAAAACACGCATAGGTACAGAAGTACCACACACATGAAAGTGCTTGTATTATTATGTTGAAGCCAGGATTGACCTCATAAATGTTTTCTAGTACGCTGTCATGATTATTTTTCGATGCACTAGACCTCATTTTTGGGTGGCGAGGGTTCCTACTCAATGTGACTTGACAGTTCCTGTTGCTCTGGAGATGAATGTCGTGTACTGCTTGAAGAGCCACCTTCAGGTTCCTCTGTCCTTGAAATTCAGTATATCTATCCAGTGTAACGTCGTGTATTTCTGTGTTGTCGCTATTACATTGCTGAATTATTATGTTATATATCCTCGGCCCCGATGCCATTTCCATATTCAGCACGTCGCAACTTGGTCCCTAATATTTGACCACTTGCAAAGGATTAATTGTCTTCATGATATCACTGCACTGTACTCAGCTTACAATGTAACTCGCTTGCGAACACTCCAGAGACAAATACGTACTGTAGCTATAGCACTCATTCCAAAAAAATGTTCAAATGTTTGTAAATCTATCGGATCAAACTTCGTGGACATCAGTCCGTAGCTTACTAACTACTTAACCTAAGGACAACACACACACACACACACACACACACACACACACACACACACACACACACCCTAGGGAGGACTCGAACCTCCGATGGCGAGCAACCGCGCGCTCCGCAGCGAGGCGCCTTAGACCTCTTGGCTACTCCACCGCGGCGCACTCATCCATCTGGAGCTTTGGTTAGTACAGCTACACTGTGCCACCATCTAGTGGCGCTAACAGACAAGTGCGGCGATTTACATGGAAATAACACACACCACTGTTTTGTTTCTGATTACTAGTCATTCCAAGGTTCTCCGCACAGGAGTTTGCAATCGTCGCGGGTGCGATTTTCCTTCAGTCGGCTTGTCACTTCCAACAGGGAGCTACAAAACGGTGTTGGTTATTTCCTCCAATAATTACAGTTCTAGTGATTAGGAGGGGAGGGGACGCTGTGATGTTTTACTCGTACCGGTGTAAGAAAAGGAAGACACGGAGTGTTATGGGTGCATCCGTACATACAGTTATTGCATGTAGATTTCATGGGCTCTAGAGTGTTTTATGCACTGGAAATACACAAAAAATACCTGGTAAATTACCTCCATGAGGTACGATGCGCTCGTCACGCTAGAACTTTCCCGCGCACTGCAGGTAGCATGAGACGAGCATCGCTCGCAACGACTTCGAGACGATTACGAGACGCGTGCAAATCGACCTGTTAGTGGCGTCCTATTTACTTACATAGGGACTGATCGCGTCGCGGACGAGTCGCAGCGGCGACGAGAGCGAATCGACCCGTGTGCGGACGGTCTAAGCACGGTCTCCTGCGTTCCGAGCGTTCGAGGTCAAAGGTGTCCCTCGTTAGTAGGAAAGTAGGTAAAAGATGTGAGTTCATTTATATTTTTTTTTATTTCGTTTTGTTATCTATTAAACTTTTTTTAAATTCAATTATTGAGCGTTACTTTCCGATCTTCTTCGGAAATTTAAGAGAAATTGAATTTCTGCATGTTCAGAACAGTGTATTAAGTGTAATTTTGGCGTGTTAAATAATATTAACATTTAATATGATGCCGAAAGGGAGAAGAAAAACTCTTCCTAGTGGGGAATGGATAATAAGGAATCTGAATGAACTGCAGAGAAATGAAACAGATAGGGAGCGGGGATCAATTTCAGATAACAAACGAAAATAAAGACGTAGCGAAGTATTTTTTTTTCAGCTAGTAATGCATTAATAACTGTAAGATACATTTTGAGGAGTTTCAGCATAACTCGGTGGGTGGCGCGGAAATCAAAAGATCGATCAGTAGCCAAGATTCCTCGATCTGTGACATGCACTGTCAAACAAGTTTGATTTACACTCAAGCACAGCAATACACATTGAATACAAGACAACGGCTGACTTTATTACAGTGCATTGTAACTGTCAACTGTTTTTAAAACAATGCCAGCTTTCCAAGTTTCCTCTTCGTATCCTTTGCCAGTTTTTCGTAACTCCCTCGTCAGTTTGCCTGGTGTCCAGTCTACTGGTATGCGGCTCAGATGTTATTTGCCAGTTAGTAATATTAAGCATATTTCTCCTCTTGTTTCCGTTTTTAAATCGCTCAACAACGAATCCAATTCGGAAATTATTTCATTTTGAATTATCATTTTAGTTGGAGTAAAGAAGAGGATATAATTAGAAGGCCACAGCGTTATGGGGAGAGAGAGAGAGAGAGAGAGAGAGAGAGAGAGAGAGAGAGAGAGAGAGAGAGAGAGAGAGAGAGAGAGAGAGAGAGGACTGGGAGGGAGAAATGGTTCGCTTTTTCTGTTGCAAACAACTAACCTTTGCTCGCAATTAAAACATTCCTCTGTTGGCCGCTACACACAAAGGCGAGGAGGGCAGACGTGGGGAAAGCACGGGGGACCGGGTGAAGGCTCAGATATGCGGCTCGTGAAATATTTTGTGTGTTTTTGTGTTTTTTGTTTTTTTTGTTTGTTTTTCATTTTAACTTTGTAATTAAGCAGCGAAAAGAGAGGGCCACGTAATGTTTGTAGTTTTTATTTAACTACCAGAGTTCCAAAAGTTTTAGCATTATTTTTGAAAGGCAGTTTATTTACAAATGTTTGTTGTATTCACTCGCGCTTGTACTCTAATTTTAATAGTTCTACTGTGTGTATGGCATTGGAAGTCGTGGGACTGTTAGTAATTGTACATATATTCTCCTTTTCACGTGTTCCATTTAGTCAATTAGTGACATACAAATTTAAGCGTTTAGAACGGAAGGAAGAAGTAAAATTATTGACATGCTGCACTATTTTAAATGACAGATTTAAGTTAAATGGACACCGAAAGTGTAAGTACAAGCCTACTGCTGGTTCGCTGTCAAAGCATCCCAGATATGATCAGCAGTGTACATGTCTGGGAAATTAGGTGCTCAGCGGTGGTGTTTATGTAGCACTATACAGCGACTCTAGACGTGTGGGGGATTCGCATTGTCCTCCTGGAATTACCCATCCGTCGGAATGCACAATGGACAGGAATGGATGCAGGTGACGAGCCAGGATGCGTACGTACGTGTGTCACCTGTCAGAGCCGTATCTAGACGTATCAGGGATCCCATATCACTTCAACTGCTCACGTCTCACACCATTACAGAGCCTCCAACAGTTTGAACAGTCCACTGCTGACACATCAGGGTCCATGGATTGATGAGGTTGTCTCCATAACCGGACGTTCATCCGACGATACAATTGGAAACGAGACTCATCAGACCAGGCAACACGTTACCAGTCGTCAACAGTCCAATGTGTTGAGGAGCCCAGGCGAGGTGTAAAGTTTTGTGTTGTGCAATCAGCGAGAGTACACGAGTGCTCTTTCGGCTCCGAAAGCCCAAATGTTTCGTTGAATGGTTCGCAGGATGATACTAGTTAGTGGCCCAGCATTAAAATCCGCAGCAAATTGCGAAAGGGTTGCACTTTTGTCACGTTGGACTATTGTATTCAGTCGTCGTTGATGCCATTCTTTCAGCATCTTACTATCTCAGCGATGTTGGAAATTTGATTTTTTACCGGACTTCCGATGTTCACGGTGCGCTCCTGAAATGGTCGTACGGGAAAATCCGCACCTCATTGTTACCTCGGAGATCCTATGTCCCATATGTCGTGCGGCGCCTGTAACATCACGTTCAAACTCGTGGTAACCTGCCACTGCAGCAGTAAGCGATCCAATACTGACACCTGCCCTAGTCTTGTGTTCGCGAACGAACTAGTTCGGAAGAGCGATCCCACAGGCGAACTACGCGAACTAGTTCGCAGATCCCTCGCCTCTTAGTTCGTCCGCTCCTTTTTCGAAGACAGACGGGGAACAGCGAGAGGACGTGAGAGCGCGCAGAATCGCGTGATTCCCTTCTGCCAGTTACTTTCATTTCGATCTGAGATGCAGCTCAGCTGTAGTTTCATAGTTCACTGCCACAAGAAATCTATTTTAAAAATAAAGTACTACGAGTACTCTGTATGTTAAGTAGTTGAATACCATTGTATCTCCCATTCGTGTTAATAACTGGTTTATTTGCCTAATTGCCCAAAAATACGGGTAATAGCACACGCTTTGGCAACACTGATTCATTATATAAAAAAGCTGTCATAAAAAAGAGCTCTTTTAGTAGCGATAGCAAAAGCCAAAAAGAGCGGACGAACTAGAAGGAGCGAACTAGGAGCAGCGGACGATTATGCCAAACGTATCTCGCTTCATAGTTCATTGGATTCTTTTCCGAAGACCGACGGGCATTAGCGAGAGGGTGCGTAGCAGAATTAAAAATCACGTGTTTGCCTTCTGCTGATGAGTAATTTTTGTTTTGATGTGTTCTGCACTCTGCAATATCTGACTAATAAATTCCATAATGCCAAGATATAGAGATAACTCTAAACTTAAACGCGAGAAATTATCCACAAACTGTTTCTTTTGGTTTTCGTGATATCGTTAGCGGCTCAAGCAGCAAGCGCATGAAACAGCTAGATGGGGGGAACTTGTCCCTCCACCTGCATGCGCAGACCACGCCGCTCAGCCGTCACTGGGAGCGCACGAAGTAAAAGAGCGAACTAGTTCTATCCTGCCCACACCGTTCATCCACCACCTTGATATGGTCATGTTTTCTCCACATAAGCAGAATTGTTCAGAGTTTCACGTTCTCTCCAGATGAGGGAACGACGATTGCCCGGCGGAACACAAAATGTTGACCAATCAGTGAACAGAACCCAGTGCCGTTCGTTACGACTCCAATCCTGATGTTCCTCCGCCCAGTTTCTGCGGGCTAAACGGCGTCGTGGTTTTATCGGGGACACGCCATAGTCCTCCGTGCTACCGGCCACATTTCCGAAGGCGATTTTAGACTGTTTGTGTTGATTTTGCGCATGCTGTTGCTGCCTGAACGGTGCGTTGCAACGGAGTTGAATTCAGTCTCCTGCTCCATGGGCTGTTATAAAGGTAAAGGAGTCAACAATCCGAAGATTGGTTTGAGCACAACAGTGCTTTACTAGGCATGGTCCCGTTTGGAGATGGTATGCTCCTCCGACCTTCGAACTGACTTACCTAGCCAGTTATAGGGGGACCTACAGTTTAACGTGGGTTCCGAACCACGGTGCTACTCGGTATTTTTCACATGAGCAATACTGCCAGAGGTGAAAGAAGTGGAAAGTGACAGATAAAAATCCTAGGACCTGGCGGGGATCGAGCCCGTGACCTTTGGATTTGTAGTCTGGCACTCTACCACTGTGCTACGGAGCAACCGGAGATAATAGTCATCTCTTGCTGATGTTACCCGTGGACGACCTTAGCATTGCCTTCTTGTAAAGGTTCCTGTTGTCTGAAATTGGGTCCAGGTCCCGGAAATTACACTTTGGGAGACTCCAACAGCGGCAGCCACCTCCCTCTGTGTCTGTCCCGCTTCCAATCTCCCTATGTCTGTCCATGTGTAACGCAGAGACCTTTTGAGGGCACACAATGCACGGCCGCAACGGCTGTGCCATAACCAAGAAACAGAGCAAAATAAAATGAATCATCTTGTTCCTACCACAGATTCGAGTTGCCAGTAAAGTTACAAACTCCTGGATACCAATAACAGACCGGACGGATCCTTAATTAAAAAGTAGCAAAATTAAATCAATCAATTTAGGACGTTTTATATTAATTTTTACCAACCAAGGAGCATCACAAAATGATTGCTTACTTAGAAGACAAACGAATGGAAGGGACAAAGTAATTTCTACGTTACCTGTTTGGTTAATGTAAAAATTGTTCAAAATGTAGAATTCCCTGTAGCCGTTAAATTTAAAAGCAAGCGGAAGCCAAGCCGTGGCGGAGGCATACCAGCTTTATCCCGCGCTCCAAACAGGTGTCCCAACCTGTGTCCGAGATACAGTGCCGCCCGCACGGGCTAAGCTTCCCCAACGGTTTCTCTCCCCTACCTGTAAGGTTGGCTGCAGGGACTACTTTAGAACAGCGGAAGCACACTGCAGTGCCGTGCCCGGCGAACAGCCACGTACTGCCATTCGGTTGCGGAACTTCAAGGTATCCACCACGGGGACATTCTAGGGGGGAAGTTTCCAGCGTATTAGTAAAGTGTGATTTTGAGGACCATCCGCGTCTGTTACAATGATGGGCGAGTGGAAGCATCCGGTACATTTACCTTTCAGTTTATAGAGAGGTGAGCTTGGCCGCTTGGTCCCTGCTCTGGTTATAGTATTAAGACTTCATGGCTAGCAACATCCTTACTGATTCAACCACCCTCCGCTCTCTCTAGGGACTGCAAATGTATCTGTATAAAAGGTGCTTATTTCTTAACTATTGCTAGTAATTCCTTGTCCTACAGCAAGGTGGTTTCGTGGCAAAATAGTCTTATTTGTGACACAATATTAAACATGCAACAGGGCTGTCTCAATTTCGTCACTTCTTTATGAATACAGATTTCACCACACTTCTGTCTATTTGTTCTGTAACTTTCCTACTGTCCTCATTTCAATTAACGGATCTGCTAAGAGAAGTAGTCCGGCGCCTTTACGATCCAAGGACAGCAGATCAGGTGAGTGTAACTTCCTGTCTGAGAGCAAAGGTGATAGGCAGCAACCCTTCTTGCTTTATCTTCAATAGAAAAACTTCAACATTTACACATGTCACGTTGTTGTTACACTACACTACTTGCTCACTAAACTATCTATGCCCAACTACTTATGTAATTCGTTCGTTGCAGTAGACACGCGTCAATCGCTACCCCCTCTGTAGCAACTTTCTGTTATTACCACTATCTCAGTTGCATAATGCTTTTGTCTTGTCGCGGCCGAGCGCATTCAGACGCTATGCTACGGTGCGCGAGGCCGTTCCCCGTCGGGGGTTCGAATCTCCTCTCAGGCATGGATGTTTGTGCCGTCTTTAGTATAAGCTAGTTCATAAGTAGTATATAGGTTTAGGGACTGATAACCCAGCAGTTAAGTCCCATAAGCTTTACAAACATTTAAGCTTTTAAGATTACCTGACATAGTCGGGTTTGGAGGCGATCTGATCGTTTTATAGTTTTCAAAATGACAAGACAAGATCGCACATTAATAATGACGACCGGTTTCGGTGCATCTGGTCACGTATATGTTATAATCTGGTCATCTATCAAATATATACAAGACATTAAAGAAATAACGTAAAAAGATAAAAAATAACATACATTTGGGATTAAGAGGCACTTATCCTACCTTCTTAAAAATGGGTATAAAATAACAAGTGCAAAATACATAAGTTAAAAACATGACAGCTTGAGTATTTTGTAAGCTGTCATGTTTTAAATTTAAAGGCACTTATCCTACCTTGTTGAAAATGGGTACAAATAATAAGTGCGACATTGCACTTAGACACTATGTAAAAATACATAAATTAAAAACATGACAGCTTACAAAATACTCAAGCTGTCATGTTTTTAACTTATGTATTTTTTATATAGTGTCTAAGTGCAATGTTGCACTTGTTATTTTATACCCATTTTTATCACGGTACGATAAGTGCATCTTAATCCCAAATGTATGTTATTTTTTATGTTTTTACGTTATTTCTTGCATGTCTTGTATATTTTTGATAGATGACCAGATTATAACATATGTGACAAGATGATGGTGACACAGTGCACCGAAACCGGTCGTCATTTAATAAATTATTAATGTGCGATCTTGGTTTGCCATTTTGTAAACTATTTAAGCTTTTGTCTTGTGTCCGTAGGACAAAAAGACGTGGAATCATTTTAGTTCATTTTGCGGATGACAAAACTTCAATAATGTTGATATCTAAACTGATCCCCTAATTGTTTTGATCAGTGTACTTGGACAATTAAACATGATTCCATGGCAGAAAAGTCAGTAAAGTCACAAACGACTGACTGGTACAAACTCGCCATATGACAGTCATGAAGTAAGTCAGCGGTGGATAATCATATAACAGTACCAGTACTAGTTCACACACTAAAATAGTGAGTGAGGTAAATATAGGAAGGGTTGGGGAAATGCCAGCCGACTATATTATAACCCCATACTGCTTCAACAAGCCTTTCAATATAACAATTGGAAGTAGGGAGCAGTGGGAGAAAATAGTTAGACACCGTATGGGGGATATTGTCTGGTTCACTGACGGGTCAAAATCGGACCAAGGCGTTGGGACCGGGGTATACGGGGTGCAGCCAAGACTAGAGGGCGTCATCTCTCAGTATTCCAGGCCGAAATTACTGCCATTAGGACGTGTGTGGAGGAGAAGACCGTAGCATCTATATCTATTCAGGCAGCCAGGCAGCCCTGAGATCACTGGCAGCTCCTGCAACAAGGTCTAAAATTGTTGCAGAATGTCACAGGGTTCTGTTGGAGCGAGGGGAAAGCAATAGAGTAAACCTATTGTGGGTCCCTGGCCACTCGGGGATCAGTGACAACGAACATGCCGACAGATTAGCCAGGATGGGGGCAGAGACTCCATTTATTGGACTGGAACCTGTCCTGACAATCGCCAAGGCAATGATCAAATTGGAGCTACGTAACTGGCTCAGAAGACAGCACGTAGAATACCAACAAAAACATGGCAAGATAATGATGCCAAAACGATGTTTTAAAAGAAGCTCTGCAATCCTGGGCCTGAACAGGAGAGAGATTAGACTCATGGTTGGATTGCTGACAGGCCATGGGAATTTCAAAAAACACCTACAAAGAATGGGAATAACAGAAGAGGACCCTAAATGTAGGATCTGCGGTGACGGTGATGAAACTGCTTCACATATAATCTTCGAATGCATTGCACTGGAGAGTAAAAGGCACAGAACATTTGGGACAACCAGACCCGAAGAAATTGTGTCTAATAAAGAACTGGTAAAGGGACTCCTTGTACTGTTTGAAATATATTAATAGTATTTTAAGTAATTACAGTTCCTATCTACCACTTTCAAACAGAATACTCATCTTTAAATATTTCGATGTATGGGGGTTCTGCTCGCTGCAACATTATTCTCCTGGGGCGTCGTGGTAGAAATAAATACTCGATATGTACAATTTTTCACTTCTTCTTTAATGAGAATCAAACTTCGTCTGCACCAAACATTTTAACAACAACACATTTACAAAGCAATAGAACGGTAGTACTTCCATTTCAAAACAAAGCCTGACATAGCTTCCAGAGCACTCGACAAAAGACAAAACTAACTCCCCCACGCAAGGCGGTGAGGCAAATATATAACATCGGCAATAATGACGTTACATTAAGCATTGTTCATAACAATAGAATATACTGATTTACAATTAACAAACATAACAGAAAAACATTTCATGTATACAAAAATAAACACAAAATAAAATGAAAACTACGCAAACAATTATTTTAGATGAAGCAAATATTTTTAAGTCGTAATTTCCAATCTTTCTGTTGACAACAAAGTGCGATTTTAAATGTCAATTAATTAGTTAACGAGTACATTATATAGGTTCCTAACATATATTGAACTATCAATTATCTTGGAAATTCTCAAAATAGGTTCAAAATCTCAAGTGAGTCAATATATACAAAGAAATACAATATTCAAATCTCGAGTACATCATTAATTACACAATTAGTTGGTCTACACAACTTGTTTATGAGCCTAACATATATACAATGCTATTTACTTTCATGTCTTTGTTTTACAAAAGATTTTACAATCCGTTTGTTTAAGTCTTGAAATAACATACAATGACGCAACTATTGTTTATAGAACTGTCTGGAAAGCAAATATATGAATCTCCTAATTAATGAAATCTATCACTTGTTTTAGTCACAGTATCACCGAGACACTGTCCTACACTGATTCCTAGGCTGGCTATATCGTTTTTAACTTCACACGCAACATAAATCACAACTGAACCACACGATTCCGGATCCGGCGCAGACGGTATCGTAGGATGACATTGAGATGAGAGGACCAGGCAGACGGTATCGTACGATAACATTGAGATGAGGGGGCCAGCAGTATCTTTAAATGTTCAAGGGCATTGGTTGGCTTTACTAGGTATTCAGGGAGAGATACCGCACAATAAACTTAGTTTCGGTGCGGGCAGTGGCGGGTTGGACCAAGACTGTTTTGGCTTCCCTGAGAAAATCAAATCGAATCAACCAGTACTAGTTCTATGCACAGCTCTCACAAGTTGCCAGTATGCTATTTTATAGGGTGACTATGGACTGTGAAGCTCCGTTTCCAGCAGACAGCCTGCCTCCACTTAGTGCCACAAACGGTGGCAGTGCCTTTATCGCCGGCGAGAACTCGTCAGCGAGGCCTTAATCCCGGCCCCAGCGCAGCCTGCGGTATTAACCTAATTGGGCCTCTCGCCCGCCCAGCCCTGCTGGCTAGGTGTGCCGGGTAATGAGTTCCGCGCTGTCTGCCTCATTATGAAATGTGGCACCCAGATTATCCGGGCAGCAGACGCGCATTACCGCGCGCTAGTTCGCCATCAGTGCGAAAGCGCTTTCCTAGAACCGCGCAAATTGCAGTGCGTGCAGTCCCTGGTGTGGGTAGAGCCGTGTGGCTTCGTTTAGCGGAGTGTGTTACATTTTTAGCGCCCTCGGTTGGCTGCAGATTGAAACGGCTGATTTCTGGGTGGAGGTGTGAACGTGCAGTAATATTTTGTGTCCTAGGGTCCATAGCGAGCTGTTATAACCCAAGTAAAGTCCTTTAATGTATCATTTAACACACTACTTGGAGCAGAACAGAAATCCACTGCCAGTGGTACAGTAAGTACACTCAAACATGATTTTGACTCAATACGGGAAAACACAAGAAGCCGTAGCATGGATGGACAAATCTCTAGACTGAGTGTACAAGACTGGTCACTGTTCCCTCGCTAGGTTGCTCTGTATAGCGGCGTCCACACTCGATGGCACTCTCCCGAACACTGTGTCCTCTCCCGGAGGCATGGCCGTGGATGTCTTGTGGTGGTGCTAGTTGCTGTACTGCCAAATAAACACGTTCCGGACGATTGACTGGTGACTTCTTTTGTGACGTAAATTGAACCCTACGTAGCCAAAAATACGTTATATACCAAGGAAAAAAATTGTTACCACAATATCTGCCGCGGTAGAGTAGCCGAGCGGTCTAAGGCGGCTTGCTGCGGAGCGCGCGGTTGCTCGCCGTCGGAGATTCGAGTCCTCCCTGGGGTATGTGTGTGTGTGTGTGTGTGTGTGTGTGTGTGTGTGTGTGTGTGTGTGTGTGTTGTCCTTAGGTTAATTTACCTTAGTTTAAGTAGTTTGTAAGCTACGGACTGATGACCACGCAGTTTGATCCGATACATTTACTACGGTCGGGGGTTCGAGTCCCCCCTCGGGCACGGATATTTGTGCCGTCCTTAGGAATAGCTAGTTCATAAGTAGTTTGTAAGTTTAAGGACTGATGACCACGTAGTTAAGTCCCCTAAGCTATACAAACATTTGATTTCGATACATTTACAAACATTCCAACATTCAAAACCACGATATCAGTATAATTTTGACGTCACGTCACAGTGGCGTGCGCAGGCCGCTAGGATAGATAGTGGCGTTATGGTAGGCAAACCCGCATAACAACCAACCAGTAACGAACGTGTATTTATATCACAAATTGTTATTTTCCAGTTTGAATTCATATTTTGAACAGTATGTTTCATATTCTGATCTATTTTGTAATGTTACTAATTTTTACTTTTACTTTTCATGGGATACTTCCCATTGAAATTTAGACACAAGAGTTTCAGAAAATTTGGGACAAGTAATAATCGACGTAAAGAATGTATTTATTATACAGGAAAATAGTTATGTATAAAACAATTGTAAATACATGAAAACACAGTAATTGAAAGAAAATCACTTACAGTTGGGAAGGAATTCCATTAGTATCCTCTTGTCGCCTAATGGAAGAAAGACGTTTTATTTATTTTTCAAAACTTTTTATGTCGATCGCAGACTATGCCCGAAGAACGCATTGATTCGTCGTTAGGAAACATCCATAAAATGAATAGACGGACATGAACTGACACTATGTGTTGTAGAGACATCGAACAGGGCAGGGCGTAGACAGCGGTGTTTCGACCCCTCCCCAATTTTGTCAGAGAAAGCCCAGACCTAGGGTACCTCTGAAAAAAATCTTCGGTATGTCCTGGGAAATTGGTCTTATAACTTACGTTTTAGAACGAAAAATATCCAAATGGTGGAGTAATTAAGATGAATATTCGAAGAGCTGGACAAAATCGGTTGATAAACTCAGAGACGAACCAGCCTCAATGACTTCCTGGCCGGAGTGTTCCCTTTAATCCACAAGCCGGACCGAGGCTATGAGTCTTGTTCACGTGAGAGTTCGGTGAAGCCGCCCGGGAGGCAAGGCACCCGCCACGCCCCAGTCACGAACGTGTTAACGGCGCTGGCATCTTGGTCGACGCTTAGCAGTCGATATCAAAGATGCGCCACCACAAATACGATTTCTGTGGGTAAAACGTGGCGGCGACAGCAGCATCTCAACGTGAGGCTACAGGTGTGCGGGGCATCATGTGGGAATGTGAAGACGATCCCCAGAGTTGTCTCCTGAGTGCTACTGAAGCCACGCCTGGGCCCAGTTTTATTCTCCTTTTATATCCGTGAGGTTTCTTTGGATTTTTCCTACGATCTCTTTTCCCAGGCGGCATCATCGCAGAGGTTCGCCAAATTGTCTGCAAGACAAACGCGGGGTAAGGGGGGCTGGGGGTACACTATTATCAAGGTCGTGCCCCCTTTGGGAAATATCGTAGATCCCTCACTGCCTCTAGCTCTACGTAAGTACCAAGTCTGCAGAAGTCAATAATGTCTAGGTCTAGGTGACAGTCTTTCTTTGCGCTCATAGCACTCCAAGTGGATCCGAGCAGTGTGGTAATGCATCCATGCATTTCCATTAATTCATGCGGAACCTATCGTAAAGTAGTATCAACTACTTCTTCGGAATCGGTAGGACGACCTGCCCGATGCATGTCTGACACAGTTTTCCGACCTTCGTTGAAGGCTTTCACTGTTCTGTATGGGAATGCCAGTTTCCCGCACATCTCTTGAAGGCTTTAATGACGCTGTCGTGCTGTACCATCTGTCGCTGTCGTGGCGAATTCGCCACGGTGGAGTAGCCGAGTGGTCTAAGGCGCCTCGCTGCGGAGCGTGCGGTTGCTCGCCGTTGGAGGTTCGAGTCCTCCCTGGGGCATGGATGTGTGTGTTGTCCTTAGGTTAGTTTACCTAGTTTTAAGTAGTTTGTAAGCTACGGACTGATGACCACGCAGTTTGATCCGATAGATTTACAGACATTTGAATTTTGGCACATTCGATCTTGATCTAACTTCGTTGTACGTGTTTGGAAAACATCGTGACACCGTTACGTTAGACCGCTCGCTGACAAGTGACTGTGTTTCCCTGTATTGTGCACACGCCGGTGACGCGGCTCGGACGAGTCCATTTACTCGGAGGTAATGTAGGTACGTGAACAACGTGTGCTATCGGGCAGACCCGAACTGGGCAACTTTTAGTTGTCATTAGGAGGGTACTCCCACACTCGAACTGGGCAACTTCCGCTCGCAGGTAGCAGGACGGTCCGACGGTCGCGATTTGCAGCTTGTTATTAGTGATCATGGTAATACACATTTGATCTGTGACAGTTATAAATTCAAACCTGACAGAAGAGTTATAGCAACGGAAGAACGTGGATGGCGATGCTGCGGTAAACTTTCGCGGTGTACCGTTAATTTATTTACAGTAGCCGGCGAGCACATAATTTCGCGTATGGAAGGAACTCATGACCACGCACCTGTTGCAGAAGACTTGTTAAACAGGAGAATATTTAATTCTCTAAAAACAAAAGGCGACACTTTGGTTGAAAGACCGTGAAAGAAGTGGTGAAATTTGCAAATTAGACTTTGTAAAGTGCGTTTCATACCAAGCAGCCGTGAGCAGAATATGATCCAAACTAAATGGATTTCTTTTTTCCAAAAATTTTTGTATGTGAAATTTGTAATAATTTTTTTTAATTTTTATAATTGTTTTTTCTTACACCTTGGCACAGTATTGATATCATTCCTTAAGAACTCTACAAATAGGGGCAGAGGTTGCGCACTTGGTAAGTTTAGATTTGGAAGAATTTTGCGACATTGTGCAGTCGGTCTGCCAGGAGCAGGTAGGAGTTGCCGAGTGGCCCAGTTCGTGCCTGCCACTCAGGAGGCACTTTGGGGATAGTTGCCCATTTCGAGACTTCCGTTTATCACCAACAGGTAGAAGTTGCCCAGTTCTGACGAGCCCGTGCTATCAGCGACGATAGTAGATTCCATTGCATAGCGACAGCAGTGTTGCCACTATTTCCAACCCGTCAAGGCTGTTGGAGCGCCGGCCGCGGTGGCCGAGGGGACTGCAGCTTCTACCAGCTTTTCCATTCTCCTGTAGCTAATTCGTGTTAAAATTTTGCAACCGTGACTTATCAAACTGATGGTTCTGTAATTTTCACACGTGTCTGCGCCTGATTTCTTTGGAATGGGGATTATTACATTTTTCTTAAAGTCTGAGGGCATTTCGCCTGTCTCATACATCCTAGACACTAGTTCAAATAGTCTTGCCATGGCTGGCTCTCCCAGAGACTTTAGTAGCTCTGAGGGTATGTCATCTACTCCTGGGTCCTTGTTCCGACCTAGGTCTTTCAAGGCTCTGTCAAATTCATCTCTCAGTATAGTATCTCCTATTTCATCTTGATCTACTTCCTCTTCCCTTCCTACAACATCGTCTCTAAGTTCATTTCCTTTGTAGAGCTGCTCTATGTACTCTTTCCACCTTTCAGCTTTCCCTTCTTTGCTGAGAACTGGTTTCCCATCTGAGTTCTTGATATTAGTAGAGTTGCTTTTCTTGTCCCCAAATGTCTCTTTTATTTTCCTCTAGGCGGTATCTACTTTTCCCCTTGCTATACATTGTTCTACAGATTTGCATTTGGCTTCTAGCCACTCCTGCTTAGCTATTTTGCACTTCCTGTCAATCTCATTTTTTAGTCGTCTGTACTCCATTTTGCTTGTTTCATTTACTGAATTTTTATATTTTCTCGTTTCATCAATTAACTGTAGTATTTCCTGTGATATCCATGGAGTTTTTGTAGGTCTTGCCTTTCTACCTATTTTGTCCTCCACTACCTTCACTATTTCATCTCTCAATGCTACCCATTCCTCTTCTACTGTTTTATTTCCCCCTGTTTCTGTCAATTGTTGCCTAAATCTCCCTCTGAAATTCTCCAGAACTTCACTTTCCTTCAATTTATCTAAGTCCTATCTCCTTATTTTCCTACCTTTCTGCAGTTTTTTCAGCTTCAGCGTACAGTCCCATAAGCTATCATAAGCTATACAAAAAAAGCTGTTGGAGCATACTAGCGGGCTATGGCAAAGCAAATGACAGCAGAGATTAGTGGAGTATACGGGGGCACAATGAGTGGCACAACGAGTGGCGTGCATTTCGTGACGCTGAAGTGGCCGAACGTCTGATGTGAACGATGGGGGTGTTGACAAAGTGGCGAGACAGAATGCTGCTGCCATGTGACTTGGGCATAAAGTAGTGGAGTTGTTTAGAGGAGAGGAGCAGACAGGGAGGAGAGTGGTGTTGCCTCGCCTTCCTTCCGCCGCCGCCGCCGCCAGCAGGGAAACAAGGAAGTCATTAGGCGAGGCGGGGCGCGGACTGCCGGCCGGTCGATACGGCGTCGGCCGGGTCACGGCGGGCTACGCTTCTGCCCACCTGCCTCCACCAGCCAGGGGCACTGCGCCGCCTGACGGGACATGCTTCCCATCCCACCAGAGTTCCCAACCAACACGTCAGAGATTTCTGTCACATTGTCACAGATAGAGAACTGCTCATAGGCCACTGGAGACATCTCCGCACATGGCATCCAGACCGTAATTTTATGTACTCACTCACCACCACAAGTTTGTAACGACAATTTTTCTAACACCCTGCACAAATATGTAATATAAATATATACAGGGTGTCCCAGCTATCTTTCCACCCAAAATATCTCTGTAACAATAACAGCTACTGGAAAACGACATTCAAAAAAAAAAAAAAAAAAAAAAAAAAAAAAAATAGTTCAAATGTTTGTTAAGCTTATGGGACTTAACTACGGGGTTATCAGTCCCTAAACTTACAAACTACTAATCAACTAGCTAAGACTAAGGACAGCACAAATATCCATGCCCGAGGGGGGATTCGAACCCCCGACCGTAGTGGCCGTGCAGACCGTGACTGAAGCGCCTCAGTCCCCTCGGCCACCGCGGCCGGCGAAAACGACTTTCACCGGTATCAATGTACGGCTGGAGCCCATGAATGTACATATTTGGAAATATTCTAAAACTAAAGCAAATGTGTTTTTAACACACTTATATTTTTTTTAATGGACACCCTATATTTTTTCTACAGCGATCCATAGCATGATAAATCACATAAACGATGGCGTTGACTGCATCACAATATTCCAATTACATCCCGAGATATTGCGACGCGAAGTTGGCGCTTGAAATACGCGAAACGCGCGGCTAGCGCACGTCCTGAGCAGCATGGGGTTCTCGCCTGAGTCTCAGGAAGTGCGCTAGCCGTGCGTGTCGCGTATTTCAAGCGTCAACTTCGCTTCGCAATATCTTGGGGTGTAATAGGAATATCGCGAAGCAATCAACGCCATTGTTTGTGATTTGTCATGCTATGGATCGCTGAAGAAAAAATATAGGGTGTCCATTTAAAAAAACATAAGTTTGTGTTAAAAAACACATTTGCTTTCGGTTTAGAATGTTTCCAAATATGTACATTCGTGGGCCCCACCCGTAGATTGATACCGGTGAAAGTCGTTTTCCAATAGCTGTTATTGTTCCAGAGATATTTTGGGTGGACAAGATAGCTGGGACAAATATATAAATCGAATGTTTGTCTGTATGTCCTCTATGCGTTGATAAACCATTCATTCGATTGCAGTGAAACTTTGGTGAACTGTTCACCGTATGCCCACGATGGTTCCAAAAACAAAAGAGCACGACACATAGCTCAGGAGATATGACGTCCTAAATAATGAGAGGCCACCGCGTGAGAATACCCAGATTTATGCGTCATTTATGCACATTTCCTCCTAAACCACTGGACCGATTTCAACCAAATGTGGTACACACCTTTCTTACTGTGAGGTACCAATTCTGTAATGGTAAGAACGACATACGGAACATGGTTCAGGAGATATAAGATCATAAACAACAGGAATTGCAAGAAACTGCCGCATAATACGATTAGAACTTATGAATACAGTACATGAAAACGAGAGTACTTAGCGACTTACAACAAACTTTAAAAATATTTTCAAACATTTATTGAACTATTTCTCGTGAAAACCACAGCAACATTATGAAAGGAAAAAAGTTCCTCGCTTATTATTTTTCTCCTGTTCATGGACTAAAACTACGGCATTTGGTCTGACGTTACAATATATAATTTCTACACTACAAATTGTAGCCGCAGGAAATTTTACAGAAAGTATACACATATAAATTTGAATGTACCTTCTGAATTGTATCACAGTACGAGACATAGTTCATGAGATATAAGGACATAAACAATAACATTCATGGAAAACCGCCCCATCATGTACCAAGTTTTAATCTATTACGTCTTTACTACAAATTGTATTTCCAAGGGATTTTACTGACATACAGTACCTAGGCTATACAAATGAATATATACCTGAAAAATTATAAATTGTACAACATATAATTCAATAAATATGAGATCGTACGAATTTTATATGTCATTTGTTTTTTTCACTGCTATCTCTCTTTGTTTGGATACTGCACTTATAATTTTGTACAGTATGCAATACAGCGTTATTTCTCATATATTATCCGATAAGTATATTATTTTAGAAAAAAGGATGGACAGAGAGAGAAGGGGTAGGAGAACTACTAACTCAAGGCAGGAATAAACAAATAAATACCCGGGCAACGCCGGGTTTTCAGTTAGTATTTAATACAGGAAACTTCGTACTAAAATTTTTAAAAGTTTACTGTGGGGTCAAAGATAAAAGGGGGATAGAGAGTCTGATAACACTTTCCCTCGGAGGTGTTACCGACACACTCGTGGCACTGTCGCTATGTTTAATTACGTACCACTACACGCGAGGGCCGTATGCATAGTAGGTGCATTCACTTAAAGTTTCTGTTCACTAACCTGGTTTCCTCTTCTTCTCTGTTGTTACCTCCACACAGAAGCAGCACACAGGTCGTTGATCCTTCTATCTTGAAGTGCTGTTGAACTTTTAAAACTGTGACTACGTTTCAAATAACAAGGGATGCCAGTTGTTTCATAATATTTATTGATGTCATGAAACAACAAACGACATATTTAATACTGTCCATGATCTTCGTACGGTTGAATTCTATTATTGTGCGCCTCGGTTGCACATTTGTAGAGTGCTAGACTATAAATCCAAAGGTCGCTGGTTCGATCCCCGCCAGGTCCTAGGATTTTTATCTGTCACTTTCCACTTCTTTTACCTCTGGCAGTATTGCTCATGTGAAAAATACCGAATAGCACCGTGGTTCGGAACCCACGTTAAACAGTAGGTCCCCCTATAGCTGGCTGGGTAAGTCAGTTCGAAGGTCGGAGGAAGGCAACGGCATACCACCTCCAAACAGGACCATGCTTAGTAAAGCACCTGTGGTGTTCAAACCGATCGTCGGATTGTTGACTGCTTTATCTTTTTTACCTTATTTGTCACATATACTTTGGACGTTTTTGCAAATGTGTCGCGATTTAGTTGAAAATTATAAAGTTTGATCTGTCTGACAGGCTATTTTAAGAGCGCGATTGTCATAGTTGTTAACGCGAGGGCTGTATGCGCGGAACTGCTTGCAGCTGGGCAGTGCTCGTCGCGCGTACCACCAATTTTAGCGCGAATGCGCACCTTCTAGAACTTCTACGTTCAACTGCATCTGTTAACTAGGGCATAATTACATAAACGAAACGTACCATAAAAATTCATCATGTCAACACATTAATTACAGAAAATCACATTGATTCTATACATTAGTTTATCTAATATTTATAATTAAAAAATCATAGAGGGGGTCTTTCACTGCGATGGGGGCAGCCAATAAGAATATGTCTGGGCATTATTGGTGCGCCGGCCGCGGGGGCCGAGGGGACTGAGGCGTGGCCGTGGAGAGTCGCGGTCTGCACGGCCACTACGGTCGGGGGTTCGAATCCCCTCTCGGGCATGGATATTTGTGCCGTCCTTAGTGTTAGCTAGTTTGTAAGTTCAGGGACTGATGACCCCATAGTTAAGTCCCATAAGCTATACAAAAAAAAAAAAAGCATAAATTATTGGTGCAATTTCACACGGGAATGCGATATGTTACATCATATGTCACTTTTCCCACCCATTACACCTACGATGCAATATACTAACAATGAAAGTTTCTTAGCAACTCAATACCTATGGCCATGAGCCAGCCTTCAAAAATGTTCAAATGTTTGTAATTCTATCGGACCAAACTGCGTGGTCATCAGTCCGTAGCTGACAAACTACTTAAACCTAGGTAAACTAACCTAAGGACAAACACACACACCCATGGCCCAGGGAGGACTCGAACCTCCACGGCGCGCTCCGCAGCGAGGCGCTTTAGACCGCTCGGCTACTCCACCGCGGCGAGCCAGCCTTGCTACAAGTTTTTATACGATTAATTAACACTCTGATGAACTGACAAAAATTAGAGCAGCGGCTGGCAACGAGACCACATAGGTATCGGATTTCAGAATTTTCATATATTTATGGTACGTGAAGTTCAGAATTCGAATAATGATGAGCCAAAGCCATTCGACGCAACTCTAAAAAAGTATCGAGAAAATGGAGTTTCAAGTTTTTCTAGTATATGTAAGTACCAATAAATATGACAGTTGCAGCATCTGTCTGTGTAGCTCAGGTGGTAACATTCTGGTCGTTGGTTCGAATCCTGTCGTGACAATGTTTTTTTTTTCTTCTCTTTGCATTGTGTTTAAGCCGGCCGCAGTGGCCGAGGTGACTGAGGCGCTTCAGTCACGGTCTGCACGGCCACTACGATCGGGGTTCGAATCCCCCCCTCGGGCATGGATATTTGTGACGTCCTTAGTTGTAAGTAGTTTGTAAGCTTAGGGACTGATGACCCCGTAGTTAAGTCCCTTAAGCTTAACAAACATTTGAACATTTTGTTTAAATACTTAAACAATTTTAATATCTAGGCCTAATGTTAAATTTTTCGTAAAATGCACGTATTTTTGTTTATTCGTAATTTTCTATATTTTATAAAAGCTTATTAATAATGATGGTTTCAATAAAAAAATTAAAAAACAACAAGTTGGCTTTACTATTAATTGACGACGGTTGTCTTCGATTTTTCAGTTTGTGAAGAGCTTTGACACTTTGTTTGGAAAGTCATCCCCATAGCTACTAATGGCCTTCCAAGCACCTAACCCACTCAACCATCGTTTTTAGATGATGACAAAGCGTTCAAAATGTTCAAATGTTTGTAGAGCTTATGGGACTTAACTACAGGGCCATCAATCCCTAAACTTACAAACTAATTATCAACTAGCTTATACTAAAAACGGCACAAACATTCATGCCCGAGGGGGGGGGGGATTCTAACCCCCGACGGCGAACGGCCTCGCGCATCGGAGCATAGCGCCTCAATGCGCTCGGCCGCTCCGCCGCGCCCAAGGCGTTCAGTCCGTCTATATACTCGTAACAAAAACTGACAACATGTAGAATTAGACATACTAAAATGTTTTATATAACTGAATTTGAAACAGTGTAAATTTGTTTACATCCTCCATGAAGTTAGACGTACTCATGGCACAAGAGTTCGACTGTTTGGTTGCTTCTTGTTTACTTTTTATAAATTTAAATCATCATTACTGACAACATAGTACAGAAAATTACGAATAAACACAAATACGTTAAATGTTCATAAAAATCCCCAGTAGTTATTAAAATGCTGAAACTATTCGAAAACAACAACAAAATATCTGTCACAGCAGGATTCAAACCATCGACTGTACGGTTGTGAGACGAGAATGCTACCATCTCAGCTACATCGATAGATGCTACTACAATTGTTTTAAATATTGACACTTACATGTACTTTCAAACTTCAAAGTAAATTTCCTCGATATTATTTGCGAGTTGCGTCGATTGGCTTTGCCTGATTATTATTATTTCAGTTCTGTACTTCACATACGATAAAAAAATCTAAAATCTGATACCCATGTGGTCTCCTTGCGAGACATAAGACTGATGCAGAGGTGAAATGTATGGGGAAAGTGGGAGCCTATAAAATGAAATGTCAGGATTGTGAAATCATGTATGTAGGGCACATGACAAGAAATTTTAAAGCGCTATTTAAAGAGCACAATAATAGAGAGAATGACTCATCAGAAGTAGCGAAGCACCTCAAGATCGAAAAAAACATTCCTTCAATGATAATATTAACATGTATTCACTTTGAGCCTAAAGGACGGTTCTTATCAAATTTGGAGGAAATTAAAATATTTTCTGCTTTATAGGAGGATTCCAACAACACGCTCAATGAGAAGACACAACCGTCTCGGTCATTATTGAGCGCATTTTAGCAATCTGGTCGTTGAAAAGCAGTGACATTTTCTCTAGTTTTAAATATTGACATTGGGTTGTAGTAATGCTCAGTAAGTTACGGATGTATTCCATTTATAGTGGCTTCAATTTTAGTGAATGACTAGTTGCAAAACTTGTAAGATGTCAGGACAATATTAAATATTATCTTAGGTCATCTTTGACAGTTTCGAAGCCGTGGTGCCGTGGCCGAGCGTTCTAAGGCGCCTTGCTGTGGAGCGCGTGGTTGCTCGCCGTCGGAGGCTCTAGTCCTCCCTCGGACATGGGTGTTTGTGTAAGTTATTTTACGTTAGTTGAAGTAGTTTGTAAGCCCAGGGACTCATAAACAACGTAATTAAGTCCCTTAGATTTACAAACATTTGAATTTGAACAGTTTTGATGCATACGGATAGTTTTTGATATGTGGAGAGCTGCCGTCCGTCAGTTCACGACTGTCCGCCATCAGAGCGGCATGTTTTACGATCAACGCCCTTACTTTGACAATGCATATATGCTGCAAGTATTTCATTAATGATGTTGCCTGACAGCAGATGTATTTTATAGATATGCTAGTGTTTTAGTTTTATGATTTGCACATTTCGCAGTTGAGTCGTCGAAATGCAGTGTCCTACTTTAATGTTTCCTTGTTTTCAGAACTCGATAGTGGGATAATGTCGTTCCGAAAGATGTCGTGCTGTAATAAAATTTTGTATACCTCACAAATGGTGCATGATTTGCCTCAATAAATAGGCTATATATTTTTGCAGTATATATCAAATAAAAATAAATATGCAATACATTAATGGGAAATGTTGTTACTAGGAATTTAGAGTTCCGGTCTACAGAAATGTCATAAAACTCTAACATAAAAGAGTATTCCAAAACTCTGCAACTGATTGACGTCAAACCTCCCGTTGTGAACGGCGGACGTGTCCTGGACAGCACTATAAACAACTACAAGGAGAGGAGGCGGTGGAAACGGTCAGAGAGAGGGGGAAGGAGAAGATGCGCAGACGGGGGACGAAGAAGGAAGAGGCTGAGAAGGATATGGACAGAGGGAGACGACTGGGAACAGGTGGAGAGAACGCATGGAACGATTGCTTTTTTCAACGGCAATAATACATCGCGTTGTCCAGAGACGGTAAACCATGTCATGTTTATGGAGGAATAGCACAAACAAAACATTTAGCAAATGCGCTGGATTTACAGAAAATTATTTTCTGAGAAAACATCTTTTTCTAGCTTTCCCTTCATTTCTCAATGCCACTGCCACGTAAAACGGGGTATCGATATGACTGATGTATTTTCTCAAACCGTCTATGTTTCCAAGAGTTCTTGAGTTTCTTTCCTCTTTGTTCCGTCTCGGACTGGGCCAGAGCGAAAAAGTGGTCGGATTTGATTGGTTTGGTTAAATATCTGAGTGCTCCCCTGTCTTATAGCTTAAACCAAATGTTTAAGAGAACCATAACTACGAACAAAGCTGAAAAGTGAGTGACTGAAGCAAACGTGTGTGTGTGTGTGTGTGTGTGTGTGTGTGTACGAGGGTTGGAACTTAAATAGTGGCAACGATTTATCCTCAATCGATACAAAAGCGCATTTGTTTGTACCAGCTACTGTCCTTCAAAGTAGTCACCAGCTTTGTGTAGAACCCTTTGCCAGCGATGTGGAAGGCGTAGTATGACGTTAGCAGAGCCTTTTCTGTTGATTGTACGAATGGGCGGTCTACTGCCTGTAGAATTTCTGAAACAATTCTGAAGCGAATTCCACGAAGTGGTTCATCTTCGGAATCAATTCAAAGTCACAAGGACTTAGGTCCGGGGAGTATAGTGGTCGGTGCACTACCTGGCAGTCCCATCAACCGAAAACAGCAGCCTCAGCGTGCGGTGTCGTGCCACTCTTCTGTAGGGCAATGCCGATTCCCCGCACGCCTCATGAAGAACTCGATGACACTGTCGTGCTGTACGACATTTCGTACATTAAATCTTGATCCAACTCCGTTGTTCCTGTTTCGAAAACATAGTGACACCGTTATGTTAAACCGTTCACTCACAAATAACTGCCGGCCGCGGTGGCCGAGGGGACTGACGCGCTCCAGTCACGATCTGCACGGCCACTACGGTTGGGGGTTCGAATCCCCCCCGGGCATGGATATTTGTGCCGTCCTAGTTTGTAAGTAGTTCATAAGTAGTTTGTAAGTTTAGGGACTGATGACCCCGTAGTTAAGTCCCATAGACTATACAAACATTTGAACATTTTTTGAACAAATAACTGTGTTTCCCTCGATTGTGAGCACGCCGATGACGTGTGCTATCAGCGACAATAGTAGATTCGATTGCATAGTGTCTCCACAGCAGAGTTGCCACTATTTAAGCTCCAACCGTCGTATGTATGGGCGTGGAGGCATTGGTTCTAAACCCCTGGTAGTTGTAGATGTATTGAGTTTGTCGGCTGCCCGTAGTTGCCACAAGAGCCAGCGAGACCTAAACCGAGCTGCAATGGCTTGTTGCGCTGGTAGCATCGGGCGCCTGGAAGCACTGTGGCAGATCTCTGCAGGAAGTCACCGTTAAGATGGCTCTTTAAGATATCTGGATCAATTCCATTAAGATATCTGGATCAATTCCAATGCTTCACGATGAATGGACACACAAATTGCACTGAGGAACAGTACCCACTATATTTAAACAATTTTCGTCTGTTAATATGTGGTAGTCACTTAAACTTCCCCATTTTGTTGTGAATAAACGTCAGACCGCGCGGTCTAATGCAACATGACATAGGTTGCGCGACCGTTCCCATCTGAGGTTCGAGTTCCCTCCAATCTGGGTGTGTGTGTGTGTTGTTCTCAGCATAAGTTAGTTTAAGTACTGTGGAAGTCTAGGTACCGATGTTCTCTGCAGTATAGTCCTTTAGGTTTACAAACATTTGAACATCGAATACTGTGCAATTGAAACCTCTGAGGATTAAGCAAGTTTCAACAGCAGTGTGAGGTTGTCTGCTATTTGTTAACAGGGAACTATCATCGTTGGACGATGATGTACAAATGCAGAAATATTTAAGTTAAAATTTCTACGGGATGTAATGAATAGCAGTTGGCGGCCGCCACTCCATGCTCAATCTGCGTGCGGTGCATTTGTTCTAACTTATTTGAATGTCCACTGGGGGAAAGTGAGAAAGACGCCCATCTTTGGTTATTCAATGCCTTTTTTTTCTTGTCTGCAATATATTCTGCTAGCCTGTCCCTACAAAGCTCAAGCGCTCCACAGGGAGGCGTTCGTTAGCAGCACGCGGCAACCTAGTTCCCCCTTCCAAACCCTTGTCCTGAAAGAAGAAGGGGGATGACGTTTCTAAAAGGGCTGCTATGCTTCGCGACAGACCAGTAGACCATGAGCAGTGCAGAGCAGCAGGTGATTCCAGCTTAGCATTGACCATCTACAACTTTATTCGCATTTTTGCAAGTCACCAATTATGTTTGGGCCTCTTTCAACTATTACAATGTTAGTCAGTGCGTTTCGCCAACCAGGGACATTTTTACCCTGTTTTGGAGACGGATTTCAACTCACGTTGTTACAGTAATGTTGCAAAATTATTCGCCTCCTGTACCACACTTAACTATTCCCCTTCCACCTATCCCATGCTATGGAACACTATGCCGCAGACAGAGAATATAGGCTTGCTCTTTTTGTATTTTTTATTACAGATAGAAATCACTGCTTTATGTATTTAAATTGTAGTCGTTTTTTTAATACATTTTTTAAATGTTCGCGACGACTGAATCTTTGCAACCCGGCGTGTCTAGAGTTAGATACGGCCAATAGTGTTAAGTCAGTTAGGTTTTTTCATGTGGCACAGCAGCGCTCTTTAAATGTGGATGAATGCTCGCTGTGCCCCCCCCCCCCCCCCCACCTTTCGGAAAAAAAAAGAAACCCTGTTACTTGGTTTGTGACGAACGTACGGAACACGCCACGTCGTTTAAAAACTTACAACTGATACTTATAACATCGAACGCTCAGAACCACACAAAACCATACTTACAATGACACTGGATCATTAAAAAAAAAAAAAAAAAACGAGTGATACATGTCGTTTCCACGCAAAATGCTGCATTTTACCACAACGGACCTTTTAAAAGAGAAAAACAAAGTAATATATCATTACCATATTAGTGATATTATACATAATTGAGCGACGTCATTGTATCATTTCATTTTCAATCGACGGTGCCAAAATCCTTATCCTGTGTAGGACGTCAAACCGGTCGACTTGGAGAAGGAGAGGTAGCACAGGAAATTTTAATTTCCACAATATATACTTTTCCAAATTTATAATTCTTTTTATCCGCATTAGGAAGGATTAAGCATTCACACTCATACTAGTGGAAGTTGCAAAATATAATAAAATATTTTTATTTTATTTTTGGCATGTGAAATTTCATCAATATTTCGCTTACTATTGGATTCACTTGTAGGTAGATTTCCTTGACAAGGAAGAGAGATTCTACGATTAATTTTTAACTGCATACATGTTGTTGCAGGCGTATGGAAGCCTGTAGTTTATTTAATTTATGGGAAAACAAATGAGTGGATACATTTCAGATGCCGTTTATAGAAAAGAATCAAATTTTCTAGTTAATTACCATAATTTCTACTACATTTTTAATACATTTGGGAATTTTTATGGTTTCATACCTGCAAGTATGGTTTGTATGCTGTGCAAAATTCATCGAAGAATCTTTCTTTCTGTTGTCTCTTTGGGTCCGTATCGAGCTGTTATAATCAAAGTAACATGAAATCAGTAAAGTCCTTTAATGTATAGTTTAAAACACTACTTAACTTTGAACAGAACAAACGTCCACTGTCAATGACACAGCAAGTACAGCCATAGGCCATTTTACGCAATACATTCTTTGCTTAGAACGACAAATGTCTACCCGGTGTTGACAAGACTGTTTACTGTTCCGTTGCTAGGTTGCTCGGTATCGCGGAGTCCAAACTGGAGGGCACTCTCTCGAAAACTCTGTGGCCTCTCCCGTAGGTGTGGCCCTGGATCTCATGTGGTGGCGATAGTCGCTGTACTGCCAACTTAACGGCGCTCGCATCTTGGTCGACGCTTAGCAGTCGATATCAAAGATACGCCACCACACTTTCTTATGAAGAAATTGTATCTATAACAAGTACATCCAATAGTAAGTCAAATAGTGATGAAATTTCAAATAAATAAATAAATTGTTATGTTTTGGAACTACGACTTCTATGAGTGTGAATTCTGAACCCTCTTTTGTCATGCTGAAAAAGTTTTATGAATTTTATGGAAAAGTATATACAGTGGAAATTAAAATATCCTGTGATACCTCTCCTGCTTCAAGTCGGAGGGTTCGACGTTCTAACCTAATTAAAGTTATTATAATAGCGCGAAACACGTATATCCTACACATATGATAGTACTTATTAGTCCTCAAAGTGCGAGTGCGGGATTTCGATTAAGTGGATAAAAAATCGAAGAGGTAAAAGTATGTACACCTCACCAAAGCCACGTTTCTACATTCAAAATAATTGCAGCATTCAAGCAGTCCCATATCAAAAGCCACAGGAACTACGTTTTTAGGTGATGGTACGGGAATGTCAGTGAGATAACCTTTTGGAACAAAGTTGGCATAATCAGAGAGTCGCTCGTCATTTGAGTAGGTGCGACGTTGGCAGGAATGCGTGATTGGTGAGCAGACAGTGTCAAGAGGGAAGCGTCGGCTAGCGGCACCACAGAACGTGATGATAGCGCAGTCGCCAGAGAGGCAGTTACAGGCAAGGATTCGTCACTATCACCGATAGGACGCGCGGCTGGTGCTTCAGAGACCACGAGGCCTTTAACGGGCGGCTCACACAAAGGGGGCTGAGCTCACGAAGGCCGCTGCACGGACTGTCGTACACCAAGGAGATCGTGTGGAACTGTCGTCCGCATTCGGATTGAAATATCATTGACGGTAGTGGAGCTGATTTCTGTCATGTGTCCCGCCTGAAACTGAGTCCCGATGCCTGGCCTCCTAACTGATAACTCGGGTTGAAATGCTTTGGTGAGGGTGTACTGCCGGTCTATAGTGTCCAACGGGCACAATATTTCGGCGATCATACATGTCGCCATCATCAGGTGAACTGACGGACTGAGCTCCTGGAAACGCGCCGGCACGGAGATCCGCACGCTACGGCTGCTCAAGGGAACTGGGTGCTAGCCCGGTAGCGGGCCATTTAAATACCCTCGGCCCGCGGAGCGACCCCTCCGCGGTCCGCGCCGCAGCCGCGCAGTGGAACCGATTGCGACGGCGTCTGAGATGACGTCGAAGTGAGGGCTCTGTCCGCCGTGGTCGTCACTACGTTACGTTTGCTAGATTTACTCTTAATTAACCCAATCGCTGGTTCCCAAGCTTTGCTAAGATTATAGCCACAGTCACGGTTTATGAGGTCGTCACTTGTGCGAATTTCAATGGCCTCTCTAACGACGCAGTCCCAGTATCTCGACGTCTGTACCAGAATCCTAGGGCGTTCATATTCCATCGCATGATTCTCCGACAAACACTGTTCAGCGACCGCCGACTTGATCGGATACATCAATCGTGTGTGCCTCTGGTGTTCAATGCATCGATCCTCGACGGTACGACTTTCCACACTGACACGGAATCTGGTACACGCCGGCCTTCCTGAAACCGAGATCATCTTTAGCGCTCCCCACCAGTGCACGAATTTTATTCGGCGACCAAAAAACAGTTCCAACCTGGTGTTTTTTCAAAATGCGCGCGATCTTCCCTGAGAGTGCGCCGGTATATGGAACGAACGCAGTGCCTACATCCTCCCTCATGTTTTTTTTTTTTTTTTTTTTTTTTTTTTTTTTTTTTTTTTCAGGTGTTCCAATTCCTGGGGTAGACTCTCTGCGTCGGAGATAGTGCGCGCCCTATGCACTAGAGTTTTAAGTACCACATTCCTCTGTGAAGTTTGGTGACAGCTGTCTGCGTGTAAATACAGATCAGTGTGCGTTGTCTTCCGAACTCTTGCACACACATTTTTCTCTTCCGTGAAGCAGTACTTTTGTCTAATTGCTTTTTTTAATATCACGCGGGAGAGAGGAACACCTAAATCTTTCTATTATTATTATTACGTGTCCCTATGTAGGTGGGTTGTTCATTATTTTAATTTCTAGCTATTTAGTTGATTTTCTAGCATTAGATTTGACTGATTTATCATGTAAATGACGTTGAACGGAGTTCTTTTAGTGCCCATATGGATGACTTCACACATTTCATTATGTAGGGTCAATTGACAATTTTCATACCATGCAGATATCGCATGTAAATCGTTTTGCTTTACAAACCGAAAAAAATTACAGCATCTCCTATTGTCTCCTAAATCTTTTATAAAGACAAGGAACAGTACGGCCCTTGGAACACTTCCATGAGGAAAAGCTAAATATCACTCCATTTCTCTCGTTGAATTTCCATCAATGACTGTGTCCTTTCTGACAGATAACACACCAGTTGGTCTAAGTACTATCGCAAGCCGCGGTGCGGAGCGCTCGGTTCCTCGCCGTCGGAGATTCGAATCTTCCCTGGGTGTCTCTCTCTCTCTCTCTCTCTCTCTCTCTCTCTCTCTCTCTCTCTCTCTCTCTCTCTCTCTCTCTCTGTGTGTGTGTGTGTGTGTGTGTGTGTGTGTGTGTGTGTGTGTGTGTGTCTTTAGGTTTGTTTAACTTAGTTTAATTAGTTTCTAAGCCTAGGGACTAATAACCAAAGAAGTTAAATCCTATAGATTTAGAAACATTTGAACTTTTTTTTCCTGTCGCAACCAGCGTGGGTACTGGAGGCATTCAACTAGCATTGTGATCGTCACATTCTCCAGGTCTGCCACCTGGCGATGGATTGTTGTTCAAATGCTTGTTAAGCTTATGGAACTTCATTGCGGGGTCTTCAGTCCTTAAACTTAAAAATTACTCTTAAACTAACTTTTACTAAAGACGGCACAAACATCCATACCCAAGGGGGTATTCGAACCCCCGACGGGGAACGGCCTCGCGCGTCACAGCATAGCGCCTCAGTGAGCTCCGCCACTCCACCTCGGCGCCATGGATTGCCGAGAGAGTGAGACACAACAGTATTCCGATGAACTCGCACAGTGTTGAACCAACATACTGAAAGTTGCTAATATATAGTCGTGAATGATAGTAATATAATAATAATTACGCTTTTCCTGGGTCTACGTTGGTAATAAAAAGTATAGATGATGGTAATAATAGTAATTGTATTGCATTTTCTAAGTGACAGCCACCAGTTAAATAATCTTAGAAGCTTTGCCGTTGTTGTAGGAACTTGTTAACAACTTTCATTGTTATTTAACAAAATTAATTATCAAAAGATTATGTTGTAGTGTCAGCTTATTAATATGTTGCATTACGCGGCTTTGGTAACTTCTCAAACAAGTTTCCATGTCCGCTGTGTAAAATGATTGTGTGTGTATAGGTCTGAGACTAATTCTGCCCTTCAACTACAACTCGTTAATCTGACTGTTATGAATTTGGTTAAAGTATGCTTTGAAAAGCAAACAGAAAACACAAGTATGCAATAAAGCAAGTTCAGGCCCTGTAACTGTCTTCATGAAATATGCATCTTACCCTCTGGTAATAAATGTTAAACATAACGTCAACAATATGATAAAGGATAGTTTCAGAAATGACTGGTTGACAACAATATGGAGGTGCGACAATAATTCCTGAAATACTTCTCTCAATTATTAACACTGTCTTTTTTATGGCCTACCTGTGCGCAAGGATAAGCTGCCCGTGCACCTGCTCTACAAATTACTGTAAGGTAATACTAATTACGGAATTCGCCCATGTGCCATGCGAATTCACTAGCTACCACACAAATATAGTCCATGTTTGTTGTCTTCAAAAAAAATAAAAAATAAACAAATAGGTTTTTTTGTAAATGACCAAGTCGACACAAATGTAAGTAAGTTTAAAGTATAATCCTTTATCTGTAACTGAAATCCATTATACGTAAGTTAGACAATATTTTACAATTTTGGCAATTAATTACTTACAAATCTGTTAATTACATTTTTTCATTAAAACTATAATTGTAAAACAAAATCATCCATACTTTCTGGGCGTTCAAGCGAGATACTGAAATTCCTTGCTGAATGTAACGACAAACATCGATCACAACTGCGCAACACGAACAATCCTCCATACCTCTAATCTTTATCATGTTCCAAAAACAGATTAATTCAGTTATTTTCTTTACATCGTTACGTAGAAAGAAAACACGCAAAGGAAGAGCTAAGGTCGTGCGACAAAATTTAGCTTCATTCCATTACTTCTTGTATAACAAAAATGTTCAAATGTTTGTTAAACTTATGGGACTTAACTACGGGGTCATCAGTCCCTAAACTTAGAAACTACTTATCAACTACCTTATTCTAAGGACGGTACAAATATCCATGCCCGAGGGGGGACTCGAACCCCCGACCGTAGTGGCCGTACAGACCGTGACTGGAGCGCCTCAGCCCCCTCGGCCACCGTGGCCGGCCTTGTATAACACTCTCCCTGTTCTCTCGTCTGAGTCCAGGCCACGACTGCTACTGCTCGAACGCGGGACAGCGAGAACCAAAGACTGCCCTCGCGGAGCCAAAGATATGAGTCAGGGATATTCAATCTTAACATGTCTACGTTTCAATACAACGATGTCAGGGACATAGGCGCAGGGGATTTATCCTCCCCTTTTTTTGGTAGCTCACAATGTAAGGTGCATTTTAATTTTAAACTTTGAAACGGAATTGTAGCTGAAAATATCTCCAATACTGAAACTTCCTGGCAGATTAAAATTGTGTGCCGGAACCTGGGACCTTTGCCTTCGCGGGCATCGCACTACCGACTGTGCTATCCCGACACGACTCACGATGCCGCCCCACAACTTTACTTCCGCCAGTAAAGGCAAAGGCAAAGGTCCCAGGTTCGAGTCCCGGTTCCGGCACACAATTTTAATCTGCCACGAAGTTTCATATCAGCGCACACTCCGCTGCAGAGTGAAAGTTTCATTCTGGATCTCCAATACTAATCTGCACTAACTAAATGTTCAATTGTTTGTGAAGCTTATGGCACTTAACTGCGGGATCATCAGTCCCTAAACTTAGAAACTACTTATGAACTACCTTATACTAAAGACGGGACAAACATCCATGCCCGATTGATCTGCGCTGTTGCATGACATACTCAGATCAATCGTCGAAGCTCATCCGTTTCGTGGCTAGCAAGGTGCGAGTTACCCAGACCATTTATCCAGCTCTTTGTTGTCCGCCTCCGTAGCTCAGTCGACATCGTCGCTGAGTGCCACGCCGGGGGTCAGGGTTCGATTCTCGGCAGGGGACCGGGTGTTGTTTGCCTCCCTAATCATCATCTCATCATCATCGGCACGCAAATCGCCCAAGCAGCGCCAACTAAAAACACTTGCACTGCGACGGCTGAACTATCCCGGCCAAAAGTGCCATACGCTCATTTCCATTTTACTTGTGTTCTACTATTCGCGTCCTTTCACCTGCAAATCTTTTCCTGAATTTCCCATTCTGCACTATATATATATATATATATATACACACACACACACAAAGTAAATAATTTTTTTTACTATTTGCTATCCTTCTTGGGAGAGGGCTTGCAATTTCAGTGGGCAGCAGTGTATTTATATGACGTGAAGTTTCTGGCTTTAAGCACGGCGCGTGGACAAAAAGTTGCCATTTTTCGCCAGTGAGGGTCGCGCCATTAAAAATACAGAGACAGCTTATTGGCGACAAAGTGGTAATTAATTGTACAGCAGCGCCGGCCCGGCGCCAGCTGTTTTGCGCTAACACGCGGCAGCCGCGGCCTGATAAATGGAAGTATAGTCGGCCGCTGCCAGATTTTGCCTCCATAAATCTCCCGCCTGCTGGTAAAGCGGCATCGATGTTTTTGTGCGCGGGTATAACTCACGGACTGTGACTTATTAAGTAAAGAGACGGCCATTTTTTCTGATTACACAGGCGCGGTGCTGTACAGTTCGTGGCCCCGGAACGGTGCCGCTACAGTGCGTTGGGCTTTATTCGGGAAGTATGGTTAAACTGCTGTAACCCAAGAATAATACTCTTTCTACCACAGTCTAACACATACAGTCGCGACACTGCTGTGAAAGATAAATAGCCTAGTACGGTCGCGGTGGTTTAGCCGTGCGCACTAGGGTGCCGTAGTGCGGTGTGCGCGGCCGTTTGCCGTCGGGAGTTCGAGTTCCCCATCGGGCATGGGTGTTTGTATTGTCCTTAGGTTAGGTTAAATGTTCAAATGTTTGTAGAGCTTATGGGACTTAACTACGGGGTCATCAGTCCCTAAACTTACAATCTACTTATGAACTACCTTATACTAAGGACGGCACAAATATCCATGCCCGAGGGGGAATTCGAACCCCTGACCGTAGTGGCCGTGCAGACCGTGACTAGAGCGCCTCAGTCCCCGTGGCCACCGCGGCCGGCGGTTAGGTTATCGTAGTTAAAAGTAGTTTGTAAGCTACGGACTAATAACCAAGCAGCTGACTCCGATAGATTTACAAACATGTGAATTTTAAATTTTTTAGAGATGTAAAATAAGTTTCCCCTGTCGACTATGGGCAGAGTTGCGTATGAAAGGAGAAAAAATGAGACATTAAAGTTAAGACATATCTTTATTTTTCTACATAATTTCTAACTACATAGAGACATTTGACAAACCACTTTATAAGCTTCAAAAATCAGAGCGTTGCATACGGAAGAAGCGATGAACGGCTATGCAATAGAAACATCAGTCATCACATCTACATCTGCATAGATACTTCGCAAATCACAATTAAGTGCCTGGCAGTCTCCCTTTGTATGTGGGTGCTAGCAAACTATTTTCACATTCAGAAGTAAAAGTTGGTTATTGAAATTTCGTAAATAGAACTCGCCGAAAGGAATAACGTCGTTATTTTAAGCTGCCCTTCTCTGAACCTGCTCAATGTCTTCTGTCAGTCCCACCTGATGAGGGTTCCACACTGGCAATAGTACTCCAGGAGAGGACGCACTGGGCAACAGTACTCCAGGAGAGGACGCACAGGTGTCACGAAGGCAGTCTCTTTGGTGGAGCTGTTGCATATTCGAAGCGTTCTGCCAATGAAACGTAACCTTTGGTTCGTCTTCCCCACAATATTGTCTGTGTGTTCTCTCCAGTTTCCACCTGTCCGAAAGAAGGTCAAAAGCAATCCGTCTGCAGGTAAAGTGCTGCTCACAGTTTTCTGGGGCGCCCAAGGAGTTTTGTTGCTGTACTTTTTGGAGAACCTAAATGCCGCGGCGAAGTGGCCGAGCGCATTGAGGCACTCTGCTCCGATGCGCGAGGCCGTTTCCCTTTTGGAGGTTCGAATCCTCCCTCGGGCATGGATGTTTGTGCTGTCTTTAGTTTAATTTCGTTCATACGTGTTTGTAAGTTTAGGGACTGATGACCCCGTAGTTAAGTCCCATAAGCTTAACAAACATTTGAACAGAACCGAATTTCACTGATTTAGTGAAAATAAGCAACAACTTATTCACAAAGAACATGCATATATATATTCAAGTTAGCCTGCTGACTATAAGAGGATATAGACATTTGGAAAATATAAATTTATGTTGCGGGTCGTTTTTACTGTGATAGGTAGTTTCGTTGATGTTTAAAATTCGTAATGGATTTAAATGATTGGAACACTTTTACACTCCACTCCTCTTTCTTATATATGCATATCCTTTTTTGCATGTAATTAGAGAATATGTTGAAAATGTTTACCGTTTCTGGGTCAGAAATAAAGACGGTTGTAGGATTATTTGTATGTCCATCCTGCCTAAGATGATTGGGAGACGGCTGTATAATTCTTCGTAAATAGACTAACACATACTTTCAGCCGCTAATGTTCTAAATCCTTTATTACTAGTTTCGGTAACTCATTGTTATCATTTTCAGATTCCTGTTTAGTTGACTACTATCGCATAACGAGACCCATCTTTTACATCTGCCTAAAAGACCTGCACTATCAGGTAGCAAAAGACGACTGTCAGCGAACTGTGCAACTTCGTGGGACAATGTACTATGATTATGTCATTGCCCCATGGAGTTGCAAAGTTAGCTGCAGAGCTGTTATGGCAGCTAGGAGATGTTGACAGTATTAAATTCCTGGCATTGCTTGATAATGAATTCAGTTGGATAGCACCAGAGAACTCTAGTGACGCCTTAACAAATATGTATTCCCGTACGGCTCCGTAGGTAGCTCATTATTATAAACTCTGCTACGCTAATAGCACTAGATAATGATATAAATTGGTAGGTAATTTGTGACTGGAACAAAATTATTGCAACTACTGTTGAAATGTCATTACTGGGCGCAATGACATACCCGAGAAAGAATGTTGGGAGAAGCTCGGAGAGAAATGTGTTCTGTAGAGCGGTGCCACCTAGCCAAGCGTGGGAACTGCTTCTGGCCAGGGGGCTTGCAGGCGAGCTGCAGCCGCCATGTGACGTCACGGACAGCATGTTACGAGGTGCGACGGTCAGCCTAGAGTCGCCGCTGCCGCAGGCGAATTGGGCAGAGCTGTCCGCCAAGGAGCCAGGGTTGCCAGGTGTGGCGATTTTTCGCATTTTTGGCTTTCTTTTTCTTAGAATAGTGGCCATTCTAGCTATCTGGCGGCTGGCAATTCAATGTGGCTAGTAAAAGAAATAGTTGGAGACTTCATGGCTATTTCATTTTACTTCAAATATGACGAATTTAAAGCAATCCTCCTTGAGACATTGTCTAAATGATCGTGACTAAACATCCGCAGAATACTGGGGAAATAGAACTTGGCACAAATGTCTGCCAGGTATCTTTGATCTGAGAGAGAGTGCCACAGAGATGCAAAGGAATTGGACTTGCAGACTTTTGAAGATAGACATCGAGTACCGGTGCCTTGAGGAGCCTACTTACAAGGGTTCAAGAACAGGCTTTAAACGGTGACCCCTGAAATATACTACAACGACGTATGTACGGCTGCTGTAGAGATCGCGAGGATAAGATTATATTAAACTAGCTTATATGCCCGTGCTTCGCAACGGTTGTTGAAGGAGGGCCTGTGTGTATCATGGCTTTATAGGATTCTAGACCTCATTCAGTAAAAATAGAATCCTTGTTGAATCGCTCTGTCAATAAACTCAGTTGTCCTAGCCAAGATGACAAATGTAAGTAAAAGTCATTGTCTGAATCAATGTATCTTCGTAAAGTTTTTGATACAAAAAGTGAACGTTCCAAAATAAGCAAAGAAATGTCGTAAAGTACTTAATACACATAGCGAAATGAATAACATTATGTTCAATGTTTGTTGGTATTCGTAGACATAAGATTACTTAATTCTGTCACAGACGTTCGCTTCCTTGTTGTACTACCCCATACTTATTATGCAGCAGCGGTGTTTATTAGTTCTTTGGTGCACTACAGCGCCTCTATCGCTAATTTTCTGTACTACGCAATCCATACTTCAAGCGTAACCTACATCTAAAATAATTTCCCTGATTCCACTTTTATGAAGCGAAGTTGCTCCATGCACATCCGTGAAGTAGTATACGAGATTAGGTATTTCTAATAGATGAACAGATAGTTGCTGAAAACACTTAAGATTGCGATGTATCTTTTTTCCGTGATCTGATTTTAATGAAATCATGCCTATATGTTGCCCCAATCTTAGCTCAAATGTCCTGTGAAAACGGCATGAAATGTGCCAGTAATTTTTTTTCTTTCTTTTTTTTGATACGTTTGCGAAACGTGTTAGAAATAGGCATATCTTTATAAATATGATGTAGCTTACATCATACATCAGTTACATTCGTCATTTAAAACATTTATTTCATGATCATTCATATCTCTGAACAATGGGCTGAGATATGGAAAGCTGAAATATAATAAGTATTTCCTTAATGAAGAAGAAATATCACTGAAAACAATTATTATTCTTACGATTGGCTCTCTTTCCGTTAGATGCGCTATTGTCCCTCCAAGCGTGAGACTTAAACTTCCATAGAAGTTGTACATATACGTTACACTCTGATATCAGTATGTAAATATACGGATTTATATTCATTGGCTTGAATCATATTTCGTAGAACATAGCAACCAAGAAAATGATTTTCAGAAATATGGTAGATTTGAAAAGTCAAAGAGTAACTAGTATTTTTAAAGGGTAATAATCCGATCGCTGCCCCTAACTTCACACGAACACCCGAAGCGCTATCTATTAGTTCTTTGCTGCATTACGCCGTTCTTTCCACGCATGAAATACACCTAAAACTTCAAATTACGCTATCTTTTATTTTCCTGATTTAATTTTGGTAAAATGAAGCCTATTTTTTGCCCCAGGATATTCTGTTTATCTGTGATACCCCCATGAATGTTCAATTAGTACATTTGGAGATTACTCTCTACAAATAGACACATGTGACTGCTTTTAGAGAAATGTTTAATTTGTGATATCTTACTTTTTGTGATCCAATTTTGTGAAATGAAGCGTTTCTGTAACCGCAAGATATCCTCACGTTTCCTGAGAAAACCCCCTGAAAATTCGTCTACTAGTTTTGGAGTTGAAACAGAAATATAGACATGACAGTTGTCGATGAAAAACGTTTAATTGTGATGTTGCTCTTTCCTTGATCCGATTTTTACGAAACTAAGTCTATATGTTATCCCACGGTAGCTGAATTTACCTGTGAAAACCTCATGCGAATTCGTGAAGTAGTTTTGGAGAAGTGGTTTCTAACAGATGAACAGACAGACACGATGCTCTATGACAACACTTCGTAATTCTATTTTGATGAAATAATGCCTAGATCCAAAAGCAGTCTTCGCTCATGTTTCCTGTGAAAACCGCATGAAAATTCGTCCAGTAGTTTTGAAAATTGAGGCGAACAGCGACAGGTCTACATCTACAAATTTGTTATTAGTATAGATATGTTGTACAATTGTAAAATTTTGCAGGAATATATTGATTTGTATAATTGCTGTATGTCGGTAAAATCTGTTGCGAATATGGTTAGTAGTAAAGAATTAATAGATTAAAACGTGATGCTTGATGGGGCCGTTTTCCATGAACGTTACTCTTTACGTCCTCATATGTCATGTCGTACTGTGATAAAATTTCGAACGTACATTCAGCTTTACGTGTGTATTCTGTCTGCAAAATTTCCTACGAGTACAATTGGTAGTATAGAAATTATAAATTGTAACGTTATACCGAATACCATAGTTTTGCTCCATGAACAGCGGAAAAGTAGTAAGCGAGAAACTTTTTTCCTTTCATTATTTTGATGTGGTTGTCTGCGAGAAAAAGTTTAATAAGGGTTTGAAATTATGCTTACAATTTGTTGCAAGTCGCTAAGTACTGTCATTCTCATATAGTATATTTACAAAGTCTCGTCGCATTATGTAACAGTTTTTTGCGATTCCCATTGTTCATGACGTTATATCTCCGGAACCGTGTGTCGTATGTGGTTCGTACTCGTACAGCAGTTGTTACCTCACGTGCGAAATATGTGTAACAAATTTGGGTGAAATCGGTCCCGTGGTTTAGGAGGAAATCTGCAGCAATGTTGTTTGACGCAGCCGTTTTTCGCGCATACATTGTTTCTGACGTCATATCTCCTTACTTATGTGTCGTAGGTGATTCTTACCCCGACAGCGATTGTTGCCTGATATTAAGGAACATGTGTACCAAGTTTGGGAGGAGATGTGATACATACATACATACATACATACAGCCTATTTTATAAGATGTAAGATACAGCATGCACAGAGGCATTTAAATAATATTTTTTTCCGCATTCCATACGTCAACATAACATAAATTCCTAATAATTGCTACTGTGAGAGAAGCCCTCATCTACGCACTTCATAGTGGTTAACAATGGTTTACAGAGTACAAATGCCGATGTTGAACACACGATAATTTTCCTGTCGTTTTCATGGCTGCTTTTGCAGTGATTCATGATGCATTATTGCGAATTAAAGTCTATCTCACCAGTATGTAATGCTTAGTGCATTATTATGAATTACAGTCCATTTCACCTCAAAATGTTCTAATGGCTTTTATGTGTACTAAAGAAATGTTTGAAAGAGTCTATAACTGTATTTAACGTATGTAAATATCAGTTTTGAAGAAGATAAAAGTGATTGGTAATCGCAGATTTGTATGAGAACATTCCTTGTATAAGTTTATTATAACGATTGTTGAATACTTTTATGTTACAATTTTATAAGTTCTGAAATTAATAAATATAATTAAATGTAACTGTGTTTAAATGTTGTATCTACTGTGTCTCTCGAGTCTCTCTTACAATTATAATATGACTATATTTTGACTGGACATGTAAATTCCGAAGTTTTACTAAATAAGATGAAGCAAGAAGGGTTACTGCCTATCGCCTTTCCTCTCAGACAGGAAGTTTCAATCACCTGCTGATCTGCAGTTCTTGAACCGTAAAGGCGTCGGACTACTTCTCTTGGCAGGTGTTTCGTCGCTTTATTGAAGATTCATTAACGGAAAAGAGGACAGTAGGAAAGTTACAGAACAAATAGACAGAAATGTGGAGAAATCTGTATTCATAAAGAAATGACGAAATTGAGATAGGCCTATTGCATGTTTAATATTGTGTCACAAAGAAGACCACCTTGCCGTAGGACAATGAATTACTAACAATAGTCAAGAAATAAACACATTTTATACAGATACATTTGCAGTCCCTAGAGAGAGCGGAGAGTGGTTGAATCCGAGAAAATGTTGCTAGACATGAAGTCTTAATACTATAACCAGAGCAGGGACCAAACGGCCAAGCTTACCTCACTATAAGCTGAATGCTATGTGTACCGGATGCTTCCACTCGCCCATTACTGTAAAAGACGCGGACGGTACTCAAAGTCACGCTTTACTAATACGGCGGTCGCCCTAGATAGTCCGCGAGGTGGATACCTCGAAGCTCTGCAACGGAATGGCGGTGCGTGGCTGTTCTCCAGGCACAGCACCTCAGTGTGCGTCCGCTGTTCTAAAGTAGTCCCTGTAGCCAACCTTACAGGTAGGGGAGAGAAACTGTTGGGGAAGCTTAGTCCTTGCGGGCGGACACTTAGGTTGGGACACCTGTTTGGAGCGCGGGACAAAGCTGGTATGCCTCCACCACGGCGTCGCTACCGCTTGCTTTTAAATTTAACGGCTACAGGAAATTCTCCATTTTGAGCAATTTCTAGATTAACCAAATGGATAATGTAGAAATTACTCTGTCCCTTCCATTCGATTGTCCTCTAAGTAAGCAATCATTCTGTGATGCTCCTTGATTTGTGAAAATTAATGAAACGTCCTAAATTAATTGATTTAATTTTGCTACTTTTTAATTAAGGATTCGTCCGGTCTGTTATTAGTATCCAGGAGTTCGTAATTTTACTCGCAATTGGAAACTCGAATTTGTGGTCGGAATAACATGATTAATTTTATTTTGCTCTGTATCTTGGTTATGGCACAGCCGTTGCGGCCGCGCATTGTGTGCCCTCAAAACGTCTGGGCGTTACAGACACATTGGTCAGTTTGTGGTGTGTCTGGGTTAAGTTCCTGGCTGGACTCAGATATACGTTTCCCTGAAGAACGAGGTTCCTTGGAATGTCCAGTCTGTTGTTTGTGACTGTGAGAGTGTTACAGTTTGTCTCACTTTACTTCCTGAATTTTAGGATTAGTATTGTCGAGACACACTACTTAATAAATTTAACTGATTAAAAATTTCGATATTTATTTTTACTGACGAAAACTTGGCTATATTTAGGCAATTTATTATAAGAAGTTGGTGATATCGTGGCTATTTTTGCTTGAATTTTGGCGTCAGAGCAATGGAAAAACGTGGTAAGCCTGCAGGGAGTTACAACAGAAGTGCAAACCGCCTGAGCTGGTCACGAGGCCGGCAGTGGTTTTCGGCGCTTGCGTGGTGACGGGACGTGACGACCAAAAGTAGTTGATTGTAACATGTTTCCTAGTATATGTTACCGTTCGTAAACGAAAAAAAATCTAACAAAAGGGGTCGTACATAGTTTTAAAATTTGGAAGTTGTGCAATATAGTTGCGCATAATAGTTCGCTATGGGGAGCGCTCATTTTAGTTCGCAGCTTTGCCGGGAACTACTACGTTCTTTTAGTTCGTCCGCTCCCAGTGACGGCTGAGCGGTGTGGTCTGCGCATGCAGGTGTAGGGACAAGTTCCTCCACCTAGCTGCATCATACTCTTGCTGCTTGAGCCGCTAACTATTTCACACAAACCAAAAGAAACAGTTTGTGGATAATTTCTCGCGTTTAAGTGTAGAGTTATCTCTATAAAATATTTCCAATGTTTGTATAGCTTATGGGACTTAACTACGGGATCATTAGTCCCTAAACTTACAAACTACTTATGAACTATCTTATACTAAAGACGGCACAAACATCCATGCCCGAGGGGGATTCGAACCCCCGACCGTAGTGGCCGTGCGCGCCGCAGTCCCCTCGGCCACCGCGGCCTGCGTTATCTCTATATCTTGGCATTAAAGGAATTTATTAGTCAGATATTGCACAGTGCAGAATAAAACAGAAATTTTGTAGCACTGAACTATGTAATCTAGCAGGCAAACGCTCACCTCGAAATGACTCATCAGCAGAAGGCAAACACGTGATTTTTAATTCTGCTGCGCGCCCTCTCGCTAGTGCCCGTCGGTCTTCGGAATAGAATCCAACGAAGTAAGAAGCGATATACGTTTGGCATAATAGTTCGCTACCGGTAACGCATGTTTTAGTTCGCCACCGATCACGCATATTTTAGTTCGTGACCGGTAGCTCTCCTTTTAGTTCGCAGCTCGGCCGTGAAGCAGGTCGCTCTTTTCAGTTCGTCCGCTCTTTTTGCCTTTTGCTACTTTTTTGCACTATGAAATGAGGGTTATATTTAGACACTTCTGAATACACTAGAAAAGAAAATTTGTGGCAGTGAATTATGAAACTACAGCTGAGCTGCATCTCGTCTCGAAATGACGGTAACTGGCATAAGGAAATCACGCGATTCTGCGCGCTTTCGCGCCCTCTTGCTGTTCTCCGTCATTCTTCGGAAAAGGAGCAGACGAACTAAGAGGCGAGGGATCTGCGAACTAGTTCGCGTAGTTCGCCTGTGGGAGCGCTCTTCCGATTTAGTTCGTTCGCGAAGTACACAAGACTGTTGTGCAACTCTGCAACAATACAACGCACCGCCACTGGTAAGTGCCGGGCGTCTCTCCTAAGAAACGTCTGGCGTATTTTCTTTGGTGTTTCGGGAGGAATATGCAACTTTCAAAAAATGTTCAAATGTCTGTAAATCTATCGGACCAAACTGCGTGGTCATCAGTCCGTAGCTTACAAACTACTTAAACCCAGGTAAACTAACCTACGGACATACACACACACACACACACACACACACACACACACACACACACACACACACGCTCCAGGGAGGACTCGAACCTCCACGGCGAGCAACCGCGCGCTCCGCAGCAAGGTGCTTTTGACCGCTCGGCTACTCCACCGCGGCATATGCAACTTTCTGATCCAACGTGTACCTGGAGTCAGCCGAAAAAATACTGCCCATCACCTCTTTCAAAAGCAGCAGCTTTTCGATGGAAACCGTTGCTTTGCTTCTCGTTACAAACAAAATGTGTTGATAGCGGAGTTTTACGTTCGTATTAGATAGAGGGGCCCCAAATTGGTATGGCGCGGTATGCAGTTTATCGATAGCACGAAGAGTGACCCTGCTCCAGGAGTGGCTGGACAGCGTTACTGGACGGCGGCAAAGTCTGTGAGAACCGGAGGGTCGCTGTCGCCACTGGATGGCCGACCGTTCGCGTTTTACGTCTCCAGTAAACGCTTCTCCATAAACTGAGTATCGGCCCTACTAATTTGGGGACGCTCTGTCGTAAAATTCCGCTTTCAAAACGTTTTTGTTCCCAAGCGGGAAACATACCGACGCTTTGTATCTAAAAGGTGCATCGCGTGAAAGAAGTGATGGACAGTATTTCTAGGGTTGACTCCAGGTACACACAATACCAGTGAAAATACGCCGGGTGGCTCTTGAAGAGACACCCTGAACAAAGCCGAGTCGCCATAAGATCAGGATATGTCAGGAGCATGCGTACAGACAATAATATCAGAATCGGCGATGGTTCCTGTAGATCTTCTCCAGTAAAACCGAGAATTGCGTAGTAACTCTCGCCTACCGAACCACTTCGAACGTCTCATTACCATACCAATGAGTTAATTATGAATAGCAGTGTTTGTTCGTCTTCGCAACTACAATAAAAATGCGATTTTTTCTCACCAGACGGGTTTCGTTTTAATCATTGTAAAACATCTTCAGTGGTCTGCAATAAAAGAAATCTACAGTTTATTTTGTTCTTAGATCGAAAACAGTTCGTTAACGGACCATGAAAAGTAGGCCTAATGTTTGTTACTTACGGAAATTTTGTATTCTTTTTGCTTCACATCATGGAATACCGGTCTGTTTCCGGCCGTATGGCATGAACATTGCATGTTTTACAGTCATTAAAACTAAACACGCCTGGTGAGAAAAAATCGCTTTTTTAATGTAGTTGCAAAGATGGACAAACACTGCTATTCATAATATTGTGAAAGCAACTACGGACATTATGGCCACACAAACGAAAAATGAGTTAATGTTTGAAATATATGTTTTTAAACACGTAATTCAGTAAAATTTATGAAATGGTTTCAAAGATTCTTTCAGTCTTGATGGAAGTGACTAAGAGTTCTTATTATTAAACACTATAAATGTAGGGTAAAACGCGCTTCGTTATAGGTGGAAGGTAGTTTCCCATGCTTCTAGATGTTTATGATGTCATACAGTGATATAATTATGCAGGCGCATTCAATCATAATGTAATATTGACTGCAAAGTTTCTTGCGAACGCAATTAGTAGTTGAAAATTAAAACCTCCTGGCAGATGTTGAAGTTTGACTGCTTGACAGGAAGAGTGTGATAATCGACAAGGTTTTCTCCTTTCATCGTTTTCTTTGCTGGTATCAGCGAGAACAAGTTTCGTAAATCTTTGAAATTATACGTGAAGTTTTTTGGAAGGAGGCAAGTGCTGTCATTTTCGAGTAGTGGATGAACGAATTTGACGTGTCAGAGTGCCATCTTCTTCAAGACATACACGCAGCTTCTGATTGTCTTGTCTTGTCCTTTTGAAGTTAACATAAGATTTTGCTTCGTAATGAGTAGAATATTGTTGCGTTTGAAATCTTTAAAATCGGTCTTTTACCATGCGAATTACTGAAAATCGTTGTAGGTATACGAGGTGAGTCACATAAGACGCGACATCCTGTTTATTTTGTGAACGGTTCCAGATATCGGAACGAGGTATTCGGCAAAGAAATGTGCCCTAATTGATTCCTACTTTTGTGATCGTATCGATCGATGTATTGAAGCAAGTAAGGTTTTATTATTACTTTTTATTTATATTTTTTTAGTGGTACAGAATACTTTTTGCAACTATAGCACTCGTTAATATTGACGAAGAAACCTATAAAAATTACGTGATAATGATTGATGGTTTCGTGTGGCATTTTTGACCGTTAGACCAACGCCACCTAGATGTAGGACCTGTGCCCTGCCTGCCGAGAGTATTCATAACACAAGCAAACTATTTGTCTTATGCAGCTTTGTGAGGAGTTTGGGAATACGAGCATGTTGCACACTGTGTTTCAGATGTTTTTCGTGTTATTTATGCGATTCTCCGTGCAGATTTTTGCTGGTATGAGACAAAATGACTAATACGAATCGTCCGATTCCAATATTGGTAAGATATCTTACTAATAGTTCATAAATATCTTATACCAAAACATATTTGTCTGTGAGTCACATAAATAACATTCAGAACATTCTGAACCACAGCGTGCAACGTGTATGTATTCCCAAACTCAGCACAACGCTACGTAAGACAAATAGTTTGCTTGTGTTACGACTACTCTTGGCAGGCAGCGCACAGGCCTTGTCTTTAGGTGGCGTTGGTTAGACCCCAGCTGGGGTCGTGTTCGGCCTGCCTGTTGCAAGTCTTTAGGTGACGCCATATGAGCGACTTGAGTGACAATGATGATGAAATCAGCATAACACCCTGAAAGGAGTACGCAATATAATTTTCACATAATTTTTGCCTGTCATAGAGCATTGAGCATGTTTTGTTATAAAAACCAAAGCTTATAATTCTGCAGAAAACAAATTTATGTAATATTTTGTACCATTTCACTAATCGATATAACATACTGTACTTATATTCATATCTTTGCTGTAAACCAAAGACTTTGTTTTATCTTTGGAGTATGTCTTGTACTCACAGTTGTTGCGTTTAAGGAGTCGAGGTGTGACCTTCGTGTAAAGAGGAGTCGGTGTGTGACCTTCGTGCAGGATATTTGATGTCTGATTATGATAGAGTTGTAGTTGTGAAACTCTCTGGTTAGTCTGTCTGTGTGTTAGACTCGAAGAGTAAAAATTCAGTTTTGAAGAGTCGCAGCCAAGACTGCAGATTGAAAGTTTTGTGTAGAAATTAATCTGTCTCAAAATAAGGTAAACTTGTACTTTTCTATTGTTATGTATGGTAGCCTGTATGTAGCCTATATTGTAGTTGGTGTTTGTCCTTTTGCTAATGAATACTGTTTAATTCAGCTCGTATTTATCATTTATCCCTGAGTCATTTTACCAGTTCCTCGTTCCTTTCACCAATTAGAATTGCTATCCGTTCTGATCATTGTTTCTTATGATAGTGTTGCATAATTATTGTGTTTGTAAATTTGTATGCTAATTGGAACAGTTCAGTGTAGGCATTTTGTGATGATCAGTTGGTCTATTAATGAGAGCAGGAAGAAATTTGTTTATAATTGCAGTAAAGATCATAGTTATAGATTTTCTCAGTCTCAATGAAAGTTCAGATTATTAAGTTAGTTAATGTTAGTAACAGTTAAAGTGATTTGTCTGATCAGAAGAGAAGTAGATTACGTAAAGAGATGAGAAATATTTGCAGTGTGTGATACTTGAAATGTTTATCAGATTTGTAGAACATTTTTTTATTACATTGAATCTGTATGGTAATTGTTGTACAGATAGGCACATTATCAAGTGCAGTGATCTTGATATCCAATTAATATCAAATATCCTTGTTTGGCATCCTTTAATTCAAGTAGCAAAATTATCACTGTAGTAGCATTTTCTGTTGGCTCTCGCAGTCGAATTCTACATGTATAGTCTAGCTGCTGGTATATGATGCACGCTAATAGATCTGAATATTTAATTTGCTCACAGTTTCTCTCACACATGAGATTAATGTGTAGATCAATTACGAGTTTAATTACTGTTGACTTATTAACAACTGTACAATTTAAAGTGTTATCCGTTGTGCATCAAACGAAACCACATTTATGTAAGATCATTGCATCCCATGTCAGTTGCTATTTATTCTAACAGGGCAAAGGAAGGTACTAAGTCTCATTGCTTAGTCAAATTATTTTGTTACCAAAACCGCAACAGAACATTTATTTGGGAATTTTAGCGGGGACGGTCTCTTAAAAAAAAACAGTGACACGCTCGACCCACAAACACGTACTACTTTTCATTTCAAACACACACACACACACACACACACACACACACACACACACACGACTTTTAACCCAGTCCCAAAGCGGAGAAAATGTCCAACCCGACCGGGAATCGAACCCGGGTCCCATGCGTGGCAAGTCACAACGCTGTCCACTAGACTGTCATATAGTAACTGATGTTTTGTCGTAAATGAGTAGACCTATCTTGTGCATTGTAACTACGACGGCGGACGTGATAGCGCTGCATGACGGTGTTTAATTCTCTTTCCAAGAGCTAAGGAATGCAGTTATGAAAAATATAACCTACGGTTCCATTTGTTAAAAACAATAACAACAACATCAACAACAACAACTTAGTTTCTTAAGTATCTCGATCGGTCCAAGAGCTCCAACTTTTTATCACATAGGCTACCAGACTGCGCGCCCCTTAGGGCACAATCATTTGACGAAAACTCTCGTTTCGATATCTGGAACCTTCCAAAATAACGCTGGTGTCGTGTGTTACGTGACTCGCCCTTTTTTATCCTCAGCGCCTCAGTTGTAATGGGACTGCTGCTTTCTCCATGGCGTGTCATTGCGACAGGTTGCCAAGCAACGGGCAAGACGCACTCTTGAACCAGTGTCCAACGCGCACACATTGCAACTGCAGAACGGTGCACGTCGCCCTATTGCGCGACACACACTGGATATTTACGGTGTGAAATCTCGAATGGGAAGGTAAAGTCGTTGCTCATTTGTTTGAAAAAATCCTAATGAGTTACTGTTCCTTTTTATTTGTTCTCTTATTTACCTTTCATGTACTTACGTTAATTTCTGTACTAAATTAGGGCTCAAGGGTTCGTTTTATGCCATGACATTCGTTGCCACGAGCACTTTTTTGTCAAAATTTACTCTTTTCCAGTATTTTGTGCATGAGGAAGCGGTTAATTCTACAAGTATTAATGTGACAGTTGTCGTAATCCATAAGAGAAGAGCCGAAAAATCAAGAAAAAGAAAACACCGGACTTAGTTGTGTTCCACCCTCGTTTGGAAGAAGGATCGAAGGTAGGGAAGTATTAGGTGTAATCCGTTAATGAAGAACCTGAGGCCTGAAACTAGGAGTTTCGTAACATCGCGAGAATGGCTATAGGTTGTTCAGACAAATTGCTGTAGATGACACAGGAAAGAATTCGTTCAGGGGCCACGTGACACACAAATGTTCAAATGTTTGTAAATCTATCGGACCAAACTGCGTGGTCATCAGTCCGTAGCTTACAAACTACTTAAACCTAGGTAAACTAACCTAAGGACAACACACACACACCCATGCCCCAGGGAGGACTCGATCCTCCACGGCGAGTAACCGCGTGCTCCGCAGCGAGGGACACACGAATCGTGTGGTCTGCAGTCCGTACACTGGTTTGATGCAGCTCTATCCTCTTCACCTCTGGATAAGAACTGCACCACACATCCATCTGAACATGTATACTGTTTTCTTCTCTTGGTCTCCTCTGCGAGTTTTACGCTGAAACTTTCCACCAATACTACACTGACGAGCTGCGGCGGAGCGGTCGAGCGCATTGACGCGTCATGCTTTGAAGCGCGAGGCCGTTCCCCACTGGAGGTTCGCATTCTCCCTCGGGCGTGGATGTTTGCGTTGTCTGTAGTACAAGCTAGTTCATAAGTAGTTTGTAAGTTTAGAGAGTGATGACCCCACAGTTAAGTCCCATAAGCTTACCAAACATATTTTTTTTTAATTTTTTATACATTGACGATTCCTTGATGTCTCAGCATGTCTTACCGATCGATTCCTTCTTTTGTGAATATATGCCAGAAATTTCTTGAGCTTTACAACCATTATCCAAACGCTGTTTTTATGGTCTTAGGTCCTAAGATGCGTTAGATGCGGTTCTCCACGATTCTCTCTCCTGTGAAAGCCTTTCAGAGTGCAAATATTGAGGGACAAATCAGATCCATTTGAATATGCTTATTATAATCTACTATTTAACCCCTTACAGATCCCTGTAACACAGAACTGACTATTCGCTGAAATCTCAGAATTTGTCCTATGAAGCGACCCTTCTTTTAGTGGAGTTACTCAAAGTTTTCCACAGACACTTTATTCAGTATCTTCTCATTAATTACGCGATCTACCCATCTAATGTGTAGCATTATTCTGTGGCAACAAATTTAAAAAACGTTTATCCTCTTAATTTCTGAGCTGCTTATCGTCCACGTTTCACTTCGTACAAGTATACACTCCAGACAAATGCCTTACGATAATATTTCCTAATAATAAATTAATCTTCAAAATGAAATGCCAAGATCGTAAATTAATAATTTATTGAATGACGACCGCTTTCGGTAAACTGTGGTACCATCATCTGGTCATATATATATTTTACAAGCTGGTCATCTGTCAAAAATATAAGACATGCAAGAAATAACGTACAAACATAAAAAATAACATACTTTTGGAATTCAGAGGCACTAACCCTACCTTATTTTTAAAACATGGGTATAAAATAGTAACTGCAACATAGTCACTATATAAAAATACACAAGCTAAAACATGAGAGCTTACAAAATACTGACAACTTTGAGGATTCTAGTCTAGATATTCGCGAATGATGGCAGCACCATAGCAGCATACTGTTTGTAAGATAATTTCACAGAAGTTATTTGTTACATAAAATTACGTTATGGTGTGGATACTGGGTAACAATTTCTAGTTTCATAATGAAACTTCCCAAAAGTGTGACAAATAGAAGCCTGCCGCGGTGGCCGAGCGGTCTGCGGCAAGCCAGTCACGGTCTGCACTGCCGCTGTGGTTGGGGGCTCGAATCCCCCCTCGGGCATGGATGTTTGTGTCGTCTTTAGTATAAGCTAGTTCTTAAGTAGTTTGTAAGTTTAGGGCCTGATGACCCCGTAGTTAAGTCCCATAAGCTCTACAAACATTTGAACATTTTGACAAATAAAGTATTAAAATATTAATAATTATTGTATAAAAACAAATTGTCACATAATTTAAGTCTAAGTTGAAACCCATATTCTTTGTATGGTAGACATTAAGATTACATAGTACATTATTTATTTGTTCATTTATTTTACATATGGTAGGTCTTATATAGGTGTACAATTTCCAAAAAAAATTTCAAATGTTTGTTAAGCTTAAGTCCTTACACTAACAAACTACTTATGAACTAATTTATAATAAAGATAGCACAAAAATCCATGCCCGAGAGGGGAATCGAACCCCCTACGGGGAACGGCCTCGCGCATCGTAACAAAGCGCCTCAATGCGCTTGGCCGCTCCGCCGCGGCTACAATTTCCAATTTAAGTTCACGATTCGCTGAAAGGGTGTAATGGTATAATAAGATGGGTGGTGCAAACCAATACAAGTTGCAGTGCTGACGGCTTAATAGAAAGAACAGAGAGGTATTGGACGGAAGACAACACACAGCCTAAGTTGATAATCTTTAAAAAGAAGAAATGTAAATTGCATTTAAATAAGCTATAATTTGTGTCCATCAATAAGATTAAATATTGAGTCATCACAGAGGAAGCGTATAAATTTATAATAAAGAACATTGTTCTTATAATAAAGGATTTATCTATTTGGAGTTACCAAAGCCTAAGTTATGAAACTGACTTAATGTCTAGGTCACAAATGTAACAAAACGTCTAGATTGAGCTAGATATAATCTCAGGTCTAGGTCGCTGTAACCCAATATCTAGGTTCATATAACCTATCTATAATTTCTAAGGTCTAGGTGTAGGAATGACTCAAAGTCTATGTTGCAACTGATCTAATGTGTAAGCTGTAATATGTCTCTATGTCTAAGTTCTATACGATTGCTAAGATCTCAGTTACAGGAAGAACACAATGTCTGTGTTGCTGATACAACTGCATGTCTAGGTTAACCCAGGTGTAAATATACGTGATATAAGGATAAAAGTGATAATAAGACATACATATTTTTAAATTATATATTGTATTATGTAATCGTAATTTCACCTATACATAGAATATGGGTTTCATCTTAGACTAAAATTATATGACAATTTGTTTCTCATGGATAATTATACGTTGCATGATCCACAGTTAATAAACGGATTGGTCTCTTATGTTTTTGCAGAAAACAAACGAATAAAAATTTAGTACGCGCACTAGCCGTAAAGTAAATAATTATTTTTTTGTGAATTTTTTTTCTTCATTTCATTCAGCATAGCGACAGCAACGCAAATCACGGTATCGATTTGATTAGTTTGTTTCTTCGGTTGAATTCGGTGGAGTGGCCGAGTGCTCTAAGGCACCTTGCTGCGAAGCGCGCGATTGCGTCTGGGGTATGCGTTAGCATGTTGTCCTTAGCATAAATTAGTTTAGTTTATAAGCCTAGGGACTGATAACCGCAGCTTTTAAGTCCCTTAGATTTAGAACCATTTGATTTTTTACTTCGGTTAGTATATGATCGAAAGATTAATTTTGTTTACTTTCCCATTTATTACGTACAACTGAACCGCAGTATAGCGTGACCGGGTTTTAGCAACTAATTAATAAAGGGCCTGTGATTGAAATCTCTTCTAATGAAATACTGGGATTCTATTGATTTTGAGAACCTAGTCGTTAACTATTGTCGTACAAATAGCTCATGCCTTCCTGATGACGCACTTTAAGTTAATAAGATAAGTGAAATAATACAGTGAATGCATCAGAAACGTGCACTATTATATCTTTGTGACGAAACTTTCAGTGCTAAGTATGTTTCTTTTTCTGCGATTGGTTTTGCCACTTTTAATCATTTCTTGAACTATCATAAGTTTATTACAATATATTTTCCGAAGGAAAAAGGTTGGGGAGGGGGAGAATACTGGTGCTCAGCTGTTTTAATGGAGACTTTACAAAACTATCTGCGATGGCAGAGACGTTGTTGATCATTTTCCGGGACATGGTTGGATTATTCGAATACTCGTGGAACTCAGGGGAGGTACGAACGCTCATCTTTATTTCTGAAGAAACACTTTGTCATTGGCACGAAGATGTAAGAGGGACACTTGTGGATGGGGAGGGGTCGCTCATCACAGAGAGTTTTTTGTTAGCCACAATTTACAGTGATAAGTTATGGACATACCCATCATCGAAATAGCAAGTTTTTCAAAATCAAAAAAATGTTCAAATGTTTGTTAAGCTTATGGGACTTAACTACGGGGTCATCAATCCCTAAACTTACAAACTACTTATGAACTACTTACGAACTAGGACGGCACAAATATCCATGCCCGAGGGGGGATTCGAACCCCCGACCGTAGTGGCCGTGCTGACCGTGACTGGAGCGCCGTAGTCACCTCGGCCACCGCGGCCGGCACAAGTTTTTCAATACAGCTTCGTAGAATGTCAATATGCAACTGATTTACCGTCTTAACTGCACAATTTTTCGTCACAGACGCGATTTACGATTATATCCGTATAAGTGCAAAATCTTTGTCACAGGTCTTCTCTGACAAATAGCAGTAAAACAGAGTAATTTTCTCTCACAGACCATATTTACGGTTATTTGTGACTTTTATGAATGTTATTGGCGAGTAAATGGCGACTATAAACATATTTTCGGGACCTTGGCACCAAGAATCATCGCTGTTCGTTCCCCACGTTAGTTAAAACTACAATTACACGCCATATCGTATATTAGATGAATATGTACGGTAATTTTCTGCTTACGGATCTCGGAAACGGATAGTATTATGGGAAAAAACTTTGAAGGTTTTCCGGGATCATCATCTAAATAACATATCGTAAAATCTGCGACGATTTGCCATGCACAGGAACTGTATATGTGCCAATCCACCCAATTGATAGTTTTTATACAAAGAATTATGATTTTTCTAGCGTATCATGTTAACGAATACAGATTTTCGATAACGAATTTCCTAGATAAACATCTAAACAACGTAGAGACAACATATGAGTTATTTTCTACTCCCCAAGATACGGCTGTTTTAAAAAATCTCATTTTCGAACATATTACTGCAGCCTGCTGTCGTACGCTGACGGATATGTCGTGAACAAAATAAAATGAACAATTCTGCTCTCAACTTTAAATAAAATTTCATATGTTACCTACATTTCATACGCAGCTATGTATGACCTAAAATCTAACATTCGAAATGTCTACACAATGTATTTTAGCACTACAAACTCTTTAAAATATGTTGCAATATTTGACTGAACTGAATGCTGCACATTAGCTGTGACGAAATACTAAAATAAAATCACCGCTTCATTGAGCAAAGATATCAATCTACAAGATGTACAAAATCAATTTTTTCCGCCCAGTAAATTTTGTCTAATCATTTGGTAAGATTCAGAACATCCTGATCGCCGTCATTAACTTTCGAAAAATCTTATTTTCTCGATTGTATCTTGATAACGGAGAAAGATTTTCGAACACGAAAAAATGCCGTTTTTAGACAAATATCTACCGGATGTAATGTAAATATTTTAACAGTTTGCTATGGGTAGATATTTAGATATTTGCGACTCGCTGAGCAAAAACGGATAAAAAAGGGTTTTGTGATTTTGTGCTAAAGTACGATCGGTTTGAACATCTGGATCTAGATAAAGAGATGAAAACAATTAAAAAAGTATTTTGAGGATATCGTCTTAAGAACAAGTTGTTGTTGAGGTCTTCAGTATGGAGACTGGTTAGATGCAGCTCTCCACCCTACTCCATCCTAAGCAAGCCTCTTCATCTCCTCATAAGAACGGAAACCTATGTCCATCTGAATCGGCTTACTATACATTCGTCTTTGGTCTCCCTCTGCGATTTCCCCCCCCCCCCCCCCCCACACACACACACACACACACACACACTTCCCTCTAATGCTAAATTTACCGAGCGAGGTGGCGTAGTGGTAACACAGTGGACTCGTATTTGGAAGGATGGTGGTTCAAATCCACCTCCAGATTTAGGTTTTCCGTGATTTCCCTAAATCACTTCAGGCAAATGCCGGGATGGTTCCTTTAAAAGGGCACGGCCGATTTCCTCCCCCATCCTTCACCAAAAATCCGAGCGTAATCTCCGTCTCTAATGACCAAGCTGTCGATGGAACGTTAAACCCTAAGTTTCCTGCCTTCCATTCCTATGCTAAATTTACGATTCCTTGATGTCTAAGAATATGTCCTACCAATCGATCTTTTAGTCAATGTATGTCAAAAATTTCTTTTCTCCCCTATTCTGTTCAGTACCTCTTCACTAATTACGCGATCTATCCACCAAATCATCAGCATTGTTCTGTATCACCACATTTCAGAAGCCTTTATCCTCTTCGTGTCTAAACTGTTTATCGTCCAAGTTTCTCTCCTGTACAAGGCAACACTCCACACAAAAGCCTTCAGAAAAGACTTCCTTACACTTAAATTAATATTCGATGGTACCAAATTTCTCTTTTTCAAAAATGCTTTTCGTCCCATTGTGATTCCATTATCACATATTCATACAGTAGAGCTGCATGTCCTCAGGAAAAGTAACGACTGTAATTTCCCCTTTCCTTTAGCCGTTCGCAGTAACTGTATGGCAAAGCCACATTAGCTGATGTTACAAGGCCAGAGCAGTCAATTATCCAGTCCGTTGCCCCTGCAACTACTGTAATAGCTGCTGCCCCTCTTCAGGAACAACATGTTTGTCTTGCCTCTCCACACATACCCCTCCGCTGTGGTTGCACCGCCGCGGCGGAGTGGCCGAGCGCATTGAGCCGCTATGCTCCGATGCGTGATGCCGTTCCCCGTAGGGGTTTCGAATCCTCCCTAGGGGATGGATTGTTCGTGTTGTCTTTACTATGAGGTAGTTTATAAGTAGTTTGTAAGTTTAGGGACTGATGACCCCACAGTTTAGTCCCATAAGCTCAACAAATATTTGAACGTGATTATTATAATAATACACAAACAACACTGATTTATATTTGCTGTTATTATTTATAAATCACAATGAGCTCATTTCGGCCTTTAGCCATCATCAGGTGCTCTGTAAATACTTCTTACCTTATATGGAATATCGTATGTGTCACTGCTGTCTTTATTTTTCGCCTAGATGTCGATTGGTGCCTCGTTTGTGTCTATGCTGTCTTTATTTTTTACACCTGGATGTCAATTGGTGCCTGATAGCACATTTGTGGTTGCACCTACTGTACGGCTCTCTGTATCATTGAGGTACTCAAGCCACCCCACATCGCTATCGTCTGTGTTTCATGGGGGTGGGTTAAGAACTTAAGATAAAAATTTCGACGATTTGTAATGAATACAAAATATCGAAATGTCGACCTCCACAATTCACCAATCGAGGTGGCGCAGTGGTAAGGCACTGGACTCGAATTCGGGAGGATGGTGGTTCAAATCCACCTCCGGCCATCCAGATTTAGGTTTTCCTTGATTTCCCTAAATCACTACAGGCAAATGCCGGTATGGTTCCTATCAAAGGGCACGGCCGATTTCCCACCCTATCCTATCCAATCCAAACCTCCGAACGTTAGCTCAGTCTCTAATGACCACGCTGTCAAAATGTTCAAATGTTTGTAAATCTATCGGACCAAACTGCGTGGTCATCAGACCGTAGCTTACAAACTACTTAAACCTAGGTAAACTAACCTAAGGACGACACACACACACACACACACCCATGCCCGAGGAAACCACGCTGTCGACGGGACGTTCAACTCTAAGCTTCCTTCCTTCCTTCTCCACAATTCGCGATTTTAATGTAAAAAATCACGGGTTGCGTATGGTTTTCACAAGAACCACCCATGCCGGCCGCGGTGGCCGAGGGGAGTGAGGCGCTCCACTCACGGTCTGCACGGCCACTAGGGTCGGGGGTTCGAATCCCCCCTCGGGCATGGATATTTGTGCCGTCCTTAGTATAAGGTAGTTGGTAAGTAGTTTGTAAGTTTAGGGACTGATGACCCCGTAGTTAAGTCCCATAAGCTATACGAACATTTGAACATTTTTTTTGAACCACCCATGAATAGATCGTCCCTTTGTAAGCCGTATAAAGTCCACCAAAGACCAGGCGTAATGTGCAAAGCGTTGTGCTCAATTTGTATGTGCTTAAGGAAGTGTGTGATTTTTTTTTTTTTTTTAAGGGACGTAAGTACGGGGTTATCAGTCCCTCAACTTACAAACTACTTATGAACTACCTACAACTAAGGACGGCACAAATATCCATGCCCGAGGGGGGATTCGAACCCCCGACCGTAGTGGCCGTGCAGACCGTGATATGAGATATTTAAAATTTTACTCTGTACTGTTGGACAGCTATAATATTGCCTTTATTCTAACATGTTCAAAAATGTTCAAATGTATGTAAATGTATCGGACCAAACTGCGTGGTCATCAGTCCGTAGCTTACAAACTACTTAAACCTAGGTAAACTAACCTAAGGACAACACACACACCCATGCCCCAGGGAGGATTCGAACCTCCACGGCGAGCAACCGCGCGCTCCGCAGCGAGACGCTTTAGACCGCTCAGCTACTCCACCGCGGCATTCTAACATGTATGCAATCGATAACTAGGTCAATGACTATGATCAAAAGAACCGGAATTATGGGGCCCCCTAAAGAATCGCGACTCGCACGCCTTGTTTACTAACATGTTAATACTGTGCATGAAATGTTTCTGATATTTACAGTACACTCTTCGGTGTTTGATCTCGTTATCGGTCGCAGGCGGTTGGTTTGACACGGCAGGCTAGCGCAGTCTCTCACAAGGACGTTTACGGCGGAATAAAAGCGCCTCGCCGCCACTATCTCACCTTTGCGCGAGCCTTTGTCACGGAACGCCCATAAATCCCCCCCCTCCCCCCTGCCTCTCCTCACAGTTTCTGCGCCACTGCCCCCACAGGCACCGTCCGTCTTCTGCGCGCCTCTTCCTCGCACAATGGACAAAAGATTGTTCTGCCATTAAACACGCCAGCAGCGAGAAACGTCTTTGTAATCGCTATAAAAGCTGTCTCCCCTTGAAAGGCTTCTAAATATCGAATTACGAGCACGGCGACTCGGCGACCAACTAGTGCAGCACCTGAAAGGGTTTGTCTAGCGATAAATGAAATTGTTTGGCGGACAATAGCTCGCTCTAGTGGTCTACAATATCCTGAGCAACGCAGACAGCGGCGTCCGTGTTGTCAGCGTGTTCCTTCACCTCAGGAAGGCATTTCACACACTTCAAAAATGTTCAAATGTTTGTTAAGCTTATGGGACTTAACTACGGGGTCATCAGTCCCTAAACTAACAAACTACCTATGTATTAGCTAAGACCAAGGACAACACAAATATCCATGCCCGAGGGGGGATTCGAACCCCCGACCGTAGTGGCCATGCAGACCGTGACTGGAGAGCCTCAGTCCCCGCGGCCACCGCGGCCGGCTCACACACTTCAGTTAGTGGCTCGGAAGGGAGAAAGACAGGGTTGTAAGCCTTTCTTCAATGTTATTCAATTTGTACATTGAGCAAGCTGTGAAGGAAAGCAAACAGAAATTGGGAGAATGAATTAAACTTCAGGGTGAAGAAATAAAAACATTGCGTCTAGCCGATAACGATAATTTCGAGTGGCTCATTAGCCTGGTGCAACTCTTACAATTGGACTCAACTTGGGCGACTTTCGTGTCCCTAGCCTACCCAAGTTATCCAACCGGAGAAGGGGACCTACAGCTTAACGTGGAATCCGAACCACGTGTTGTTTCTGGCGACTCCTCACATCGTTGAGAGATGACGGATGGATTAAAACACAAAATGAACAAATCCCATGTCCGACAGGGTGTCAAACTCGCGACCCTTCGGTTTCCAGTCGAGCGCTTTACCCCAAGACCACCGGGCCTGACTGTGTTTTGCCGATGACATAGTAATTCTGCCAGATAGCAAAGGAGCTGGAAGAGCAGTTGCACGGAATGGACAGTGTGATGAAAGGAGTGTATAAGATGAACATTAAAAAGAGCAAAACAAGGGTAAAGGAATGCAGTCTAAGAAAACCAGGCAGTGCTGTAGGAGTTACATTAGGTAACGAAACAATGAAGGTGGTAGAGGAGTTCGTTACTTGGGCAGTAAAATAACTTATGGTGGTCGCAGTACAGAGGATATAAAATGCAGAACGGCAATGTGAAGAAAAGCGTTTTTGAAAAAATGAAACTTGTTGAGATGGAATACTAATTTGAGTTTAAGGAAGGCTCTTCTGAAGACATTTCTGTGGCGTATTGCCTTGTAGAGGAGTGGAACTTGGACTTTAAGTAGTTCAAACAGGAAGAGGATAGAGGCTTTTCAAAAGTCGTGCTACAGAACAATGCTGAAGATTAGGTCGGTAAATGAAACTTCCTGGCAGATTAAAATTGTGTGCCAGAACCGGGACTCGAACCTGGGACCTTTGCCTTTCGCGGGCAAGCGCTCTACCGACTGAGCTATCCCGACACGACTCACGATGCCGCCTCACAACTACTTCCGCCAGTACCACGCCTCCTACTTTCAAAACTTCACAGAAGCTCTCCTGCGAAACGTGCAAGAGTAACAGTCCAGGAAGTTTCATATCAGCGCACACTCCGCTGCGGAGTGAAAGTTTCATTCTGGAAATATCCCATAGGCTGTGGCTAAGCCATGTCTCCACCATATCCTTTCTTCCAGGAGTGCTAGTCTAATGAAGAGGTACTGAATAGAATTGGAGAGAATTTTTGGCACACGTTGACTAAAAGAAGGGATCGATTGGTAGGACAAATTCTTAGACAACAAGGAATCGTAATTTAGCATTGGAGGGAATGTGTGGAGGAAAAATCGGAGAGTGTGACGCATATACACTACTGGCCATTAAATTTACTGCCGGCCGCGGTGGCCGAGGTGACTGAGGCGCTCCAGTCACGGTCAGCACGACCACTACGGTCGGGGGTTCGAATCCCCCCTCGGGCATGGATATTTGTGCCGTCCTAGTACGTAAGTAGTTCATAAGTAGTTTGTAAGTTTAGGGACTGATGACCCCGTAGTTAAGTCCCATAAGCTTAACAAACATTTGAACATTTTTTGATTAAATTTACTACACCAAGAAGAAATGCCTCGTTTGCAGATAGTGGTGTATAAAGAAGTCTGAATCCCCCGAGGAGGGATTCGAACCCCCGACCGTAGTGGCCGTGCAGAACGTGACTGGAGTGCCTCAGTACCCTCGGCCGACTAGGTCTACATATATACAGTGCATATATATTATTTACCTTGCCCAGTGTCGCATTATAGATTTCTTTAAAACTGTTTTAGGGACAACCTGTTGATGTATTGCCTCTTGGCTGTGTCTGTTGTTTGGCCGAGGTTGGTCTGATGATTCTTCTGACATTTCGCCAGCAGGAATGGTTGGCCTTCTCACAGATTCTTTCTCCACTGCTGAAGGCGGAATGCTGTCAGCAATGGAAGGCGCAGATTTGACAATTCCAGCTACTCGTGATGAAGAAACATGTTAAAGGAATGTCATCTTGACAGTCCGAGACAAAAGCCAACAGGCAATAAGACACAGACTGCACTGCTCAAAACAATTAGGGAATCGGATAAGATATTATACCCAGTATTAATATGGTAACATATTTTATGCAGATGTTGGTTATAATCGTAATTTCTGTGTGATAGAGTACGATATTTTGCTATCTCAACTATTTACTTGAGGTTTACATGGCGTTTTCTTACAGCGAGAGACCATGGGGCGACCATAATACCGCAAAAAGTCATTCTGGTTGCCCTCACATTTACATACCTTTTTGGCATGGACAGTATGAGGTTATCAATCAGCTCTTGAGGGATATATGGCCATTCTTCCGTGAGTGCAATATCCAGCTCTGTAACCGTTGCGGGAGGTGCTGTTCTGGCTGCAATACGTCTGCCAGGTGCATCCTAGACATTCTTACTCTGGTTTAAGTCCGGTGAACAAGCTGGCCACTCCATTCGTTCAGTTCCCTCAGCTTCAAGCACGTTGTTCAGCAGTGCTGCTCTGTAGGGTCGAGTGCTATGGTCCACCCGATGGAATACATCTCCGATGGCATCAGCGTAAGGTACATCAAAAGGTCGAAGGATCTCGTCCCTATAACTCTGAGCAGTCAAAGCGCCCGCCAATACTGACTCCTGTCCATACCATTCGTGCATCATTATGTAAGAACATAAGCAGGATTGTTCAGAGTTCCACGTTCTCTCCAGATGAGGGAACGACGATTGTCGGGTTGAACACAAAAACTGGACTTATCTGTGAACAGAACCCGGCGCCTATCTTTAAGATTCTAATCCTGCTGTTCTTCAGCCCAGGTTTTGCGGGCTGAACGGTGTCGTGGTTTTAATGGGACGTACGCCTTCGGCCTCCGTGCTTAGAGGCCACATTCTCGAAGGCGGTTTCGGAGTATTTGTGTTGATATTTAGCGACCTTTTGTTTCCTGGAGGGGACGTTGCAGCTTAGCCACCCGCCTCGGCGGGCCGCCAACAGGATATGACGGTTATCCCTTGCTGATGGCACACATGGACGACCTTGGCCCTGCTTTACTTTAACGGCTCCTGTTATTTTACTTCGCGCTCACTACAGTATCTGAACCCAGCTGCTTGTGTAATTCGCTTGGTACAATAAACGCAAGTCAACACCAACCCCTTTGCAGCAACTTTCAGTTAGTACCGTAATTTTGTTGTTTCCACTGCGTAGAACTGACATAAAGACCTATAACCATTTTAGTTGATTCTGACGATGACAATGCTTCAGAAGCTAGATATCTCAACTGATCCCCTAACTGTTTTGACCAGTGTATAATATGCAGTGTAGTTTAACAGGGTACATCGTGTGTGCTTATAGTTGGCTGATAACAGTGCATTGCAGTGGACCAGTAGTGCCGACTTTTACTACATACATTTCTGTTGTTTCTTCGTAATGTAGTCATGATTTTCGACGCTTTCCGCCGACCTGATGTGGAGTCCACATTTCCAATGAGCACCGGAAGAAAACAGGCTGCAGCAATGGTGACATGTCGCCGCCCGGCGTAATAACTCGCCGCACGGGAGTAGCCGAGCGGTCTGGAGCGCCACGTTACGGATCGCGCGGTCTCCCGCGTCGGAGGTTCAAATCCTCCCTCGAGCATGGATGTGTCTGTTGTCCTTAGGTTAGTTTAACTTACAAGGAAAATACTTGGGCTCGAACAAACGCAAATACACCAAAATTGTATGAGAGATAATGTAAAGATCCCTTATTACACTAGTGATACTCCCACATCTGCAAAACTCTGCAGTCGTCCGTTAGAGGCCTCTGCGTGTGCCATGCCGCATTGCACTTCGACCTGTCGGTTCGCTAGAAGGGACGGTGCAGTGTGCCTCCGAAGTTGCGTTTTGACGTTATTTGTGTGGCGAAGCGTCAGATGGAGCGGCGATTGGTAATCAATCCTGCTAATGTATTGCGATTGGTTGAGATGAAGTGAAGTGAAGATGGTAGTAGTGTAGAAGATGAATCATTCGCATGCTTTTTCGTATCTGTTATGGTACAGAAATATAAGCATAAGTTAGATACTGTTGTAACAATAACACATAATGATGATAATAGGGATGATAATGACGAACAACTAATTGCAAGCGGTAGTGCTACGGTAAGGGCGGGAAGAGGCGATGGAAGCAGTGACAGTGAATACCAACAGTCTTCCGAGAATTAGGTTAAACTTGCAACTATCATCACGGCTTTTGATGACAATACGCTAAAGAACATGTACGATGATTATTAAATAAGTTATAGTTAAAATATCTGCATTATGTATGGCGTCTAGAATTACATCTACAGTATACATGTGCCGTCTGTTCCGAAAGGACAGACATCACTTCTGATTCTGCAGTTGTTATTATTTAATATTCACAGAATATATGACATCAACTGCGATTGGGCAAAGCTGAAAATGTGTACCCAGCCGGGATTCGAACCCGGGTCCCCTGCTTTCTAAGCAGTTGCGCTGACCCCTACACCAGTGGGGACACAGTGATTACCGCACCTGCAAGGACTACCTAGCACGCCTCCCGTCAGATACAAATTCCCAGCTTCGCCCTGCCCACAGTACTCAAACTCATAGTTATTAAACTAATTCCCGTAAGAGTAAGGGCTTCAAACTTGTCCACCCTTCCCCACTAACGATAGGATCATTGCCCTTCACCGGCATATTATATATATACATGTGGCGTCTGTTCAGAAAGAACAGACGTCACTTCTGATCCTGCTGTTATTATTTAATATTCACAGAATATATGACATCAACTGCGATTGGGTAAAGGTAGTCCTTGCAGGTGCGGTGATCACTGTGTCCCCAGTGGTGTAGGGGTCCGCGCAACTGCCTAGAGAGCAGGAGACCCAGGTTCGAATCCCGGCTGGGTACACATTTTCAGCTTTGCCCAATCGCAGTTGATGTCATATATTCTGTGAATATTACATCTACAGTGCTATCTAGAGCATGATTTCGTCGTTTTGCATAAAAACGACACCCACCAGCGCATTGGGGTGTACGTAGAGATCCTATAAGCAAATGTTCATACATATATGTTTGTTCGAACCGATGTACTTTCCTTGTCAGTTTAAGTAGTTTGTAAGACTAGGGACTGATGAGCAACGTAGTTTGGTCCCATAGGATTACGAATATTTGAGCGTAATAACTCGTCGGAGAGGAGGGCAGTTGTACTCGCAGTAACCGCGTTGGCCCGGCGTTTGTTTCGGGATTAGGTTACGCCGGGTCGCAGGCGAATGAATGCCCAGTCGGGCCGACAGCGACGATTTACGCCGGCCTGAGCAGCGGAAGCGATTGCTCCCGGGCCAGCCGATATACGCGACTTAATGGCCGGCATTCCTCTTCTTCCAGTTTCGGCAGGGTCGCTGCCCCGCAGGGCAAGTCGTAAACCTGTCACGTCCCATTCACCCGGGGTCTTTCAGTCGAAATATACGCTTTTTAACGAAGCTAACTCCGATATCAATGCACTATACCAGTGATTTTCAACATTTTGGAATATGCGACTCCCTTCCAAACGAAAGTATTGTGGCGACCCCCCTCCCCCCCACACACACACCCCTTTCTCACGAACCGTACGTCTACATGTACATAGATACTCTGCAAATCACACCATTCGGAAGGATGGTGCTTCAAATCCACCTCCGGCCATCCAGACTTACGTTCTCCGTCATTTCCCTAAATCACTCCAGGCAAATGCCGGTACGGTTCCTTTGAAATGGCACTGCCGATTTCCTTCCACATCCTCACCCAAACATTCCGAGCGTAAGCTCCGTCTCCAATGACCACGCTGTCGACAGCAGGACGTTAAACTCCGCCGGCCGCGGTGGCCGAGGGGACTGAGGCGCTCCAGTCACGGTCTGTACGGCCACTACGGTCGGGGGTTCGAATTCCCCCTCGGGCATGGATACTTCTGCCGTTCTTAGTATAAGGTAGTTGACAAGTAGTTTGTAAGTTTAGGGACTCATGACCCCGTAGTTGAATCCCATAAGATTAACAAACATTTGAACATTTTTTTAAACTCCAAACTTCCTTCTTTCCTTCTGCCAATCACATTTAAGTGCCTGGCAGACGATTCATTAACCACTTCCGTAACCTTTCTCTATCGTTCCATTCTCTAATAGCGCGCGGGAAGAAAGAACACCTAAATCGTTCCGTTTTCGACCTGATTTATTTTATTGGGATGGTCATGTCTCCCTAAGTAGGTGGGTGCTAGCAAAATATTTTCACATTCAGAAGTGAAACCGCCGCGGTGGAGTAGCCCAGCGGTCTAAAGCGTCTCGCTGCGGAGCGCGAGGTTGCTCGCCGTGGAGGTTCGAGTCCTCCCTGGGGCATGGGTGTGTGTGTTTGTCCGTAGGTTAGTTTACCTTAGTTTAAGTAGTTTGTAAGCTACGGACAGATGACCACGCAGTTTGGTCCGATAGATTTACAAACATTTGAACATTTGAGAAGTGAAACTCGCCGTTCGAAATTTCGCAGATAGATCTCGCCGCAACAAATAACGTCTTTCATTTAATGATTTCCACCCCAATTCGTGCAACATTTCCGTGACGCTTTCCTCCCCGTAACGTGATAAAACAAAACGAGCTGTCCTTCTCTGAACATTCTCAATGTCTTCCATCAGTCCCACCTGGTAAGGATCACACACTGGGAGAGGACGCACAAGTGTGATGTAGGCGTTCTGTTTGGTGGAGCTGCTGCATCTTCGAAGAGTTCTGCCAATGAAACGTAACCTTTGGTTCGCCTTCCCCACAATATTTTCTGTGCGTTCTCTTCAGTCAAAGTTGTTCGTAATTGTAACTCCTAGGTATTTGGTGGAATTTACGACCTTAAGGTTTGACTGATTTATCGCATAATTGAAGTTCCACGGAGTTCTTTTAGTAACGAAAATATGTTACCTCATACAAAACAAATTTTCTTTTACTTCAGCTTTCTTTTAAATTCTTGGTCGAAGTTTTCTTCTTTTTTATGTTTCAAAAATGGCACAAATGTATTTTAACGACTTTTTCACATTTCAGGTAAGACGGAGAAGCGAAATATGCTCATTAATATGCATGCTTGAGAAGGGAGTAAGAGAGGGTTATAGCCTTTCTCCAATGTTATTAGATTTGTACATTGAACAAGCTATAAAGGAAAGCAAGGAATTAAAGTTTAGGGTGAAGAAATAAAAACTTTGCTTTTTGACGATGACATTGTAATTCTGTCAGACAGCAAAAGACCTGGAAGAACAGTTGAACGGAATTGACAGTATGTTGAAAGGTGCGTATATCATGAACATTAAAAGAGCAAAACAAGGGTAATGGAGTGCAGGCTAAGAAATCCTCGCGATACTGAAGGAATTAGATTAGGTGACGATACAATAAAGTTGATAGATGAGTTTTGTTACTTGGACAGTAAAATAACATATGATGGCCGCAGTACAGAGGATATAAAATGCGGAATAGCAATGGGAATAAAGGCATTTTTGTAAAAGAGAAATTTGTTAACATCGAATATTCATTTAAGCGTAAGGAAGTCCTTTCTGAACGCGTTTGTTTGGCGTGTTTCCTTGTATGGGAGTGAAACATGGACAATAAACAGTGCCAACAGGAAGAGGCATTTGAAATGTGCTGCTACAGACGTATGCTGAAGATTAGGTGGTTGGATCGCGTAAATAATGAGGACGTACTGAACATAATTGTGGTGAGAAGGAATTACGGACATACCTTAATCAAAAGAAGGGATCGATTGATAGGACACATTCTTAGACATCAAGGAATCATGAATTTAGCGTTGGAGGGAAGTGTTTGAGATAAAAATCGCAGAGGGAGACCACGAAATGAATACAGTGGCAGATTCTAATGGATGTGGGTTCCGTTCTTATGAGGAGATGAAGAGGCTTGCTCAGAAAAGAGTAGGACGGAGAGCTGTATCAAACCAGCCTCCGGACCGAAGAGCACAACAAGAAAGATCGCACAATTTGTAAAGAAGTAGATATTTTTTCGAATTTTTCATTATCACTGATTGTATCCAGTTTTTTTTATTACATATCGATCGATTCATGAAAATAGTTTTCAGGCTTTCCGCTTATTCGTCATTAACACACTGTATTATAAACCAACCTATGACCTGAATGATACTTTCGCTGTGCAGCGGGGAGTGCGCTGATATGATTCGCAGGAGAACTTCAATGAAGTTTGGAACGTAGGAGGTGAGGTACTGGCAGAATTGCAGTTGTGTGAGAAAGCCGTGAGTCGTGTAGGGGTAGGTCAGTGGTAGAGCGCTTGCCCGCGAAAGGCAAAGGTCACAGGTTCGAGTCCCGGTTCCGGCACACAATTTTAATCTGCCAGGAAGTTTCAATCTATGACCTATTCCATTCATAATGAATGTTAGACTAGGCACTACATATTTTTAACATTAAATACATTTCACTTTGGCATACGTTTTTGTTTTACTGAATCCCTAGTTATTTTATGGTGCAAGTAAATCCTGATATGGCGGCGATCCCCTGGGGTTCGCGAGCCACAGGTTGAAAAACTCTGCACTATACGGTCAACATGAATGAAAATGTATACTTTCAGTAAATTATAGCCTTCGTTTCGCAAATAAATGTTTACTTCTGGTGCAGAAATGTGTGCACTATTCTGCTGGAACCATTTTTAGCCGGCCGCGGTGGCCGAGGGGACTGAGGCGCTCCAGTCACGATCTGCACGGCCACTACGGTCGGGGGTTCGAATCCCCCCTCGGTCATGGATATTTGTGCCGTCCTTAGTTGTAAGTAGTTCATAAGTAGTTTGTAAGTTTAGGGACTGATGACCCCGTAGTTAATTCCCATAAGCTTTACAAACATTTGAACATTTGAACCATTTTTAATAATTTTATTTCATAAACTCACATATTGCCGACCAGGAGCGCAGGTATCTAGGGTTAATTTATTGCCGAGACATGTGTTTAATATGCTTATAAGCCAACTGTCAGTTTCGCATTTATTATCACCGATTGGTTTCGGCGTACTACTCTGCCATTTGCAAGTGCTTACAACAAACAATATAAAATCAACCTTATTGAATGTCAAATTAAATAAAGGTAAAGTAATATTTCACTTCCCATTTATGAAAATGAAAAAGGAAAAACGTCGCCATTTTGAAGTGTTTACAACAAATATCACAAAAAATCAAGCTTTTGAATGTCAATTTTTAAAGAATAACCTAATCTTCGTCTTCCCAGTTACGAAAATTAACTAAAATTATTGCGTGTAAACTAACTGTTGTAAGCTTTCTGTAGCCTAGCTAAACTGCTCAGATAAGTTACTGTTATGTGCTATAGTATGGTTGTTTTAGTTTTCAGATTGGTCAGTATTTTTCACCTTCGCTGTTATTTGTCGAATTATGTGTCATGTCATTAGCTGTCACAAGAGTCCAAAATGCTCAGTAGTAACCCTCGGACTTTGAAGGCCACAATGAAAAGTTTCCTCATGGCTCTCAGTTCTGTCGAGAAATTCCTCAAAAAATTAAAAAATGAAGCTAATTTCTGTGTCGTGTAGAGGGTTCTTTTTTACGCTTACGCCTGTCACGTGCTTAGGTTTGCTATGCGTTTCACTTTATGTATTGTTTGTTTGTAAATCTATCGGACCAAACTGCGTGGTCATCAGTCCGTAGCTTACAAACTAATTAAACTAATGTAAACTAACCTAGGGACAACACAAACCCCCCATACCCCAGGGAGGACTCGAACCTCCGACGGCGAGCAACCGTGCGCTCCGCAGCGAGGCGCCTTAGACCGCTCGGCTACTCCACCGCGGCAGTATCTATTAATACTCTTTTGTTAGAATTTGATGTACTGACTTGTTCCATGACCATGAAGACTTGCTTGTCAATTTGGTCCTGCGAAACATGATAAATGTAAATAAATAAACCGTAACGTCAGCTGTAGCTTTCCGAATCACGCGTGAGGGGCTTCAATAATTAGTGCATGATTTTTCTTTCTAGGTCAATTCCGATTGGAAGCATTGGGAATCATTTTATCTTAACTGCGGTTTCTGTTGATTAGTGTCAGCTGCTGGTGTTTTGATCTGACAACACGGACATTTGAAAAAATTGTGGCGAGCTGGGATGGAAGCTAGGGCCTCCTGCTTACAAGGCAGTCGCGTTGAACCTCTGAGCCACCCCCAGCAGACGGGTTTGTCGCAACTGCAAAAGAACACAAACGGTAATTTGCATTTGTGCGCAGTAAGTAAAACATGTGCAAAATTGTGCTAATAGAATAATTAAACATTACGCTATTAATGACTGTTGTAAAAGTAAAAAAAATGTGTTTATTTAATTGTAGTAAACTTCAAGTTGTTAAATGAAACTTTATTATGTTTTAAAATTACTTTTACAGAGACCTACCCTTCCACAGCATATGTACACTACAGTAAACTGTAAGTGTTGATTTACGTATTTTGCATTAGATAATATCATATTCATGCGTTTTTAATGTATGGGCTTTGACACTGCGTCATCCTAAATGTAAAAGAAAAATGAACAAGCTTTATCAGTACGGATTTATTTGTATCTAGCTTAAAAGTTACACAAAAAATTACAAAACCAATGGAACCTCTCCAGGATGCTGCACTTTGCAATATCCATGCAACGGTTTCCACTTTCATATTAAATCTTTACATAGTACGTCTACTTTTGTGTGTTTTGTTTCTTGTAAATGTCCATTTTTAGTTTCACTGGGACTAGGAGTTCGTTCACTCTCTCTCTCTCTCTCTTTTTTTTTTTTTTTTTTACTCGAAACAAGAAGCGATCCATAGCTTCTTAAAGCTCCCAACGAAATACAGTCTTCATTTGATGAGAATAAGTGAACCACACAGACCAAACCAGGAACGAAATCTAGTGCCCGTGAGGCAAAGCGACGTGCTGTTTGAGTGACATACTGTTACGATCTTTTCAGATCTGAAAGGTTGTGTTCAAATGTTTGTAAAGCTTATGAGACTTAGCTGCGGGGTCATCAGTGCCTAAATTACAAACTACTTACGGACTACGTTATACTAAAGACGGCACAAACATCCATGCCAGAAGGGGATTCGAATCCCCGACGGGGAACAACCTCGCGCATCGTAGCATAGTGCCTGAATGCGCTCGGCCGCTCCGCCGCGGCGAAAGGTTGTGTTTATTGCTCCTTTTATTTGGTCCTGTTGAGGTTTTTGTCCTTTTGTGGGAGGAAAGGCAGCTCTTCGTTTTCTTTAGTGATTTATCGTTAAGATTTGATTGAGTTCATAGCGGAACTGGGATCCCCCTGTTACAGTGCAAGCTTTCACGAGGCTCAAAAGAACAAAATTCTACTCATTTCTTTTTCTCCCCTTTTGGAGAGGGAATGATTTCTGAGGGGAAAAAAACTTTTTCCTTTCGGTTACAGAACGCAGTTTTGCGATTATTATATATAGTTTGTCGCATTCATCGACCTTGCACGGCATAAAACGTCAAAACCGACTGTGACTTAAACAAAATGTTCAAATGTTTGTAAATCTATCGGATCAAACTGCGTGGTCATCAGTCCGTAGCTTACAAACTACTTAAACCTAGGTAAACTAACCTAAGGACAACACACACACACACACACACCAATGCCCCAGGGAGGACTCGAACCTCCACGGCGAGCAACCGCGCGCTCCGCAGCGAAACGCTTTAGACCGCTCGGCTACTTCACCGCATCTGTGACTTAAACCCTGGGTTTAGCGCAATTGCCACAAGCAGGAGGTCCAGGGTTGTGTGATGACAGCACCTACCAGCAGCTGAGACGTAAAAACCAACTTAAAATCTAGAGTTGCCAATATTTTCAACCGAAATTGACTTAAAAAAACAGAGTGATGGTCTATTTTATTGAAGACCCTTGCATATGACAAGCCAGGGGCGTAGGTACGGGGAGCTGGGTTCAACCCCCCCCCCCTCCCCCAGAATTTTTTTTTGTCACTCGTGATAAAGTAAAAAAATGACAATTTATGTAATGAATCTGAGACAGACTGAAAACTTTGCCAAAAAAGAGAGGTACCAGGGTGTCGGTAAGTTGTAATCGATGCTTAGTTGAGCTTTGGCCTCTTGTCGTCGGGACACTTAGTCTCCAATGTCTTTCGTGAGGCCTAGACAAACACCGCGCGCAACTCTCACCACAGTAAATTTTGCCAATTTAAAAAAATAATTTCTTAAGTAACCACCACCTAACCACCAGTGAAAATGAACAAGTATTCTTGAATTCCAGCCAGAAACACGCTCCGCAGACTGTTCAAAATGGCACGCGAGGGTTGCCTAGCGTGTAACGAAAGCCACCGTGTCTTACTGCTATCAACTTCAGTAATCTACTAAACTTTTTACTACAGCAGGGCGGCGAACTTGTGCGTCGTACATGACACAGACAAATATATTTTTAACGCGCGTGATTAAACAAGAACAAATGTATGACATCACAGCCTTATTACTTCCATGTGCAATTTGTACTATAGATGCTGATCATCTGCACGCACGCATGTCTAATGTGGCAGCGTTGTATGGCAGACAGTTGAGATCCCCCCTCTTACGTTCATCCTCAGCGTGGCGTATTAGTTCTCCTTCTGTCACACATCACGCTCCACTGCGATCGAAGCTTAATTTACCACCTACAGGGTATATCGACTTCTACCGATAAATGCTGAGATGATGATATCAGTAAAACATGAAATAACAGAAACCTGGCTTAAACAAATAGTAATTACCAAAACCCTGCATGCTTATAATGCTTTAGATTGCCTCAGAGTTTCATTTGCAGTGATGTAAGAATAGTATACGGTGTACATAATTTGGACCTATTTCCAAAGGTGTAACAATACCCAGTGGCTGTGTGATGGAGGGAACTCACCTGTCACGAATATGTTTCTTTACATGAGCGTGTGGAAGTTTATATGCGTTTTGTCACACACTAAGAAATTTGAATACTCAGCGTCGTCGAGATGTTGTTGGTCAACATCACCTGAAGTTCAAAAATGTTCAAATGTTTGTAGAACTTATGGGACTTAACTACGGGGTCATCAGTCCCTAAGCTTACAAACTACTTATGAACTACCTAAGACTACGGACAGCACAAATATCCATGCCGAGGGGGGGATTCGAATCCCCGACCGTAGTGGCCGTGCAGACCGTGACTGGAGAGCCTCAGTCCCCTCGGCCACCGCGGCCGGCTCACCTGAAGTGGTATTTCACAATATGTTTTCTATTTATATTTTCTACGAGTGAAGTGCTACTAAATTATTGTAACCGGCCTTCCATGACAGTTTTTGTAACTTTGTATCATCCATTCAATATTAAGAAAATGTTCAAATGTTTGTTAAGCTTATGGGACTTAACTGCGGGATCATCAGTCCTTAAACTTACAAACTAGCTATGAACTACCTTATACTAAAGACAGCACAAACTTCCATGCCCGAGGGGGATTCGAACCCCCGACGGGGAGTGGCCTCGCGCATCGCAGCATAGCACCTCAATCCGCTCGGCCATTCCGCCGCGGCACAATATTAAGATTAGGGGCTTTACCATTGATATAAATCATAATTTACTGGTTCTAGTGGTCGTCAGACGTGCTGTGGTAAAAACATTTGACGGGTGGAAATGTCACTTTATATTACTGTAATGTATTGAATAATCTCTATGAACGATAGGAAAAATGTTTCATTACTCAGAGGTAGATAATTGCCTGAAAACAGGGTGTACTATGTGGGGGAAGGGGGAAACCACAAAGCCATCCAATAGGTTGCTATATATAAATATGTAATTTTGCTTTCGATTAATATTTCATTTATGCATCAATATGCATTACAATTTTTCTATTGCAGTGTTTTGATTTCCACTCATTTGTATGGCTAAGTAGACTTTCCCGGCGTATTAATTGTTCAAATTCTTCTCGGGTTGCCGCGGTGGAGTACCCGAGCGGTCTAAAGCGTCTCGCTGCGGAGCGCGCGGTTGCTCGCCGTGGAGGTTCGAGTCCTCCCTGGGGCATGGGTGTGTGTGTTGTCCTTAGGTTAGTTTACCTAGGTTTAAGTAGTTTGTAAGCTACGGACTGATGACCACGCAGTTTGGTCCGATAGAATTACAAACATTTGAACATTTCTTCTCGGGTTACCAGCCGGATCATACTGACATCTGTACACAATATTTCTGCGGTCCAACTGGCCGCCATCATCAGGTGTACAGATGTCAGTATGATCCGGCTGGAAACCCGAGAAGAATTTGATCGACTCATTTGTATCAGAAATTTCAGTAAATGCAAGATGTATTCCAGTTCCGGATGATGATAATGCGGGATACTGATTTGAGTGAACAACTTACAATTGAGAGACCTCTCCCTCCCCACCCCTCCCATTTCCAATAGCGCTTCAGCTCATGTGACCATGAACAAGGCGGAAAACTGACTGCACGAAAAGTAATCGGGAGAAGTGCATTAATTTACCTGTCTCTCATGTTCCCATCCTCTGCTTACAACCTCATCTTCGTCCCACTACTGTAAATGCACACTGATAACACGTTGTAGTCTCTAAAATGTCATTTTGTCAAAGTAGTATTACAAAGAAGCGACGGATGTCTATCATAAGAGGCGACAGTGGCCTGTCACCTTGATATATTCGTCAGCACTGCAGCTTCACTACGATAATTTGGGTTTCCAAAGGCCGATGTGCAGGTGCTGAGACGTAGGAGAGACCAGGGTAACGGCGCCACCCTTGGTAATCGCCACATCCCAGTTTTATGACAAACGGTTGGCAGTACGAGTACGCTTGCCAGTGTTCTATCTCCGTTACCTACCGCGGTGTTAATTCCTGTTGTCGCCGTCCGTTATTGTTGACAGGTGTTAATCGTGTGAAAGAAATTGTTAGTTTTGACGTCTTGAATGTAATTTTCGAGTCAATATGTTATTGAAGTAAATATCTCCGTAGGCTGCAGTGCTTTTAAATAATCATATTAACGTAATCTGTAGACATTTTGCTTCGAATTTGTGTCAATAATCTAATAGTTTCGCAATCTTTTAGGCTTTACATTAACGTTCTTAGCCATATTTTGTAACTAGGCCATGGTGGAGAATTTAGGCAAAATGAAGTGTAATACAGATGCATACATTTTGTGAAATGGGCACTTGTAGAATGTAGAGAATGTAGTAGTTTTGAAGTGCCAAAAACTATATTTCTGACTTTGGCGGTGGCTTAATGAAAGCCTAAATTATAAAATGTATTCTTATTCCAATTTTACATCGACAAGTACTTGAAGCCTTCTAAATGTCTAATACTGAAGAGTGATGATTATAAATTACAACCACAAAACCCAGGGTAATGACGCCACTGCGTATAATTTTACAATACATTTTTAACAATAAAACTTAACAAGATACATGGCTGAAAAAATTATAATAAAGTAGTATTAGCTGGTGATGCTGTAATATTATTCTGTACGAAAAAAGACACACTTTTAATACGGTAAAAAAATGGTTTCCCTTAAGGTGGTGCCATTCCCCTGGTCTTCCCTATGTTTTTTGTCTGAAGGCTTTCGGTTTTTTACGATTGCTGACAACTGATGACTTGAGAAGTTGTGGTAGTGCGGAAAATATTTCTAATTTACTAACCCCTACAGCGATTACTTTTGCTCTGAAAATTGGGCTTATTCTATATGTAATGTTCAAATAATCTACGGGAATATAGTTGGGCAACGTCTTCGACAACAGTCAGTATTTCGGCAGGTGAACGCCCGTCATTTTCAAGGTATACCAGAAAAGACTATTCTTCATGTCTACAATCTTTTTCAATAACGCTTCATTCTTTAATCAACTATTCACAAAATTTTTCAAATTCATAGAAAAAATCGTAAGTTTCTTTAATGGGCGCGGTGGGGGGGGGGGGGGGGAAGCAGCGGCGTCACAGCTTTGGCACCTGTCAACTGTGCGACGGCACCTCACTATAGCCACAGCTATAGCTCTGACTCTAAACCCCCACCCCAGAGGAAAAATTTATCTACGCCCTGTGACAAGCGAAGCCACAGCTGACGTCGCCGTTAGCTTTTATTTACGATACAAAGGGTATAATTTACAGCTTTTATATTTTAGTACCTATATCGGTAATATGGCTCTATAACTGTAGCGACATCATTTATTATGAAACAGTCATTCGTGATGGTCCCGCAACGATATATACGAAATTAAATAATTATGAATGTCTGTTCCTTCAGAACAGATGTTTCATAGTAATTGACATACCAAAACAGCATATATATAAATGAATTGCTGTTTGTTACTCTTGCTAAAACTCGAGAACGGCCGAACAGATTTGGCAAAATTTAGTCTTGAAATATTCGTGTAAGTCCAGGGAAGGTTTAAACGGTGATAAAATAGGGAAAAGTTGTCCGGAAAAGAGGAAAATCGGGAAAAACTGAAACAGCTTTTTCCAGTGAGCTGACAATACCGTTCGTCCAATTGCGTTAAAATTTTGTACATTTCATGTTGAAAGTAAGAGGAAGGTTTGCATCAATTAAAAATTTGGAAAAGTCGCCCGCAAAGTAGGAAAATTTAGGAACAACCCAAAGCAATTTTTTTCTATGAATGAAAATCAAATGCCACATGGTTGTGAGAGCATCACTTGAGTACGGCTTGACAGGACAAGGTTTGTATGAAATAAAGTTTTTGGAAAATTACCGGAAAACTGGAAAATTTGAGAAAACTGAAAGTGCGTTTTTCAATGGGTTTATTGAATTCAGTGTTATAACTGACTATACGCACGTTGGAGAGGTGTCATTCGTTTTTTGTTTTGTTCATTATGGTCTTGGAAAAGTTTTCAGTTAAAAAGAAAAAAAAATAGGGACAGTTAAAAAGGAAAGTCGCAAAATTCAACCAAGTTCCTTTTTCAATGTGTTTCTAAATGTACTCAACACTATAAACTGAGAACCGTTCATCGGATAGCGATAAACTTTTGCATATTGGACGTTCAAAGCAAGAGGACATACATATTAGCAATTACGGAGCATGGTCAGATCGACTAGTTGATGATAAATAAGTACTTTTCCCCATAGCGGGAATCACTCTAAATATGTGCGACCACTGGGGGACGTAGGCAAGTGTGACAAATAGAAGTTTGGACCTGGTCGGGAAATGTGTTTTTCTAATTTTTTATTGATATTTTAAAGGCCTCAGGTGGGGCAGGCTGGCAGCAGCCTGGACGCCGCTTTTCAGCCAAGGAATAAAATTTATTAAAGTCTGAAATTTTATACGGTGATAAAATGGAGAATTAAAATATATAGATATGGTGTGATTGGTGAAAGTAACATCAACAGCAGACGAGAAACAGACATATTCAGAAGTTAAAACTGCCACCGTGGTTAAAAACACCGATGTTGACACAGATACACAGAACGGTGATGAATCGATGAACACTGCATAAAATACATGACAACATTTGTTCTGCCTGTTCGGTGGTGGTTGAAGTTTTAAATATCGCACAAAAGCATAAAACACTATTTCACTGACACTGTTAAAATCACTGCTCAGGCCAAACAGGGGTGAGGGAGAGATGGGCGGCACGGAGGGGCGGGAGGGGGAGGAGGGGGTGAGGATAGTACGTAAGGACTCTATAGAGAGGGGGTCAGGAAAGAAGCCAAGCAGGGGAGGATGGGGAAAAGGGGGGTGGGGTCAGGAGGCGCTTCAAATACGGATAAAAGTAGTGTGTGTGTGTGTGTGTGTGTGTGTGTGTGTGTGTGTGTGTGTGTCTTTTTGAATGAATGCTAAAGGTAGTATGTGTGTAGGGCGAGCGTGTCGCTGTTTGTGCTGAGACCGTCCCCGCTAAAATTCACAAATAAATGTTATGTTGTGATTTTGGTTACAAAATAATTTGACTAAGCAATGACACTTAGTGCCTTCCTTTGCCCTGTTAGAATAAATTGCGACTGACATGGAATGCAATGATCTTACGTAAATGTAGTCTTGTTTGATGCGCAACGGATAACACTTTAAATTGTACAGTAATTGATAAGTTAACAGTAATTAAATTCGTAATTGGTGTACACATTAGTCTCGTGTGTGAGAAACAATGTGAGCAAAGTTCAGATCTGTTAGCGTGCACCATATACCAGTAGCCAGACTACACATGCACAATTCGACTGCGAGAGCCAACAAAAAGAGCTTGCTACTACGATGATAATTTTGTCACTTGAATAAACAAGATATCAAACAAAGATATTTGAGATTAATTGGATACCAAAATCACTGCACTTGATAATGTGCCTTTCTGAACAAAAATTACCACACTGATTCAACGTAATAAAAATGTCCCACAAATCTGGTAAAGATTTCAAGTATCAGTCACTGAAAATATTTCTTATCTCTTTACGTGATCTACTTCATTTCAGATCAGGCATATCACTTTAAGTGTTACTAACATCGACAGACTTATTACTTTGAACTTTCATTAAGACTCAGAAAATCTCTATGAACTTTACTGGATTTATGAACAAACTACTTCCTGCTCTCATTAATAGACCAATTTATCATGACAAAATGCCTACACTGAACTGTTCTAATTAACACAAATTTACAAACAAAATCAGTATGCAACACTATCATAAGAAATTATGATCAGAACGGATAGCAATTCAAATTGGTTAAATGATAAATGCGAGCTGCACTAAACAGTATTCATTAGCATAAAGACAAACACCAACTACAATAGTTCAAATACAGGCTGCCATACATAACAATAGAAAAGGTACAAGTTTGCCTTATTTGAAACAGATTAATTTCCATACAAAAATTACAATCTGCAGACTTGGCTGCGACTCTTCAAAACTGTCTGAATTTTTACCTTCGAGTCTAACGCAGACAGACTAACTTGACAGTTCCACGACTACTACTCATCGACTCAACTCTTACCACAATCACACCTCGACTCTCCTGCTCGAAGGTCACACACCGACTCCTTAAACCCAACAACTGCCAGTGCAAGACATACTTCAAAGATAAAGTTTTTGGTTTACAACAAAGATATGAAAATAGTATGTTACATCGATTAGTGAAATGGTACAAAATATTACATAATTTACTTTTCTACAGAATTATGGCTTAGGTTTTTGTAACAAAACATGCTCAAGGCTGTATGACAGGCAAAAATTAAGTGAAAACTATTTTGCGTACTCCTTTCACGGGGAGGATCTAGGGTTGGTAAGAGGAGGAGGAGAAGATGTCGGGGCGGAGGGCATCGTCCGGTAGGGGAAGAGGGAAGTTACCTTCGGAAAGGATATGGAGAGTGTGGAAGTAAAGGGAGGGAGGGATATGCAGGTATCGGTGTTGGAGACGGATTTAGGAGGAGGGGGGAAACAAGACGGTGTCAGGGCTGTATTTTTTTCTATGGGACTTAACTACGGGGTCATCAGTCCCTAAACTTACAAACTACTTATGAACTACTTACGAACTAGGACGGCACAAATATCCATGCCCGAGGGGGGATTCGAACCCCCGACCGTAGAAGCCGTGCAGACCGTGACGCTGCATTTTTTTCGGGAGACGTAGAGGGTACAGATATGCTCCAGGAATTTAACGTGGTGTGGAAAGGAATGAAGTCATATAGGATCTGCGTGGAGAAGGGAGACGGATGCGATAAGCGAGGTGGAAGGCATGGTGCTCAAGGATTCGGAGGTACTTGTAATTGGTAGGGGAGGCAGACCCAGGCAGGGTGGAAACTACGCATTAGGGAACGGTAGGTGTGGAGGATGGTGGAGGGGTTCAATCCGCATGTCCGGCTGAAGAGGAGATTGAGGAGGGACAGGGCTTTTTGTCGTGCGGTTTGAAGATGAGTAGTCCAGGACAGGGAGCGGTCAAGGGTGAAACCAAGATACTTGAGGGTGGTGGTTTGGGGAAATGGGACGGTCACGGAGAGTGAGGTACAGGTCTCGGTGGCGGAGGAAACGGGTAATTGCCTGGGATTTGGTGGGGTGGAGGACGTGTTCGGGTGGCGATGTTTTTAAGGCTGCCGCTCCAGAAGAACGGGAAACATTGGTTCGAGTCCCGGTCCGGCACAAATTTTCATTTGTCACCAAGTAATAGACCACGTTCAGAAATACAGCTGGTGCCGGCAGTATTCGCAAATTTCGGATAAATAATTATTTTATTTGACTTGTTTTGTGTAGTTTTGCAGCCAGACACTAAAGAGCTTTTTGCGCCTGAGCTGCCGCCTGGGTGCCTTTCGCCGAGACCGGCCAGCGCGCAGAGTTTAAACAAACGGCCGGCGGTTATCGTCGCTGACAGACGGCGTCCGCGGTGACAGCATCGCATCACATCGCGTCGCATCGCACCACGCGATGGCGGCCGCCCTCGCGACCCGCCGATAACCCGGCCCTCCTCTCCTCTCCGTCCATAATTTGTAACCGTTTGGTTCGCCTTGTCGCGCGCTGATAAAGACGGCGCTGTGTGCGGTAACGCGGGACCTCCGGCGTGCGTGAGAAAGCGACTGCGGCCGAGCGTTAACCCCTGCAAGCGGCGCGCCAGTCACGCCGAGAACCTGCCCTGATAATCTGCAGGCGCCTGCTGCTGCAACAGCTACTGTGCTTTAAAGGAGCATTGCCGGTACACCAAGCAGCCATCATTACACCTCTAAACTGTTGGAGCGTGTCGTCCCTTACCTTCTGGGCTTTCAGAGATCCAGACTCCAATGTCCCAGACGTCGGCGGTTGAATTGCAGTGCTGGCGCTTATCGAAAACGTTTGGGTCGAAAACTGCGGGCTGCAGCACCCGCTGCTTCACTAAACCAATTACGACGATACATTTCAAACAGCATCGACTCCTGGTAGCCGGCCGCGGTGGCCGAGGGGACTGAGGCGCTCCAGTCACGGTCTGCACGGCCACTCCGGTCGGGGGGTTCGAATCCCCCCTCGGGCATGGATTTTTGTGCCGTTCTTAGTATTAGTTAGTTCATAAGTAGTTTGTAAGTTTAGGGACTGATAACCTCGCAGTTAAGTCCCATAAGCTATACTAACATTCGAACATTTGATTTGACTGCTGGTACCCCAAAAATACTTCCACAGCCTCTTGATTCAATGCCAGGGCGTTAAAGCTAGGAATGGCGGCGACGCTCGACATTGATTTCATCTTCCTCAGTTCGCATGAGGCTCTATTCCCAAACTGCGTCATTGAGATTTCTGGGGGAGGGGGGGGGGGGAGGGACGTGAAAAATTAGTACTTTTGGCCAACCTAGAGGGGAGGCTTTATAAAACAATTTACAAAACATGAAATAAAAGATATTTAATTTCAATATTAAATCGTAAAAGCATATTTATCCAGGACCTGATATCTTGGGTGGGGGTGACTCATTGGCCAAGGGGGGAGGGGATGGGCACCTCTGACCAGCAACGTATACAACCAAATACAATTATATACATATAGGGTGTCCCATTCAACTGTTTCACCCCAGATATCGCTTAAACTGCAAGAAACATTGAAAAACGACTTTCACGGTCATCAACGTAACGTTGGGGCTTATGAATGTAGGTACTACTAGACACTCAGAAACATGAAGAAATATTATTTTCAACTCTAACTTACCAGTTTTTAAATGGATACACCATATTGTTTCTTACGCAATCAATAGCATGAAAAATCACGAAACGAATGGCGTTGGTTGCATCGCGATGCGTCAGTTACATCCGGAAAAACTGGGAAGCGAAGTTGACATTTGAAATGCATGATGCGCGCTGCTAGTGCGTGTCCGGGGCTCAACTGTGAGTGTCGCTTTAGTCTCGGACACGCGCTAGCACCGCGCCTCATCTGTTTCAAACGCCAACTTTGTTTCGCAGTTTCTTAGGATTTAATTGACGAATCGCGATGTACCCAACGCCATTCTTTTCGTGATTTTTCATGCTATTGATTGCCTACAAAGCAGTATGGGGTATCCATTAAAAAAACTTAAGTTTGTGTTGAAAATGATATTCCTTTACGTTTTAGACTGTCTCATAGTACCTATATTCATAAGCCCCTACGGTACGTTGATGACCGTGCTCGCCCGATAATCTATTTTTAGTAGGGAACAATGTCCCAGAAATCAGTTAAATTGGTTCCAATCCCCCTATTCCGATCAAGGTTTTCGGGAGGTTTTCCTTGGTTATGAGGCGTATGCCGGAACCGGTAAGCCCCTCTCACTTATTCCCTATTGGCATCCCCCTTTGACACACTATCAGCTAGTCTGATATTGGCTGAATAGAACCGCGACTCTTTATGTGCCGGATCTCAAACAGTCCGCTTCACTCCTCGGAGTGGAGAATGAAGAGTGTTTTTTACATTTGTATACAGAAACTTCGTACGCCCAATAACAGAATACGAATCACAAGCTTGGTTTATGCCAGCAATACAAACTAGAAGAATTGTTTTTACAGATCGAAGAATGCTACGCATCGCTGGAAATCTATGATATGACTTTCCCAAGCTCTACTACACGACCCCCTTAGTACCAAAAACTTACTAATGAGACTAAATGAACAATGTGGCAACTTTGGAATGAAGAGGCTGATCAATAATGGAGCAACAAAACAGCTACTGAACCATAACCCCACAACTTTTAAGTACCCGAGATTCAGGTATGCCCTTCATTCCTACCCCATACTGAAAGCTACCTCTGAATTTGCCCAACAAATACCTCTAGAAGATGAAGACATTACTGAAACAGTTCGCAGACCAAAACCGTACACAGGCATTTGGAATGATGTAGCAATACAGCAGTAATAATAAAATGAATCCTCAAAATTTAATTAAAAACTCAGAGTGTGTGATAATTCGCACGCCGCATTGAGGAAGGTACTTAAGAACAGACTCCGAAACCAATTTATAATTTTAGTCCTGTCTTGATGAAATTTTACACACCAGACCTTCAAAACAAGAAGATCATCACTGTATATGTAAGATCTAGTACATCACATGGCTGAGGGTAGCTTACTCCAGTAGTCGACATCGTTTGACAAGTCACCATGAAATTTCGCAGATAAGGTAAGGTAAAACAGTCAACAAGTCTGATTGGTTTAAACACCACAGTGCTTTACTAGGAGGTGGTTTGCCGTTGCCTTCCTCCGACCTTAGAATTTGATTATCCAGCCAGTAATTGGGGGACCTATACTTTAACATGGATTCCGAACCACGGCACTACTCGATATTTTTCACAGACTACCGCCTACCGGATGTGATTCTTTTCGTTTTCTTCCTCGGTAGCGAGTATGTATTTGTGGTGCCACTGGAATCGAACCAGTAAGTGCTGGGTTATTTGCATGTTTTTGTGCAGGTTCTGAATCTTCATCTTCCGAATTTGACGATTCGCCTTGGTGTGTACCGTCACGTTGGTATTCTGTATCATCTTTATTATCCAACTCGTCACATTCAAAAATGTCGTCTTCTTTGGATTCTTCTTCTGGTAAACAGTTCAAATATTTCAGTAATTCTTTGTGTGAACTAAAATACTGACGCGTCATGATAATGAGAGCTAAATCTCCGCAGAGGGCAACAACTTACTGACAGAGTACAGCAACACAGTGTATCCACTCAGCTACGAAATAAAGTGAAAAGGAAAGAAAGAGTGGCAAAAAGACCACAACAGTGAAATAGCGTACCGGTAAGCTAAACGGATAAAAAGAGCAATTGTTGCGCATTTAGGGACGTGGAACGTAAAAAAAAAATCTCACTGGTAAAAATGACCGACTGTAGTCCCTTGAGGTAAATAAAATGCAGAAAAAAATTTTAACTCATTCAATTTTCGTTGTAGATATTTGTATTTTACGAAAATTGTAGACCTCGGAAATACATTAAAAGTCATGAAACATAAGCTCGCTAAACAAAACATACACGATGTATTACATTACTGGCCATTAAAATTGCTACACCAAGAAGAAAAGCAGATGATATTATACTAGAACTGACATGTTATTACATTTTCACGCAATTTGAGTTCATAGATCCTGAGATGTCAGTACCCAGAACAACCACCTCTGGCCGTACTAATGGCCTTGATACGCCTGGGCATTGAGTAAAAAAGAGCTTGGTTGGCGTGTACAGGTACAGATGCCCATGCAGCTTCAACATGATACTACAGTTCATCAAGAGTAGTGACTGGCGTATTGTGACGAGCCAGTTGTTCGGTCACCATTGACCAGACGTTTTAAATTGGTGAGAGATCTTGAAAATGTGCTGGCCAGGGCAGCAGTCGAACATTTTCCGTATCCAGAAAGGCCCGTAAAGGACCTGCAACATGCGGTCGTGCATTATCCTGCTGAAATGTAGGGTTTCCCAGGGATGGAATGAAGGATAGAGCCACGGGTCGTAACACATCTGAAATGTAACGGCCATTGTTCAAAGTGTCGCCGATGCGAACAAGAGGTGACCGAGACGTGTAACCAATGGCACCCCATACCATCACGCCGGGATAGACGCCAGTATGGCGATGACGAATACACGCTTCCAATGTGCGTTCACCGCGATGTCACAAAACACGGATGCGACCATCATGATGCTGTAAACTGGGTTTCATCCGAAAGAAATGACGTTTTGCCATTCGTGCACCCAGGTTCGTGGTTGCGTACACCATCGCAAGCGCTCCTGTCTGTGATGCAGCGTCAAGGGTAACCGCAGCCATGGTTTCCGAGGTGATAGTCCATGCAGCTGCAAACGTCGTGGAACTGTTCGTGCAGATGGTTGTTGTCTTGCAAACGTTCCCATCTGTTGGCCCAGGAATCGAGACGTGGCTGCACGATCCGTTACTGCTATGCGGAGAAAATTCCTGTCATCTCGACTGCTAGCGATACGAGGCCGTTGGGATCCAGCACGGCGTTCCGTATAGCCCTCCTTGAACCCACCGATTCCGTATTCTGCTAACAGTCATTGGATCGCGGCCAACGCGAGCAGCAATGTCTCGGTACGATAAACCACAATCGCGATAGGCGACCTTTATCAGAGTCGGAAACGTGATTGTGCGCATTTCTCCTCCTTACACGAGGCATCACAACAACGTTTCACCAGGCAACGCCGGTCAACTGCTGTTTGTGTATAAGAAATCGATTGGAAACTTTCTTCATGTCAGCACGTTGTAAGTGTCGCCACCGGCGCCAACCTTGTGTGATGTGAGTCTTGTGAAGTTCGCGAACGAACTAGTTCGGAAGAGCGCTCCCACAGGCGAACTAGTTCGCAGATCCCTCGCTCGTCCTCTCCTTTTCCGAAGAGTGACGGGGAACAGCGAGAGCACGAAGAATCGTGTGATTCCCTTCTGCCAGTTACCTTCATTTCGAGCAGAGATGCAGCTCAGCTGTGGTTTAGTAGTTCGCTGCCACAAGAAATCTATTTTAAAAATAGAGTATTATGAGTACTCTGTATGGAAAGTAGTTGAATAGCATTGTATCACCCATTCGTGTAAATAATTGGTTTATTTTCCTAAGTATTTGATGTCAAATTGCCCAAAAATACGTGTAATAGCACACGCTTTGGCAACACTGATTCATTATATAAAAAAGCTGTCACAAAAAAAAGAAGTCTTTGATTAGCGATAGCAAAAGCCAAAAAGAGCGGACTAACTAGAAGGAGCGGCCGAACTAGGAGCAGCGGACGATTATGCCAAACGTATCTCGCTTCATAGTTCGTTGGATTCTTTTCCCAATACCGACGGCAATAGCGAGAGGGCGCGTGGCAGAATTAAAAACAACGTGTTTGCTTCTGCTGGTGAGTCATTTCAAGATGAGCGTCTGCCTGCTAGATTACATAGTTCAGTGCTACAAACTTTCTGTTTTGATGAGTTCTGCACTCTGGAATATCTGACTAATAAATTCCATAATGCCAAGATATAGAGATTAAACTTAAACGCGAGAAATTATCCATAAACTAATGAAATAAATTGCAATTTGCGATGTTATGGCATCACTGTATAAGGTTTAGATGGAATACCAAACTGTGGCAAATGAAAATTTATGCCCGGTCGGGATTCTAACCCAGGATCTCCTGCTTACTAGGGAGACGCGTTGACCACTCCGCCACCGAGGACACAGTGACCAGCTCGACTGCAGAGGACTCTTCCCTGCACGTCTCCCGCCTCACACAAATCTCCATTCGCCACGCTGTCTCTTTCCTATACCACAGTCTTTTTATTCTACAATGCTCGCAGGCACAATACTGTATTCCCGCATCAGGGAGAACAGACCATGAAGTATTAAAACACAATGAATTGTCGTCAAGAGCCCAGCCTCAGCTTGTATACAATTATATATATATTTTTGACGAATTACAGCGTTCAAATGGTATTCTAAACCTAAAAGGTGATGCCATAACATCGCAAATTGCGATTTATTTAATTCATTTGAACGCTGTAATTCGTCAAAAAAATATATATTTGTATCCACAAACTGTTTCTTTTGGTTTGCGTGATATCGTTAGCGGCTCAAGCAGCAAGCGCATGAAGCCGGCCGGCCGCGGTGGCCCGCGGGGACTGAGGCGCTTCAGTCACGGTCTGCACGGCCACTACGGTCGGGGGTTCGAATCCCCCTCGGGCACGGATATTTGTGCCGTCCTTAGTTGTAGGTAGTTCATAAGTAGTTTGTAAGTTCAGGGACTGATGACCCCGTAGTTAAGTCCCTTAAGCTTAACAAACATTTGAATTTGAACATGAAGCAGCAATGTGGGGGAATTTCCCCCTCCACCTGCACGCGCAGACCACGCCGCTCAGCTGTCACGCCGCTCCCGATCGCGAACTATTATGCGCAACTCTAGTAGATGTTAAACTACGCTCACCGGTCAGATTGACGGGTATGGTTCTCGTAGTGTTAGACTAACCTAAGGGCAACACACACATACCCATACCCGAGGGAGGACTAGAACACCCGACAGGAAGCAACCACGCGCTCTGCAACAAGGCGTCTTAGAGCGGTCAGCCATTCCGCCGGGGCGGGAGTGTGTGTAGGTGGACAGGGCGTAGCGCGTCGTTTATGCGACTCTCGCTTAAAGTAATTACAGCGCGGCTCATCTGGGGGTTTGAAACGCCCCTCCCACCGCTCTGGCTTTGGTCCCGTCGGATACGACTGCCGCGTGTCACGCAACCGGCTGCACTTTGTTTCCGGAAACGCCCTGGGCCGCTCCCAGAGCGTATTACATATGAAACAGCCCATAAATTTCCGATACCGGCCTCAATTATTGCGTAGCCTCCATGAATTGGAAAACAGCGCAGACCGGTCGATAGGAGCGCCGCCTCGTTTACTTTTGACGTCGCGCTGCTATTGTGAGGCCCGCTCCTCTGTGCAGGCCACCATTAGGCGGCAGTGTCGGATCGGCAGGGCGTTTTATATTGCAGGCGCCAGATCGGCCCGCTACCAGCTGTTTGTTGTGCGTTCTAATTACTTCCTGCCGGCAGGGAGCGCACTTCACACGAGCGCTGCCTTCATCCCCTGCATATGATTAGCGTTTGCGAGGTAGCGAGCATTCCACGTCCTACCGTCACATGAACGGTCCAACCGAAAAGGCGCGGGGGGTTGGTTCAGTTTAACAGTGCAGTTCACGCGCCCATAAACATTTCATGAGCGCACGCGCGGGCTACATATGTAACCCAAGTAGAAATTTGGGTATTTGCAAATTTGGAAGTAATTTAACTAATACACTTTCTGTAATCACTAAACGTATTTGTTTTTTTCACTTTTTTACATAAAATTGACAAAAATCTAATATTTCAACTATTATAAACAAAGAAACAAAATTGTCTTTAAAAATGACTATCCAAGAAAGTGCTTTGATTATTTTTGTGTCCCAACTTCGTCGCCGCTTTTGTGTCCCAGCCTCGTCGTAGGTGTCGGTGGCCGAGTGGAATGAGACCGACACAGGAATAAAGATAGCACGCTGGTGCAGGTACGGAGGGGAGCAGCCAGAAACTAGAAACACTAGAGTAAATTAGAAAGAGATATATATTGCACAGAATGTAACAATACTTAACTTTTACATAGTACTGCAGAATGTTGATACATAGTTGTTATAGGCCTGCCTAGTGCCTGTACGATAGCCAAGTCTTCACTGGTGCCTATCTGATTCCGAAGGTCCTAACTGGTTGCTATCTCAGTCCCAAGTGACGATGTCGTTCAGAGGTGGCCACGAGCGGAGTTGCAGCAGAGGGCGCTCGTGGCTGTCGTCGTAAGAACGCCGCGCCGTGCGTGCATGGCGGCGCGCGGCGAAAGTAGATGGCGCGCACTTTGGACTTGTGCGACACCACAGTTATCTTCACATGATTTAAATTTCATAAGTGATAATTATTAGTTTGTAAGATGTATCGCAGACCCAAAGTGACTTGGGCCATTTGTAGCAATGGCCAAGTACGCTTGATCGCGATATATCTAATTAATTAAATATGCAAATGATATGCGATAGAATAAACTATATATTTATAGGTCTGATAAATTTGGGTCGCCACTATGTTTTACAAAACATAGAAAATGTATTCCTGACCTAACTGAACAGTGGCGTACCATAGCAAGGCCAAGAAATAATAATAATAAAATTCTATCATGAATTAATTTATGAAAAGATCATTCCCCATACTGGCAATAGAAACAAACTATTTTCCCTCCAAAACGGTGACTGGGGTCAGAGAAATAAGGTTATACAAAATTGGTAAAAATAACATATATAGTTTAATATGTACAACCTAACCAAATACAATTGTATGTGACTATGTGTCACACACTGATTGCAAAATATAAAATAAAAAAATAAAATAAAATAAAAAATAAGAATAAGAATAAGAGTTCTCCAAATACCTCTGAAAATGAAATATAAAATCGTACAAATAAAATTGAAAATTAATTCTTCGGAAACTGCAGGTAATCGGCGGTCAAACGTGTCGCCGTGTGAAACCGGCCAGCCCACCCCAACGCAGTATAGGGACCCCTCGGCTGGGCAGATTTCTCCGAAACCCTGAAAGGAGCTGGCACCACACCGGATTCCTGTGATCTAGCCGACCGCCCAAGAGCCCTGACGCACGCTGCTCTACAACGCCGACTCAACAGTAAGGCAAGAATTTGAATTCAGAAGCACTACATCAAAAAGAATGACTAAATAAACCAATACACCTGAATCCTAATGCAATTCTCCCAATCCATAGCAGAATATAGAAGTCAAGAAACATGTAAAAATAAATTAATTTCATGCAACGAAAATCAAAATTAAGCAATTAAAATAACAGAGAGACACAAGAAGCGAGAAATAAGAAAATTAAAGACAAGAATGACCACCACCTTTCAAGTTCCATGTTTAATTATCATCTCCTAGAACCAATGGACCATGTTTGACAGTCATCTTCACTCCACTGCCATGTATTCAGGCCAAAAGACTGCTGTCAATGTATTCAGGCCAAAAGACTGCTGATGGTCGCTGCAAATGTCTTGTAAATTTGCTGCACTGTTTCCGCATACTGTGGTCGCAGGCTATGCTGCAGAAAGAGCAACGACCAAATTTTCCACGAAGAGGCATAACTGGTGCATTGGTTGCTCTGGGATCCCAAGCAGAAGTCTGACTTTAAGTCTGATGCCTCTGGGTATATTCTGTTGTGATATTCGACGCTCAATAGAAGGTCTTGCTAGGCCATTTCCAGCTCCTTGCAGGCAATGGCGGCAGACGACTTTCCTTTCAGATTTATTAAAAAATGTTCAAATGTTTGTTAAGCTTAGGGGACTTAACTGCCGAGTCATCAGTCCCTAAACTTACAAACTACTTATGGACTATCTTATACTAAAGACGACACAAACATCCGTGCCCGAGGGAGGATTCGAATCCCCGACCGTAGCGGCCGTGCATACTGTGACCGGCGCGCCGCAGATCGCTCAGCTCAGCCACCGTCTCAGATTTATTCAGCTGATAAATAAAGAGACCATTTATACTCGTCATATTGAGCAAATTGTAAAACAGCGTGAGAAGCCATCGACGACTATTTCAAGAAACGTCGTATTGTTAACACATTTTATCAAAAATATCGACACCACTCTTTGTTTTGTTATAAAATGTGATGATTTCTGGTTTCCTTGCCTCACCTGTAGCAGCATCGATTTTGCCGTCATTGTGAAGAGTAGATAACAATAAAACTCGCCATTTTCTTCATCCTCCAGCAGCCATCTGTGAATTTGTTCATCGATATTAGATGAATAACCCGCCATCTAAAAATCATTATGCACAGATTACAAATTTACTCTAACATCAAAAACGTGTAAAAACGACAATACTATAAATCACAAAACATCTATAGTAATTTTGAATTATTTATTACAGTTATTTGAATATTTACTTCAGAATCACAATTTGTTCACTCCTAATTTTTTTCCACGTAACCTATAGACTTTGACGCTAATTCGTTTAGACACCTTTGCGCCGCGGTAGCCAGCACGCTACTAGCGGGAAGTGTGATTCATACCTGAGGAATACACGAAGCGATGCCATTGTAGTGCACCGTTTGTTGAAAATAACTCGGCGTTACACGCGCTGGTCTACAAATGTAGCCAGCGCGTGCACTCTAGTGTTAACAGGCTGAAGATTACTGCCAGCTGGATGTGTGTAGTGCAGAACGGAAGAGTCAGTAGCGAGCATTTTCCAAAGGTCACAGTAAGAGTTTGAAAGGACTACGTAATATAATTTTCACTTAATTTTACCTGTCATTCAGCCTTCAGCATATTTTGTTATAGAAACTTAAGCTATAATTATGTAGAACACAAATTTATGTAATGTTTTGTATCATTTTATTAATGGATATAATAGGCTGAAGTCATTTGCATATCTCTGCTGTAAACCAAAGGCTGTATGTTTTATCTTTTTCAAATGTTCAAATGTTTTTATAGTCTATGGGACTTAACTACGGGGTCATCAGTCCCTAAACTTACAAACTACTTATGAACTACTTACGAACTAGGACGGCACAAATATCCATGCCCGAGGGGGGATTCGAACCCCCGACCGTAGTGGCCGTGCAGACCGTGACTGGAGCGCCTCAGTCTCCTCGGCCACCGCGGCCGGCTGTTTTATCTTTGAAGTGTGTCTTGCACTCTCAGTTGTTGTGTTAAGAGAGTCGTTCTGTGACTGTCGTAGAGTACAGTCGATGAGTAGAAGTCGTGGAACTATCGAGTAAGACAGTCGGTATGTAAGGCTCGAAGAGTAAAAATCGTGAATTTTAAGGCTTTAGCCGTTTTGAAGAGTCGCAGCCAAGTCTGCAAATTGTAATTTTTGTAAGGAAGCTGATGTTAATGAATACTGTCGCAAATAAGGTAAACTTGTACATTTCTATTGTTATGAATGGTAGCTTGTACTTGAAGTATTGTAACTGATGTTTTGCTAGTGAATACAGTTAAGTGCAGCTTGCATTTATCATTTAACCCAGAGTCATTTTACTAGTTCCTCTTTTCTTCCACGAATTTGAAAGTTAATTTCCAATCAGATCTGATAATTGAGATCATTGTTTCTTGTGATAGTGTTGCATCACAACAGTGTTATTAATTTTATAAATGTTAATTAAAACAGTTCATTGTAGGCATTTTTGACATGATCAATTTGTCTATTAATGGGAGCAGGAATTAGTTTGTTCGTAACTCCAGTGAAGTTCATAGTTAGAGATTTTCTCAGTTTTAATGAAAGTTCAAATTATTAGGTCACCTTATGTTAGTATCAGTTAAAGTGATTTGTCTGATGAGAGGAGAAATAGATCAGGTAATGAGAAAGGAAATATCTGCAGTGTGCGATATTTTGCAATCGTTACCAGATATGATGGACATTTTATATCATTGAATCAGTATGGTAATTGTTGTACAGATAGGCACATTATCAAGTGCTGTCATTTTGGTATCCCATTAATGCTAAGAGTAGTAGTACGCTGGTTTGTTGGCTCTCGCAGTCGAATTGTGCATGTACACTCTGGTCGCTAGTATATGGTGCACGCTAGTAAATAGTGTGAACATTTCATTTGCTTACATTGTTTCTCACACACGAGATTAAAGTGTAGATAAATTAAGAGTTTAATTATAGTTGATTTATTAACTACTGTACAATTTAAAGTGTTATTCATTGCCTATAAAACAAAACCACATACACTTAAGATTACTGCATTCCATCTCAGTTGTAATTTATTTTAATAGGGAAGAGGAAGGTACTAAGTCTCATTGCTTAGTTATTTTGTAACGAAAGTCACAACAGAAAATTTATTTGTAAATTTTATCCCGCACTGTCACTTAACACAAACAGTGACAAGATATTGTTCCGACACACACACACACACACACACACACACACACACACACACACACACACACACACATTAGTTCGCAAAACCAAAATCCAAACACACACCACTTTTAAGCTTCATAGCATTTAACAGTCCAATTTTGGCAGATTGACTACATACCAGGGTTTGAACTTAAATAGTGCCAACACTGCTGTGAAGACACTATGCGATGGAATCTACTATTGTCGATGATAGCAAAGGTTGTCGACATACCTACATAACCTCCGAGCAAATGGACTCGCCCGTCCCACGTCACCGGCATGCGCACAATTGAGGGAAACACAGTCACTTGAGAGCGAGCGGTCTAGCGTAACGGTGTCACTATGTTTTCGAAACAGGAACAACGGAGTTGGGTCAAGATTGAATGCGTCAGAGGTCGTACAGCACGACAGTGTTATCAAGAGGCATGCGGGGAATCGGCACTATTATACAGAACAGTGGCACGTTGGGGAAAAGCCGTCAACGAAGGTCGGCAAACTGTTGCAGGCATGCATCGGGCAGGGCATTGTAGCTTCTCTGAAGAAGAAGAAGTGCATACTGTTGCCGCGTTAGTGGGCAGTGATCGACGCCAGACGATACGTGAGCTCGGCCACGAAACCGGATTAGCGAATACGAGAAATGGATGCATTACGACGCTGCTCAGACGCAGCTGGAGCGCTATGGGCGCGAAGGAGAGAGGCTTTCTGACGACGTACCGTAACACTGGATGAGACATGGGCCACATCGAACGAGCCAAAACTGAAACGCCAAGTCAACAAACGGCGACATGTGTAGCAACGAAAGTTGCAAGTGCGTCAGAGCCTTAGTATGGTGAAAGTGATTCTCGTGTACGACTGTGATGGTGTTATCCAAAGGCATTACGTTCCTCCACGGCAGACCGTCAAAGCACGCTATTACTTATTAAGGCTTTCCAGGCGAGATGTTGTCATCTTGGAGAATCGGGTTTCTGCCAGTTAATGTTTGTTAAGCTTATGGGACTTAACTACGGCCGGCCGCGGGGACTGAGGCGCTTCAGTCACGGTCTGCACGGCCACTACGGTCGGGAGTTCGAATCCACCCTCGGGCATGGATATTTGTGCCGTCCTAGTTCGTAAGTAGTTCATAAGTAGTTAGTAAGTTTAGGGACTGATGACCCCGTAGTTATGTCCCATAAGCTTAACAAACATTTAAACTTAACTATGGGGTCATCAGTCCCTAAACTTACTAACTACTTATCAACTACCTTATACTAAGGACGGCACAAACATCCATGCCCGAGGGTGGATTCGAACCCCCGACCGTAGTGGCCGTGCAGACCGTGACTGGAGCGCCTCAGTCCACTCGGCCACCGCGGCCGGCTTCCTGCCGCTAATCCGCCTCGTACTAGCACGATATTTCGATCGCGTTACTTGCGATCTTCATCAAATGCTTTCTGAAGCTGAATCCAGTGCGGAACGCGTCCAGTATTTATGCGGTGGCTAGGCGTTCTGGCATTGGCTGGCGCCGTGGTAGGCGCTCCATCTGACGTCCTCGCCGGCCACTAGCCGCAGTACCAGCGTTTACTAGGTGTGACTATTCCGGCTACTTAAGCAGGAGGAACAGCCACACCTAGTAAATGCTAGTGTTGCGGAGATTAGATACTCTAGGCGGTCATTCCATACAAACACGACCGCCAATGAAAAAAAATTGACTATCTAACCACTGACGAAAACTGATTCGTGGTGTGGTGGAACCCCAGCCTCTAATGCTAAATGACTGTTCCTTCATGTCTTGTAATGTGCCGTATGTCCTCTCTTAAAGCTGCCATTTTCATTAAGAACTAAGGGAAACACCAGTTTTTGTAGTATTTCCAGGCGTCTTTGAGCATTTTGGTTCTCATCAATGAAAGTGGGTCCAGTTTCACGGGTACACCATATTCCACAACACAGCATAACGTTGATGTCACCAACTACCTTAGAAGGTTACAAGCATTGTAGAGTCTAGTCACTCCAGTATGTGCGATTGTCATGGTTGACTTCGCAGCGATACAAAAGTTTTTCCTCGTCACTGAACATTATACCCTGCACTAAAAAGGGATCTTTTTGTAACATTTGAACCATAACAGCTACATCGAAACTGTCTTGAGGAATTAACTTGTCAGAAAATGGTGATGTTATTTAATATACCACTGGACCCCCTTTCAGTTTTTTTAAAAAAAGATGGTGGATCTGAAGATGGCGCCCATGTTCGGTACATACCGTAAAAGATAGACCACCTTACCAATACCTTACTGGAACATTCAGGTTTCTCAGTTACGTCAGAGTTTTAGAAATAAAAGGGTGTAATGTGAGTTTGAACTCACCCTGTAGTCACGTTTTACTGTCATTAATCCTTTGGGTAGCAAGATAACTTCTGATTGTCAAAGTAAAGAAGATAAAAAATGCGGAATGGCTATGGAAAGAAAAGCATTTCTAAAGAGGCGAAATTTGTTGACATCCAATATTAATTTAAATGTTAGGAAGTCATTTCTGAAAGCATTTGTCTGGAGTGTAGCAGTGTATGGGAGTGAAACGTGGACAATAAGGAGTTTCGAATGGTAAATGGTGGAGGGTGCTACTCAGAAACTTCGTCACCAAACTACAGATTTCCTCTGATCTTGATGAAATTTTGTACCTTTGACCTTAAGCGCAAGAAAATAGGTCCTGTCTTCATAAAATTTCGTGTAGTGAGTGCATGGCGGGCAGTACTTTATAAGACTTTGAGAGATCACGATGACAGTTGTCACGTGGATGTATGTTTTAAAAAGGAGAACGTTTTCATACTGCAAGCCCTCGGATGGAGAATGCAGAGGGTTTCTTGGAATAAACCTCCACACCGTTTCAGCGATCACGGCAAAAAGTTTCTTAGTATTAGTTACTTTTCATAGACAGCGCGAGTAGGAGGTGGGCTGAGAAAGTGGAGGAGGAAGTTGAGAGAGAAGGTAGTTGTTGAGGGGACTAAATGAGACAGCTGTTGTGGATTTAGAAAAGGTATTTGATAACGTGAAATGGTATATTCCGTTTGATATTTTTGAAGAATCACATGTGAAATACAAAGATAGAAGAATAATTTGGAAATTATATAGAGATGAAACAGCTGTAATTAGGTCTGGAGAGTATGTGCAGGACCAAAAATAGAAAAGGGAGTAAGACAAGGATGCTCACTTTCACGTATTTTATTGAATGAAGTTAGAGAAAACATGCAGAATAGAGGAGGAGGTGTGGTGATAAAAGCAGAAGAATTGACATTCTTCGATTTTCCGACGATATTGCAGTGGTAGCGGACAATGAAGATGAGTCAACGTCTATGCTCAGTGTAATGAAATCAACGCTTAGAAAGTATGGAATAAAGATCAACAGAAGCAAAAGTAAAGTCTGAACTGTAAACAAGTACGGAACGCATGCAACAATTATGTCCCATGGTGTACCGCTTGAGGACGTGAATGAATTTCCATATCTGGGTAGCAAGATCACTTCAGATACTAAATATAGACAAGACATTCAAAGTAGAATATGTCAACGAAAAATTGCCATCAATAAGAAACGTAAACTTCTCACATCCAACAAGATGAACATCGTTTGGAGGAATAAGTTGTTGAAGACTTTTGTCTGGAGTGTAATGTTATATGAAAGTGAATCTTGGACCATGGGAAAAACAGAACATCGAAAGATAGACGCGTTGGAGATGTGGTGTTATCGTAGAATGCTGAAGATCAGCTGGGTTGATAAAATAACAGATGAACAGGTTTTGCAAAGAGTTGGTGAAGGGTTGTCTCTGAGAAGATCTCTGCAAAAAAGGCGCAATACGCAGATTGCTCATGTCTTGAGGCATGAAAGACTGTTAAAAATCATCTTGGAGGGAGTGAACTGTAAAGGAAGACCTAGGCTGGAGTACATGTAACCAGTGTTGCCAGATGGCAGAGAGAGAAAATACCTAAAGTCTCACAAAAATGTACCTACGTTTTCCCTACTTTCTCCCTACCACCTCATTAATGCCCCTACATCAGGGTCGTAGCACAGACAAATATATACAGACGGGAAACCTCCGTAAGGGCCCGGTCCTACGCTCAGGGGTGCGGGGAGGGAGTTTTTCCAGCAGTTCCGTAAGATGTCCCACGATGGCGCTGAGGTCAGAAGCAGCCCTTTAAACTGGCCAGAGTAGACGGCAGGTAGCGGCCCCACCGCCACCACCTCCTCCCCTCAAACGCCAGCAAGCCGGACACAGCCGTGGCCTCGTAGCAGGCGGCACGAGCTCTCCCCTCAGCCTCCCCTCCACGCTACCTTCTGACGTGCACGAAGCACCCTAAACCAGCGATCCGCCTGACACCTGCTAGCATCTTACGGAACTATGAGGGGAGCGTAGGACAGTGGTTTAGAGGGGGCTGCTCCTCTGTATCTGTTACTCTGTGGTCGTAGCCAGGATCTGGATCCGGGAGGGGCTGAATCCAGGTGTGCGGCTAGCAGAGGTTAACGAATCGATTAATGTGGCATGTTACAATTTTGAAAAACTTTAAAACAAATATTTGTCATCATGCTTCATTTGCTAGATATGTTTTTCCAGTGACTGATCGTTACTGATTGATGGAGTCAAGTGTAGATTATGCCGCGAATTCCAAGTGTTCTGTTACAAGAGGATTACTGATTTATAGCCCAGACAAGGGTACATCAACAACCTGTCAATCATAGAGAGGAACATCATTAATTAGTTCCCCCAAATGTGCCGCTAACGAACACTTGGCTGCCAGATTCCAGTCTTCTATTTTAATATGACTTGCTTAGGAAGTAACACTGTTAATAACGCATTCAGTCGCCTCGTTGCAGAACAGTGGCCTGATTTTCTTTGCTTATATACAGATGGGTCCAAAATTCCACAAGAAGAGTGTATTGGATGTGCCTTTTTCTGCCCTCAGATTCAGATTCGGAGAACCTTCAAACTGCCAACGAATACCTCTATATTTACGGCAGAGACAGTGGCAATTCTGGAAGCACTTAGGTATGTTTCTACCATTTCCTTCCTGAAAATATTAATTGCGTCTGACTCTCAAAGTGTCCTTCAAACCCTACAACACCGGAGATGGAACAAAAAAAAACCAACAGCTATATTCTGGATGTGATTTCGGCATATATTCGCTGTACAAATACGGGACGGACAGTTAATTTACTGTGGCTGCCTTCTCATGATGGTATCTGATATAAAGAGGAAGTTGATGCATTGGATAAACAAGCGGCATCCTTAGACACTGTCTTGGACCTACAACTACCATACTTCTTATCTGCGGTCAAGGAATACGCAAAACAACAGTGGCAACAGTTGTGGAGCGTTTCCCAAGAAACGAAAGGCGCTTCCTACCCTGTGCTGCAACCTCGGATTTCTACGCAGCCGTGGTTTATGAGGACTCATCTGGACCGATCCGCGATTTCTACCATTATTCGTCTTCGCTTCAATCACGCATCTTATCCAAAATATCTACATCGGATCAACGTCTACGATTCGGCCGCATGTGAGTGTGATCCTGAAACGCAAGCTGACGTCAACCACATCCTGTTCAGGTGCTCCAAATTTGACCGAGAACATTTGAACTTCCTCCAGACATTGGTGAAGATGGGATATGCCCTTCCCCAGTCAGCTTCTTCCCTTTTGTTTACAAAAGACATTCGTGTATATAAAACCATAATTAAGGTTATTAAGATCACTGTACACAATCTATAAGCATCAAGTGTGTTTGGTAATATAAGGTTTTGCTTGTGAATATGTGAAAATGTTCCAACATTATTTAAATTGTAATGTAATGCAGTTTTCGCTTTGTTTCCACTTTCCCATTTTGTCAAAATGTACTTCTGTTTTCTCTGTTTATTTAAATATGTGTACATTTCCACTGTGTGTTGTAGATGCCCACATTGAGTTAACACTCAGAAGGCCAAATAAATAAATAATAAATGTGCCGCTAATTCCGAGTGCACTGTTACACGAGGATAACTGATTTATTGGCCGCACAAGGATACATCGGGACACTGTCAACAGCAGTAATTATTAGTTCACAGTCAGCACAAAAGCCGCCCGCGGTGGCCGAGGGGACTGTGGCGAGCCAGTCACGGTCTGCACGTCCTCTACGGTCGGGGGTTCGAATCCCCCCATCGGGCATGGATATTTGTGCCGTCCTTAGTATAAGGTAGATGATAAGTAGTTTGTAAGTTGAGGGACTGATGACCCCGTAGTTAAGTCCCATAAGCTGTACAAACATTTGAACATTTTGAACAACTATGCTGTTTAAAATATCATTGGCTATTCCAAAGTTTGCCACAATTTTTCGGCTTCTTTCCCGCGTGCTGACAACTGTTCTGTTGCCAACATTACCCGCTAGGCCTGTGTCAGCGATAGTAAAATTTTACCAAAGTACCTACACGTTGGGGACTTTCGGATGAAAATTCCATACATGATTTTAATGCTTAAAAGTACCTACGTGTAGGGAAAATTCGCTACGTCTGGCAACAAATCAAATGTTCAAATGTTTGTATAGTCTATGGGACTTAACTACGGGGTCATCAGTCCCTAAACTTACAAACTACTTATGAACTAGCTACAACTAAGAAAGACACAAATATCCATGCCCGAGGGGGGATTCGAACCCCCGACCGTAGTGGCCGTGCAGACCGTGACTGGAGCGCCTTAGTCCCCTCGGCCACCGCGGCCGGCAAAATGATCTGGCAACACTGCATGTGACAAGATGATGGACGATATGAACTGTAATAGCTATAGGGGCATTAAACAAATGGCAGGTAACAGGACACTATGGAGAAACGCTGGAAACCACCCTACGGCTTGATAACCAAAGAAGAACAAGAAATGAGAGAGGAGGAAGATGTGTGCAAGGGTGGGGGGACGAGAAAGAGGGTAGAAGGGCATCGAATGGCATAATAATGGACGAATAAATATGCGGGCAGCGCCGGCTTTTCAGCTAGTCCCTTCAGAATAGTGGACCAGTGCTGCCAGCTGTTGCTCGCTGATATTTTCAGTGACTGGTGACACTCCTGCCGTTTTTTTAGAGACTGGGCACACGCGCCGTCGTCTGTGCGGCAGTCAGTGAGATTAAACAGGCCGTGTCTGGGCGTCGTTAAGCGCACTTTATGGACTGCCGGCGCAGCCTGGGCGGCGGCTGATGCCACGCGACGCTGCGGCCGCTGCCACCGAGCGATAACGGGCGCGCTTCTGGTGGCCGAAGTATGAGTGACGGGCCCACTGACACGACGCTCACACTGCGTCCAATTAGGTCTGCTGATAAACCAGCCAGTGCTGCGATAAAAGCCAAAAATCACCGGAGTCTGTCACCGGCTTTAGAAACGTCTCTGCATAGCGAGACCCTTCCAGTGACGGAAAAAAGAATGTCGTGGAAAAAAGTAAATAAATAAAATGAAAAGTGTTTTTAAAATATCGTTCGTAACTTCATCTCAACTAATCACAATACATTATCAGGATTGATTAGCAATCGCCGCCCCATCTGACGCTTCACCACACAAATAACATCACAAAACACAACTTCGGAGGCACACTGCACCGTCCATACTGGCGAACCGAACCATGCTCTAGATAGCACTGTAGATGTAATTGTAGACGCCATACGTAATGCAGATATCTTAACTATAACTTATGTAATAATCATCGTACATGTTCTCTAGCGAATTGTCATCAAAAGCCGCGATGATAGTTGCAACTTTAACGTTCTTCTCGGAAGACTGTTGGTATTCACTGCCACTGCTTCCATCGCCTCTTCCCGCACTTACCGTAGCACTACCGCTTGCAATGAGTTGTTCGTCATTATCATCTCTATTATGATTATTATGAGTTTGTAACAACAGTAGCTAACTTATGCTCACATTTCTGTATCATAACAGATACGAGAAAACATACAAATGATTCATCTTCTACACTAATACTATCTTCACGAAGAAGGGTTCTTCATAACTTCATCTCAACTAATCGCAATACATTTCCAGGATTGATTAGCAATCGCCGCCCCATCTGACGCTTCACCTCTAAAAATAACATCACAAAACGCAACTTCTGAGGCTCAATGCACCGTCTTCGGAGGCAATGCGGCATGGCACACGCAGAGGCCTCTATCGGACGACTGCAGAGTTTTGCAGACGTGGGAGTATCACTACTGCAATAAGGAATCTTTACATTATCTCTCATACGATTTTGGTGTATATGTGTTTCGTTCTTCTAAGGTAAAAAGGTAAAGCAGTCAACAATCCGAAGATTGGTTTGAACACCACAGTGCTATACTAGGCATGGTCCTGTTTGGAGGTGGTATGGCGTTGCCTTCCTCCGACCTTGGAACTGACTTACCCAGCCAGTTATATGGGTACCTACAGTTTAACGTGGGTTCCGAAACACGGTGCTACTCGGTATTTTTCACATGAGCAATACTGCCAGAAGTGAAAGAAGTGGAAAGTGACAGATAAAAATCCTAGGAGCAGGCGGGGATCGAACCCGCGACCATTGGATTTGTAGTCTGGCACTCTACCACTGTGCAACCGAGGTGAGTCGTTCTTCTATCTGATCATTTTATATGCACATTCAAAGTATTTTTATTGCATGAGAAACGTTTTACGGAGCGGACACAGCGCGTATACCAGTCGTAACGCGGCCGCTTAATATGGGCGGCAGTGACCGCAGCGTTGCAATGCACATGCGCGGCTGAGGTTCAAATTCTCTTCTGAACCCCCTGGAGGCAGAATATGGACGCTCCCGCGGCGGGGAGGTGCGAGGAGAAACGCCGCTTTCAACATTATCGTTGGAGCTGGTACAGACACCAACTCCTGCCTACTCGAGCTCTGGCGGTTACGCACGAATGGTCCCAAAGCAAGACAATGGAGCTACTGCGCACTTCGCCTTGCTCATGCACAAATCCTCCATGAAGACAAATTTGTTTTGGGCGCATAAAAAAGTCATTTTTGGTAAAATATCTAATAAATATAAAGATGCATCAACTTTAAGAGCCTTCAGAAAATCCGATCATGAATAATAATGAAGTCATTACTTTCCATCTAGCAAGAATAGCCATGTGGTTAACGGCATCGCGCTGCCCTTTCGTAGGCAGTGAGGTCGAGACTGATTGCAATCGATATTTTTAAACCCAATTTCCTTTTTAACAGATAAGAGAACAACGGTGACTTTTGTATTGTTACTTGCCGCACATCTTTGGACGTTTTAGCAAATGTGCCGCGATTTTGAGGGCAATAACACCTGTACTTCCCGTTGTAACAAATATTTAACTGTTTGAAAAGATGTGGAGGAGAGCAGCCTTTGCGCATGTGTAAGGTTATGAGGGGGTGCTGCTTAGTGTCATTTGATCCGAAGGTAGCTTGTCTCTTCATCGTAAAACATTCATTTTGTTACAGTCATTTGACAGTGTAATCAGTTACTGCATTTAAGTGTTCATATGCATATTGTGTGGAGTGTTGCCTTGAATGGGAGTTAAACATGGACGATAAACTGTGCGGACAGGAAGAGGATAGAGGCTTTTGAAATGTGGTGCTACAGAAGAATGCTGAAGATTAGGTGGGTTTATCGCGTAACTAATGAAGAGGTACTGAACAGAATTGGCGATAAAAGGAACTTTTGGCATACCTTGACTAAAGGAAGGGATCGCTTGGTAGGACACATTCTTGGACATCGAGGAATCGTAAATTTAGCATTGGAGGGAAGTGTGTGGGGTAAAAATCGCAGAGGGAGACCAAGAGACGAATATAATAAGCAGATTCAAATGGCTGTAGGTTGCCGTTCTTATGAAGAGACTAGTTGCTCCCCGCGGTGTTACCCGCGGTTCAATAGTCAGGCATTAAAGTGCCAAGAAAGGGCATAAGTAACTACATGACTGTTTGCGACATTGTTAGCACTGAATATATAATTGTCTTGGAACGGATGGAGAGCCAAAAATCTATTGCAATACGTCCCTGTAAACGACGTTTCGATACTTCTTGTTCTCCGAGTGTACGTAGAGATTTCTAGCTCTCGATACACGGGAGCAGCCTACGTAGAGCTGTCCGTGCGAGAAACATGGGGTGGCCACATGAATACCTGCCACTTTTAATGTTTCTCCTTGACTATTGTTTATATTAATCGAGAAGGCCACTTTCAATGGAAACTGTAACCGGTTAACCTGGAATGGCAAGTTTGTTGGGATGATGGGAATTCATGGTATTAATACAGTCTCTCTCTTGGCTCCACCAGTGATGATGGTGGCCTGCACGATATGCCTTCTCAGGTCCGTGATGCGTAACCTGGTGCCACTGCATAATCGTGATGCATCCAAGTTACGCATCAATAAAACAGGCACACCCACCTTCAGCTCCAACTTGTGGGATGGCACCCCTGACAGTAAGTAACTACAACAACAACAATACAGTAATCGAAAACAAATGCCAAGTAAAGGAACAAAATAGACAGCAAACCTAACGGAGAAATGTACCAAAATATACAACAAACCTAACGGAGAAAAGTAAAGAGATAAAAAAGACATCTAGCGGAGAAACGAACTGTTGAGACCCTACAAATGCAAAGCGAACCAACAAAAGAACTAAATGTAAACGTTCGAATGCTATAAATAATCGAAATCACCAAAGAAACTATTATTCATTGAAATCCAAAGAGAACACAATTTTAAAGAATTACGATAACATCACAATGTTCGAACATATATAACGTTTTATATGTTAACTGGAGCGTACCGCCTGCCATCTGTTGAGTGCATTTGCTACTACTTTCGTTGCAGTTTACGTACGCTATTTATACGTGGCAGTTCGCGCTTTGTACACAAAATAGGGCTTGGTATCTAGATCCCATTCTACACAAAACCTCAATGTTTTTTCTTGCCATGGTACTAAGAGCATATTTTATTTAAAGTCTTCAATTTATATACATACTTCTTTCATTTGTTACAGGAAATGACAATTACTGCGGCATAAACGCCAACATTCAGATTTCTTGAGTATATAATTATATATCAGTGAAGCCGTTTTGGCAGTAACCCAGAATCTTTTTGTATATTCGAAAGTAAAAAAGATAACAATAACAAAGAAAAAAAATTTCACTATAGCAGGACCCGAACCATTGCCCAAAATAACGGAAGTCCGATACCTGACGCGTTAACCCCCACGAATAAACATGACATGCCCTACGACGTTCTTCTGCTGTTGTATTAGAAGCTTCTTACAACCGTTACGTATTTCTATGGATATATTTCAAATAAATAATTTGTAATAAACATTTTGAAAAGTAGCCTATGTCCTAATCCAAGACATAAGAAATCTCCATATGAAATTTCATCTAAATCAGTGCTGTAGTTTTAGCGTGATGCGGTAACAAACATAGAAACTTTCGCATTTATAATATGTATATAGGATGAAAAGGCTTGCTCAGGAGAGAGTAGGGTGGAGAGCTGCATCAAACCAGAAAAATGAACAACGTTTAGTATCTTTTAGAAACAAATTTCTCAGACCGACGCCACAGCTCGCTCTTTTAACGAAAATATACCTAAAGGGGGGGGGGGGGCTAAGAACCGGGGTACTTTCCCCGGCGCCTGATTTAGACGCCGACCGGGGAGGGCGGGGGCGGCGACACTATCAAGATCTGGCACTCAAAGAAGTGAACCCCCAGTCATCTGAAACACCAGCCGCCACTGCACCCTTCAAATCGTACAGTTTGACGAGACATCTTTTCACTAATATTACTATAGTTGACTGGTTTGAGTTCGTTTGACAGGTGAGGAGGAAGGAAGGAAGGAAGGAAGCTGAGTTTTTTACGTCCCGTCGACAGCTTGGTCATTAGAGACGGACCTTATGCTAAGAATTTTGAGCAAGGATGAGAAAGGAAATCGGCCGTGTCCTTTGAAAGGAGTCATCCCGGTATTTGCCTGGAGTGATTTAGGGAAATCACGGGAAACATAAATGTGGATGGTCGGAGGTTGCTTTGAACCACCGTCCTACCGAATGGAGGAAGCAAGAATGGCCCTCAGTTGTAAGCCATGGGGTGGAGAGATGGAAAGCCGGACACTTGCGATCCCGGAGATATGCGATCGGAGGGATTTCTGAACATTTGCGGCCACCCTCTTCGCCAGGTATTTTGGGCAGCGACCTACCAGACCAGGGAGAACCATTTCCCTATGCGTCGTGTCCACTTTCAAGCCGCCGTCTCCGCATCTTACCGCACGTAGCACGTTCTGCTGAAAAGCACGAAACGACACTGTGGGTATAATTGAAGTGTGAATTCGCAAATTATCACCAGAGATCTGAGCACATTTATCCCGCTGTTTAACGAGGCGAAGGAATCCCTGTTCCCAGAATTCATATGACTGTGACAAGATCCAATGCTCTACTTTGTCCTTCAGTTCGTCATCCGAGCTAAAGCGTTTCGCTTTGAGATGTTTTTCTAGCAGACGAAACACATGGAAGTCACAGGGCGAAATGTCCGGGCTGTAGGGCGCATGATCAAGCTGTTTCCTTTTGAACTTGGGCACTCCACTTTGTGTGACCCTGGAGACGTGTGGTCGCGCGTTATGATGGAGCAGTATCTCTTTCTTCGTGAGCAGCCCAGGTCGTTTGCTCTTGATGGACTTTGGCAGGCTCCGGAATGTCTCACAGAACACGTCACTGTTAATGGTATTTCCGTGCTCGAGGAATTCGATGAGTATCGGAACTGAAACTTCGAAAATAGACGGTGAGCATGTCCTTGCCTGCTATATCTGAACAAAATACGTCTTAAAATGGTCTTTAAATAATCCCTGACCATCAAAGTTCTCAATATTATCCAATTAGATCTCGATAAAATATCAATCTCGTGCAACGATCGGTAACTTGCTGTTAATATAAGGAGTTGTAAAGTCCTCTGCTTCATGTAATGTAAAAATATATATGTATATATAATTCTCTGACTACTTGATTGAGTAAAAAAAAGAAAAAGTTCAAATGTTTGTAAATCTATCGGACTCAGCTGCGTGGTCATTAGTCGGTAGCTTACAAACTACTTAAACTAAGGTAAACTAACCTAAGGACAACACAAACACTCATGCTCGAGGGAGGACTCGAAACCCCGACGGCGATCGACCGCGCGCACCGCAGCACAACGCCCCAGCACGCACGGCTAATCCGCCGCGGCTTAATGAGTCATACACTGATCCAAGCACGAAAGACCTGTAGATCAAAACACTGGTTGACAGTTTCATCCGGCCAACGCGTAAATATTAACATGCCAAATCCGGATTTAACAAAGCCGACCCTGCATGTGCGGAAAGATGGCCAAAGAGAAAGATAAAGGGCTCCCGGTTGTTCACGTTAAAGAGAGAGAGTATATTCAACAGAGTTTCTCACGTAGTCCTAAGGAGTCTATGCGTAGAACCAGCCTATACTAGCTACTTTATGTTTGTCTATCCTTAGTGTTTTGTTTAAAACCATACAGAGTGAGCTGGTACAGCCTTTCATGATATTGTCCGAAAATAATGAGCTCTCTGAATTCACGGGTGTGGAAACTTAACAGCCGGCCGTGGTGGCCGAGGGGACTGAGGCGCTTCAGTCACGGTCTGCACGGCCACTACGGTCGGGGGTTCGAATCCCCCCTCGGGCATGGATATTTGTGCCGTGCTTAGTTGTAGGTAGTTCATAAGTAGTTTGTAAGTTTAGGGACTGATGACCCCGTAGTTAAGTCCCTTAAGCTTAACAAACATTTGAATATTTTTTGAAACTTAACAGTCAGAACTCATCTTCAGTTTGAGGCTATAATCTGTTGGGTGAGAAACGGTCAGGCACAACTAAAAGTTACAGAGAGTACAGCAGCCGCTTACCGTAAGCCAGCTCGAGAGCGCCTTATATGCTTTCCTCCATTTCCAGGCGAAAAAGAAATTCACGGCCCGTTCTTTTTTGCAGGATGTAAGGTACAGTAACCAGGCAAGTGTATATGTCGGACATTAGAATATTTTCCGTAGTTGTCAAAGTCGTGATTCCCTTAAATACTACGCTGTACTCCAGACGCACATCTTCAGTAATTCGTCTGTCAAATTAAGGCCTGTAATACTAGTAGACCGCTTTTGATGAGATAAGCTCCCCTTGCTTGTACTCTTGCACATTACGGTCTCCCTGTTAGTCCGCCACACGCTATTTTATCCTAGACATTTCTGTACAACGCGGCTCCGTGTTATGATAGTCATCAGTCTCGTTTCTACTTTACGTTAATACTCTAGTTTTTCTTTGATTTAATCTCAGCCCACGTTTCGTGTTCAGTAGCCGTTCATTCCATTCTACATGTTTCATAATTTTAGCACAACACCTATTCCAGCTGCGCGGGAGCAGCCGAGCGTTCTGGAGCGCCACGTTGCGGATCGCGCGGCCTCCCGCGTCGGAGGTTCGAATCCTCCCTCGGAAATGAAATGTTTGTTAAGCTTAAGGGACTTAACTACGGGGTCATCAGTCCCTAAACTTACAAACTACTTATGAACTACCTACAACTAAGGACGTCACAAATATCCATGCCCGAGGGGGGATTCGAACCCCCGACCGTAGTGGCCGTGCAGACCGTGACTGAAGCGCCTCAGTCCCCTCGGCCACCGCGGCCGGCTCCTCCCTCGGGCATGGCTGTTTGTGTTGTCTTTAGTATAAGTTAGTTTGTAAGTTTAGGGACTGATGACCCCGCAGGTAAGTCCCATAAGCTTTACAAACACTTGAACACCTATTTCCTTATTTTCCTTGATTACGTCTTCGATATACGAGGTGTCATGAAAAAGTAACGGTAATTCATTTCTCGGGCTTTAAACATGAGATTGTCTATTTCTTTATCATGTGATTACATATGTCGCTGATGTATGTTTGCAGTTTCAGCTGCTTTGAATATCAACGTCCTTGCTGACAGTCGAAAAGATCATAATTGTTTCCGCGTGGTTAGAGAATTTTTGCTTTCGAAAAATACGAATCATACAGTTGCGATCTTTGGCGTCTTAGCAAATAAAATTAGAAGAAAAAACATACGAACTGTGCTGTACTGTCACTTTAATTGAAATTTGTTGAAGTATTAAAATCGATATTTAATACTTCAACAAATGTTAGTTTTAGTAACAGTGCAGAACAGTTAGTAATTTTTTTTAATTGTATTTCCTAGGACGAAAAAGTTTGGCGCCCAACGTGGGGCAGTAACCCACGCCCTGAGAAGAATAGTCTCATGCTCACCGACTGGTCGGGCTTTTACCAGTCCCCTGCTGAGAATCGAACCCGGGCTGCCTGCGTGGCAGTCCCCTCCCGTAATTCAGAAGGCAAGGTCGCTGACAGCCACGCAGGGAGCCCGGATTCGATTGCCGGCAGGGGACTGGAAAAAGCCCGACTAGCCGGTGAACTTGTGACTATTCTTCTCAGGGCGTGTGTTCCAGCGCCACGTTGGGCGCCAAACTGTGGCGTCGTAGCAAATACAATAATAGTAATAATAATAATAATAATAAAATACTAACTGTGGTGTACTGGTATTTTAACTGAAATTTGCTGAATTATTAAATAATGAACCACACTCATGCTCATACTCGGAGCCACATACAGACGGCAACGTAACACAATCTCCAAGATGGACAAATTAATGCCTCAGAAGTGGCTACACGCCGTACCAAGCGGCAAAATGTCGTTCTAGAAGCATGTTGTTCATCAACAACCATGTGACTTTAAATACTGATACACAAAATACGATACAAATCAGCTTTTAATACGTTGATTCCGAGGAACAACACTAAGAATGAAAGGGCTAAGTGGTTTGTAAGTCTCAGAGACTGATGACTACTGCAGCCGCGGCGGATTAGCCGCGCGCACTGAGGCGCCGTGCTGCGGTGCGCGCGGCCGTTCGCTGCCGGGGGTTCGAGTCCTCCCTCGGGCATGGGTGTATGTGTTGTCCTTAGGTCAGTTTAACTTAGTTTAAGTAGTTTGTAAGCTAGGGACTAATAACCAAACATTTAAGTCCCATAGATTGACAAACAGTTTTATGACTATTGCATTTTGGTCCCATAGCTCTACAAATATTTGAATTTACTAACCGTATAGCAAGATGGTCACCCTGTTTCTGTTGATCAATAAATATTCTTTAAGAGAAATTCCAGCATTTTATTTGTTCATACCTAGTACAGATTGAACGGTATAGGAGTAAGACTGCCTTACGCCATTTTTAAATCCGATAATACTCAGGTTGGTCTCTCCTTATTATTATTATTTTTATTCCCTGTAGCTTATTTTCTGTGTTGTATATTACGTGTATTCGCTCTCCTACATACATGTATGTTTGTTAGCATTTCGAAAAGTATTACAGCACATTACGTACTCGTATGCTTTTTTGGTCGACAAAGCCGGTATCATGTGTGGGGAAGGAGCACTCTATGTGATGCGCTATGTAAGTGTCTGCATATTTTGGTTGCCAGGAAATTGCACGCACTCAGCGTCGGACGTTACAACGGTGTTCATACTCAGCGACGTTTGCTGTGAAAACTTATGTCGTACATCCCCTTTGTTTAGGGGCATAAAACAGAGCGGCACGGTTCGGTGTTAACCGCAGCGTAGTCACAGAAAGTAAAAATTTTATCTGTTTCAGGCATTTCATTCTTTTTTTCTAAGCGAATGCAGGTGAACAGCCAGTTATTTTTTTCCGCCCTTGCAAAACGAAGTTGGAAAAGAAAATGAAATATGTTTGTGACATTAAATCTTGTAATGCATTTGTAGTTGTATTGTGGCTATGACGTAAAGCCAAAATAAATGCACCAAATAAAGGTACGGTACAATTTGGCCTGTATCGGTATTTCATTGTGCGCGTGGCGGGTGGCGTAACATGCAGGCGACACCTGCTGCGGTCAGCAAACGTGTAGGCTTCCAACGTTTCTTATTACACTCTTGAATACGTTGTAGATACGTTAATGTGGGTTTTCTATGAATTAAAAAATGCATATTTGTTCCTAGACAAAGAACCTCCCAGTGTTAATACTCCCGCGAGTCTTCTACAGCATCACAGATCGCTGTGCTTGCGGTCCCCAGTTAAAATCCCGCCACGAAAAAAAAGAAAAAAAAATTGTAATCAGTATTTCTAGAATGTTCTGCGTGTTTCTTATGTTTGATGTACTTGTAAGTTCCAGAAATTTCTTTCTATGTATAGTTGCACTAAGTGTGTTTGTCTCTGTAACTTATAAAATAATAGGGGACGGGAAATTTTAATGCGGTAGGTCAACACAAGAAATGTTACACTTTCTGCGGAGCTATGAACATAGGTTATTGTACCATTTTCCGCAGAGTTACAGCATAAAGATATAATTTTTTAAATGGAACAATTGTTTTTTCTATCGTGCATTGGATTCGTTAAAACCAGCTGCGTCCAAATCAATTTAAACTACACTCCTATCACTGTTAATTTGGGAGCTACAACCCTTCAAAGTTTCAGGAGCAGATACCCCAAACGCTGCGCATAATGCAATGCGCCTTCTAAATGTGGTGCGGCCGAGTTGTAACGTCGCCGGTGTCACGGAGCGAGAAGCTTCCTCGAAGCGCTGTTAGACTGCCGACTGTCGCCGCACACGGCCGTATACCCGACGGTTGGAGCTACACAAACAACCGGGGCTCAATATACCACAGTTACTGACATCGGATGGACCGCAGACAATCCTCGGTGGGTACGGCCTGTCGACCGTCAACGTAGGTGGTCTATTAACGTGTGGTGTGAAATGTTCAAATGTTTGTTTAGCTTATGGGACTTAACGACGGGGTCATCAGTCCCTAAACTTACAAACTACTTATGAACTACCTTATACTAAAGACGGCACAAATTTCCATGCCCGATGGGGGATTCGAACCCCCGACCGTAGTGGCCGTGCAGACCGTGACTGAAGCGCCTCAGTCACCTCGGCCACCGCGGCCGGCAACGTGTGGTGTGGAATCCTTGGGAATGAAATCATCAGTCCACACTACTTCCCAGGTACACTGACAGGTGAGTTATATCGCGCTTTTATTGCCGACAGTTTGGGTGGTCTCCTTGAACATGTGGGTCTACACACGAGAGTCCATATGTGGATGCAGCACGATGGTCACCCAGCCTATTCTGCGCGTGCTGATGTGGAAGAACTAAACAACAGGTTTGCAGAAAGATGGTTGGAGCGCCATGGTCCTCATTCATGGCCCGCAAGGTCGCCCGATTTAACACCAGTAGATTTCTTTTTGTGGGTGTATCTAAAGGATCGTTTTTATGTCACTGACCTGACAACCCCAGATGATCTAAAACGGCGCATCGAGGACGTATGTCGCTCCGTCACACCGGCGATGTTATATCTCGTCCGCAGATCCTTTCGACGGCGTATTGCATTATGCATTGAGGAACATGGGCACACATTTGAACATCTCATGTAAATCAACTTCCACCGCCATAACATCCATCACCCACCACACAGCCATGTATTATGTACAGCGTGTGGTATCTGCCCCTGAAACTTTGAAAAGGTTGTAGCTCCTAAACTAACAGTGATAGGAATGTAGTTTAAATTGATTTGGACACAGCTGGTTTCAACGATTCCAATGCACGATAGAAAAAAAACTATTGTTCCACTTAAAAAATTATATCTTTGTGTTGCACCTCTGTGGAAAATGATACAATAAACTATGTTCATAGCTCCGCTGAAAGTGTAACATTTCTTGTGTTGACCTACCGCATTAAAATTTCCCGTCACCTATTATTTTATAAGTTACGGAGGCAAACACACTTAGTTCAAATGTTCAAATGTTTGTAGAACTTATGAGACTTAACTACGGGATCATCAGTCCCTAAGCTTACAAACTACTTATGAACTAGCTAAGACTAAGGACGGCACAAATATCCATGCCCTAGGGGGGATTCGAACCCCCGACCGTAGTGGCCGTGCAGACCGTGACTGGAGCGCCTCAGTCTCCTCGGCCATCGCGGCCGGCAAACACACTTAGTGAAACACCCTGTATAGTGTAGCACTCCAAGCAGGAGTCAGTCTGTACTGAGTGTACGCTTGTGTTATCAATAAAAGTGTTGGAAGTGTAAAGTGTTGTGCTCTATTACCGACCAGCCTTCGAATTGCAGACAACCTGCAGTTTTCAACGTGATAATATTAAATATTGTTTTAGGTTATGTAAATGACGGGCACCAGCAGACAGCGCATTTCATTCCTGTACCACCGGAAGTCACAACTCAGAAACATGCAGTTCAGCTTCGACCGTGCTGCAATATCCATTAACATTGGATCTTAACAAAGGCGTTGACAAAAAAATATATAGCGTTTCAAAATTTACAGGAAACCTACAACAACAGTCGCAGTGGTACTTTCTTGCTAACAACATCCAATAACATAAGAGCGTGTTCCTTTCCGTTCCCTGGTGCACATTCACACGAACGTCGAAAGACGTTTCGCCTATTAAACCCAGGCATAGTTAAATTTATTGCCTCTACCAATAGTTGTAGCTAGTGATGGGACAACCGACTGTTTTTAACAACTGATTGATCAATCGGCTGTTTTTTCGTTCATTCGGTTTTTTCAGTCGAATGAAACAACCGAATGAAAATAGTCTCTGTGGCCGTATGAATGTTTTCACTCACTAGCGGGGTTTGAGTGGTTTCAGTCGATGCGAAACAATCGAATGAAACCAGTCTCTGTCGGTTGCAGCCGCTATATGAATGTTTTCACTCATTCAGTGGATTTGAGTGGTTTCAGTCTATGCGCGAGCACCGAATGAAACAAGTCTCTGTCCTTTATATGAATCTTCTCGGCATTGAGTGGTTTCACTTGATGCGACACAACCGACTGGAAAAAGCCTTTGTCGGTTTCTGCAGTTATATGGATGTTTTTATTAATTCATCGATTTTGTGTGACTTTATTTGCATACTCCTTCAGCCTTATCGGGTATAAATGAACTGTGATTCAGCATGAAACATTCTTAGAGACAAATCTTAAAAATATAGCAGTGTGTCCGTGTGTTTGTTTCTGTTGCATGCAAATTTACAGTTTTGTTCCAATCTTGATAAAATTTTGCACACTTGATCTTCAAAGCAAGAGGAACGTCACTGTCTATATCAAATTTCATTCGGTGCATGGCGGAGGGTACTTTACATAGTGACTTCGACAATTTGGATGCGATATTTATGAAATTTTGCACACTTGACCTTTAAAACAAGGCAAAGGCAACTGTGTACATTAAATTTCGTAGGTGCACGGCGGAGGGTACTTTACCTACAAACTTCGACAAATTCCGTTTCTATTCGAATTTAATGATATATTTCACTCTTCACCTTCAAAGAAAGAGAATGGTCACCGTCTACATCTACTTTAGTTTGATGCATGAAAGAAGGTATTCCAGACTTCGACGCCAATATAGAGTTTCATTCCGATCTTGATGAAAATTTGGCCCACTTGACTTTCAAAACAAGTGGCAGTTCACTGTTCATCTAAGATCTTGTATGGTACATGGCGGAGGGATGGAATAAACCTCCATACCGTTTCACCGATAACCACAGAAATATCTGTGACAAGAGTGAATAATTATGAAACTTGAGATGAATATTTTCATACACTGTTGACGAATACAGACGCAATGAAGAAAATTTACACCACTGATAAATGTTGTATGTCTTCTAGTACTCCTTCAAATTATATGGAATTAAGAAAACAATTTTATACAAAATACTTTAATGAAGGCTTTTTTTTTACAATACCTAATGTTTTAGTGATCTTCGAATTTGGATCTAGCAAATATGCTCAAAGTTAACATACTCAACTCTGTCCTACTAGTACCTTAGATATGTATGGACAATAAGCCGCAAACCGCACGTTTCTACCTGTTCCCACTTCGGAGATACAGTATGCGAGATTAAACTTGTAGCGATCATTTTGGAACACCCTGTAGTTCCCACGCTTCTTTATTGAGACAGTAAGAAACCGACAACAATGGGCGATGGCACGCCCTGCTCGCCAGACACTGTTGTGTGGAGTTTGGCGCGCGCCTGCTGGCGCTGTCAGCAGTGAAGCACCCCCTCCCGTGTCCCCGCTCCCCGCGGTGCTTCGTGGTCATTGACCACTTCCACAGATACAAGAAAATATGAATCACTGTTACTGTGTATTATAAAACGAAAAGTTACTTCATTCAGTACGTAATTAAATGAACATTGTAATACGCATTTTAATTTTGGCACCCCCCTTTTACATGGCGGTATAATGTAGCACTGCTGTAGTTATCTGATGTGCATGTCAGTTTCAGTCATACAAATAAATGGATAGCTCTGTAAGCTAAGACACTAATGAGTCGTTTCAGTTGCGTTAATGGTTACATGGTTAAATCCGACAGAAAAACTTACTGCCTGTTTTCACTTGAAAAGAAAGAATGAGTAATTCAGCCAATGTACAAAACAGCGAAAGTTTCCCATGTTTTCATTCGGTTGTTCCCACAGACTACTTTTCATTTGAAAAAAATAAACAAATATTAATCCAACATACACGTAAAACTACGACCGACTGACTGTTTCATTCGGTTGCTCCCAATGACTGGTTTCACTCAAAAGAATTAATGAATAGGTCAATGTACTGTGTGAATTTTTTTTTTTTCATTCGGTTGGTCCCGTCGACTGATTTAACTCAAAAGAAAAGGAATGAGTGGTCCAACCGACTGAATCGGTTGTTTCATTCGTTTGGTCCCACCGACTGGTTTCACTCAGAAGAATGAATGAATAATTCAACCCGATACGAGAAACTACAACCGAATGATCGATTTTTTTCCAACAACCGAATGAATCGATTGTTTTCATTCGATTGTTCCCATCACTAGTTGGAGCCCTGAGCTAACTGACAATATGCAAGACAGGAAATGTTGAAATGTTTGTGAAGCTTATGGGACTTAACTTCGAGGTCATCAGTTCCTAAACTTACAAACTACTTATGAACTACCTTATACTAAAGACGGCACAAACATCCATGCACGACGGGGGATTCGAACTCCCGACGGGAACGGCCTCGCTCATCGCAACATAGCGCCTCAATGCGCTCGGCCGCTTCGCCGCGGCTGCAAGACAGGAAACAAAGAGTAAAGATAATGCCCTACCTTTATGCACCCTAGCAATAACAACTGTTGTGTGCTGTGTTAATACTAATCAACTTGTAAGTTGCAGTTGACAGTATAATTTATCGCATTTGGTGCATAACAAGATTGCTTGATTTGACATCTCTCACTTAATGCCGTAATATCAAATACGTAACCAGAATATTCTTTGTACACTGATAGTATATTTATTTGTATTGTTTGATTTTCTACAATCTAGGCGGTAATCAATTGGTTCGTGACTATATCCCAACAAAAACACAAATCGGTTTGAAATAAACAGAAATTAGTAGTTACGTTTGAAAACATTTTGGAGTCTCAGCGATCTGAATGATTAATTCACACAAACGTCAGGCCAGTACGACCGGTGGCCAAGACTATGGCCATTTAAATGACTGCAACTGGTCGCTATAAAATAAATTTGCGATCCAGACCAACTTCTGTATGAAGAAATTAGTAGCCCTACAATGATGTTAAGACTTTTGCATTCCTAAAAAATTAAATGTTTGCTTTTATTGTTTGCTTGACGAATATCGTTTCTATTTTACAGGTAAATATCGTTACGGGTCAACGCTGAGTTTCCAGACTAGCAGTCGACAGTGAGTACACCACGTCCATTGCTATGTGCCCGTTGTCTTTGGACCTCAGCGAGTTTGCTGGCCATGTTTGTGAGCACGCGCAGTTGTAACACGCACTATCGATGTATGGGCCGTTTCAGTTACGTCGATACCAGTTTCGATTATGGTTGCCAAGAGAATGCGTATCAGTTAGTAGTTAAGAGTAGCGCTCAGTAAACGAGCAATATTAAACACTTATGGTGTCAAACCAAAGTGTGTAGTTTTACCGCGAGGAGTCCCGTTTTGCGACGAGTGTTCACATGATCTGACCCCTCATGAAGCGCAATGTGCAAATCTTCGTACGGGACACTTGCTGAGCCTAAGGATGATCTCATTGCAAGAATTGACACCACCTCTGACGTTTAAATAACCCAGGAGATCGTAGAATGTGTCGCCATGATTTTGTCGATGGTGCCATATGTGTAGAGAAGATGGGACGCATCTCTTTCAAAAAACTCTGTCTAATCATGGCACCTTCTGCAGTTTTTGACTATAAATTAAATTACACTGATCGAAATGGAAAACGTACAGAGTGAAACACGAATCAAATCTTATCACACTTTTTAGTGATATACGTTACATAATTAGTATTAAATGACTAATCATTTATTCCATTCGCCACTGATGTCCAACAATCAGTTATCAACATCAGTGTGAGATCTAACGCACAACCCCACCTTTCTCCAGTGAATTAAATGTTGTGCCGTGCAGGAATGGACCTAGTGAACGGAATACAGGTAGTTAGAGTTTCCCTAATCTGCTCGGAAAGCGGAAACGACGCTCTTGTCTGAGCGAGGACGGCTCTCCCAGATTGCAACTGAAATACAGTATAGCCACACACATTATTCTAAAAATCCATATAAAATCAGAAAATGATCATACCGCAAATATAATTATATGAATGGATTCAGGAGACTTGTGAGAATCAAACGCCGTAATTACAATTATAAGTATAATTTGTAATAATTACAATATTCTATACAGATAAAAGCCGACAAATTTCAGTACTATAACAATAATATTATAAGACTTCTATTTACAATTATTGAAACATAGTGTTTATCAGTAACAGTTTATGAAGGAAATGGGCATCATTGCACCACGCTACCTATCTTAACAGACGTGTCACGTTATTTCCGTAGTCTTTCAATAAACTTCATTTTACTCTCTTGTTCTGCTTTTCGTTGAGGTAGTAATATTCTTGTGTCAGAACATAGATTCCACAACAGAAACACAAAACATGAACCCAGCAAAGCGCTTTACATTTATATATGTATTTTATTGTATTTAATATTATTCTTAGTAACTTTCGTTTTATGTTGTAGAACAGCAGCATCAAAAGATGATTATCCCACTGAAATATTTCATGGCCGACTAAAAATAGTAGATATGCAGCAGATTATTTATATATAAACAATTATATGTATTTGTGGACAAGAACTGAATATATTTGTATAAAAAGCCATGATAAATATTAACTGTGTAACTATATTTCGACGGTGGCAGTATATTTGAACAGTGAGACACTACCTGAGCAAAGACCTTCAGTCTCAACCGTTTTGTAGTATTGTTAAATGTAAACAACATTTGTAGGGAGGTGATGAAAGTATTTAATTCTGTGATATTCAAATGTATAATATTTTGGAAGGGAAATTGTATTTTAAAGATGAGGCGTTAGGAAACGCTGAAGGATACACTTTTGGGAGCTGTGAGAGCACGCTTTCGAACGCTTGGGAAGGGACTCGTAACTTGGACGCGGTGGTGAAAGGTTGTGACGCTGGGCGGTCTGAAGCCGCGTTACGAACTTGTGATTTGAAGAGATAGGCATGCGTGGACTTAGTAATTTACGGGACTGTCACTGCAGAACTTAGTCTCTGGTTGAAAAGCGGTAAACTATGGAAGGTAGTAGGACTGTGGAACTGTGATAAATCATCAATCATGTACTCGTGTGATGACAAACTGTGTTTTATAACAAATATTGTAATCGCGGATAGTGGAGTAGCCGAGCGGTCTAAGGGGCCTCGCTGCGGAGCGCGCAGTTGCTCGCCGTCGGAGGTTCGAGTCCTCATGTGTGTTTGTCCTTAGGTTAGTTTACCTTAGTTTAAGTAGTTTGTAAGCTACGTACTGATGACCACGCAGTTTGGTCCGATATATTTACAAACATTTGAACATTTTGTAATCGCGGATTAATTTGGAACTGCAATGTTCGATGGACTTCACTAATTTACGAGTGATAATTTGGAACTTTTACTCTCGAGTGCGTGTGATACTCATTGTGCCTCTCATGAACAATAGTTGGGGAAATATTCTGTTATTTACCGATGTATAAAAAGGGACCACCTCCGCTTTTCTTGTCCAAAAATAGTAATAAATGCCATTTATAAAGAATTACTTCGTGAGTGACTTCTTTATCTTAGAATCCATTTTATTGGTTATTCAGAGGTATAATTTATGTTTGTTTAAATATATTTTCGCGTCATCATATGCAGATTGATAGACTGTCTAAACTACAGATTAATTATTGATCTTATTTAAACAAATTGGGTAGCTGTTTAGGGCATAGAAGCTGACATATATAAATCACCCCTATGAACAGAGACAACGAGCCATAAACTTTTACTACCCTGAATTATGTATTGCCCAATTCTTACTGGTGAGTACCGATAGGACGGTCGCATGGTCTGGAATATCATTTGACGAATCGCGAAGCCACTCGCATCGGAATCTCGAGTCCTCCCTCGACCGATGACCACAGAAGTTTGGTCCTTTAGGAATACAGATATTTTAATTTTGAAATAATAACCTCGTATATATGTTACGAAGACAAACGATGTACGAAAGTCATCTTGAAAATTTACATACCGTGCCCGAAACACTTTTTGATCAGTTTATGACGACTGCTACTCAGGATATCATATGAAAGTACAAGATTATTTATATGTAACTCCGGTTTCAGAAGACGCCTGTACGAACTTTTCAAGACATACAAAAATATTTAATTAAAAGTTAAAAAGTCGTTCTGATCGCATAAACACCTTTACTTAACACAGACCTCACCAACTCGAGAACTCGGTGCTTGCGCGCCACGGTGCTTTGCCCCACCAGCACGTTTCTGACAGAAACAGCACACACTCTCGCGTTTTCTTGGATGCATGAATATACGTTCTGAACCCTATCAAGTAGGACTCTGTTAATCTATCTTGCAACGTCTATTATGAGCATAAAAGGTTGCGATTTGTATGTGCCATTTTTATTGCTGAGTGGGTAGATTCTTTAAGCCTGATGGGAAAGTACAATGCTCAATATGGCACTCTACGGTAAATATCAAAGTACCGACAAAGCGCCGTCACTAAGAAAATAAACATTACGTTACACAGGAGGGGACTGGCGGACCACACAGAAGGGAACTAATTACTACATTAAAAGCACGATTTCCACAATCTGAAGAGAAAAGTCTTGTTTATTCAAAAAGAAAAACAAATATATATACCTGATTTTAAATTGTACTTATTACGGATCGTGCGGCCCTTCGCGTCGAAGTTTAGAGTCCTCCATCGGGCATGCGTGTGTGTTGTCCTTAGTATAAGTTAGCTTAAGTTCTTTGTATGTATAGGGACAGATGACGACTGAAGTTTTATCCCGTAGGATAACGAACATTTGAACAGTTGGATGGCTGACATCGCTTTAAAGAAAGACATAACGGGTTATTTACATGAATTAAATAAAACGTTCCAGGGTAAAAATGAATTAATCGGTACTATGTGTGGCCGTATTGGAAGTTCCAAATTGCAGGTTTTGCTTTCTAAAAGTCAGCTTCAATGAGGAAATTTGGAAAATTATCCCTCTAAAAATCGTTTAAATTAAGTACTTACGTCCTCATCAAGGAGTACACGAAAGATTTAAATTCACTGCATAAAAATTTTGAAGATGGGCATAAAGACATAAAATAAATAAAACTACACTCAAACGTTTTCATGATGCCTTTTTCCGTGCACCCAGAGCATACCCCATCAAGTCTCAAAATTAAACTGATAATACTGCAGTACGATTCAATTTTGACAGATCGTTGCTACAATGGTGATTTCAATTCCAGTTTATAAAGGCGTTGATCAACAAGAATTCGCGGGGATTCATGCCCTTGTTCTAAAATGCATTGCAATGTTCTGAACAAGGTTAATTGGCAAAGAAATGTTTTCAGTTATGAATATTAACAAAACAAAAACAAGTTCAAGTTTAATGCATCATTGCAATCTGTTTTGTGAATTGCATCTGCCAAAATGATTGTGCATAACATAAAAAATAAGTGGCTTCAAAGCGACGCCAAAGATCAACAAATGACGTTGAAAAGTTGTGCAAAATATGGAGCGCAACAAAACTATTACTTTTGTATTGTGTGTACACGAAAATTGGCATTATTATTAAGGATACATGGTTTCGGTTTCGGCCACAAATCAAGTTTCGGTCGGACTCTATTACTGTTCACAAACAACAGGACTCTCGCCGCGCTAAGCGTTTCGACAACACTTGCCAGAACCGGGACTCGGACCTGAGACCTTTGCTTTCACGGGCAAGCGGCTCTACCCACTGAGCTCACAATGCAACCTCACAACTTTACTTTCGACAGTACCTCGCCTCCTACTTTCCAAACGTCACAGAAGCTCTCCTGCGAACCTTGCAAAACCAGCACTCCTGGAAGAAAGGATATGGTGGAGACATGGCTTAGCCACTGACTAAGGGATGTTTCCAGAATGAAACCTTCACTCTGCAGCGGAGTATTCGCTGATATGAAAAATTTCATACCTTCATTTAACTCTGTGAGTGGTTTAAACCTGTCTTAGACTATCATCAGAACATAATCTATCATAAATTACAATCTTAGAGGGATGTCTAAACTGCATTATAACTTCAATCTAAAATTAACGACAGTAATGAATCGATGATATACTCAAAGACAGCAGATGAAGGCGGTGTCAAAGAGTAGGGGAGTTTGTACTAAACGAGAATGTCAGCTGTTGAAGAGGTAACGGTTAAGTAGAAGGAACTGGGTCCTCCCCCCCCCCCCCCCCCCTCTCACCGCTTTCCTGCTCACTTTGTTAGTATCCAGTCAGGGACAGTGCGAGAAAAAGCGTGACAAATGTTTGCACGTACGTGATATTAGAAATAATATGTAGGAGCCGCGCGGGAGTAGCCGAGCGGTCTGGAGCGCCACGTTGCCGATCACTCGGCCTCCCGCGTCGGAGGTTCGAATCCTCCCTCGGCATGGATGTTTGTGTTGTTTTAGTATAAGTTAGTTCATAAGTAGTTCGTAAGTTTATAGACTGATCTCCCCGCTGTTAAGTCCCATAAGCCTTACAAATATTCGAACATTTTTAAAACGTAGGAAACTTATTATGGCAGCAGATTTCACTCATACGCAATTAATATTAAAACAGTGAGCAAATAGTAACAAAATCTACTAATAATAGCTGCGCTCTATGATAATTTGATGTATTATGTATAGTGGATTTGAAGGTGCAGATTGTTTTGTATAGCATTTTATTGCCTTATTATCGCTGCTATCCGCCAGATAATGTTTACAAAAAAACAACTAGAATAAGAATTAGCGCACAGTGACTGAATGTGACCAAACGCAGTCAGAAAAAAATAACCCAATAAAACTGTGTGTAATAACAGGCACTAAATATTGACTTAAAATGACCTACATTGAAAGTGATTCAGTGTTGTTGTGAAGCATAAAAAGTATGCAATGTATACAGCACAAGGCATAAAGCTTAGTAGTCTGGATTAAAATACCTTAAATGAAGGTCAGATGATAATCACCATTAATCGTACCGAGCACGATAGCTCTAAAAAGGCGCGTGCAAACATACGATACTTCAGGGGCCATATCTCATGTTTAGTTGATAACACGGACAAGGGGTGAAAACTTTCCGAGAGCCCTTGGCGTGCTGATCGTTTGTATACACACCAGAAGAATTGGCGTAATATAGCTATCATACAGAATATGGTTAAAATTTCCTCCAGCCCAGCTAAATCATACAAATAGATTATTACTTTCTTTATGAGGCACATTCAGAATGTTTCGCTATTTTTTTTAACAAAGACAACATGGTTATATGAAAAATTTTATTTCCAACAAGTACAGCAATTTTTGTGCTACTTTTAACACAGTCACCGAAAGAAATGAGACACTTGTTATATCGTGCGATCAATTTTGTTTTCATGTATCGTAGAGGTCTGCCGACTGCTGAATGGGGAAAAAGTGTGTGACAGTTGTCTTCAGCTAGTACCAAAACTCTGTACCTGTTGCTGACAAAGTATTTCATGTAACTATATTCTCTTTGTTTTAAAACAGTAGTAAAAGTTACTTTCTGGGTGCGATTTTGTGTTCTACTACGGGCTTTATAGGGCTTATAAAAGCATCGTTTCTTAATTGGGCAGTGAGGGGGAGGGGGTTCCTGAGGAAGCCTCGAAAACCATATTTTTTTTATATGAAAACTACGAATTGTGGATATGGCCACTTCTGTACTTCTTGTTCACTGTAGATCATTAAATTTCTTTCAATTTTTCCGAGATCTTTAACTGTTATTGAGTTCAGGTTTTGAAAGTTACCTTACGTAAGGAAAAAAATCACAAAACTTTAATTTGTTTTTGCTTAGTGGTCACAGTGCGCACTGGAAGGCTCCCAGCTACCTTCCAGCTCCACAAAATCGATGGAGACAAAATTCCTGAAGATGGTCTAGAAATAAGACTGAAACTGGTTGAATGAAATAAATTAGTGCATTCTAGACTGTTCTTTATTAATAAATTTAAATAGAGTGCTGTTGACCCAAAAATAGAGAAACGAAAATGTTTCCAAAAATATGTGTTCAAATGTGGGACTTAACTACGGGGTCATCAGTCCCTAAACTTACAAACTACTCATGAACTAGCTAATACTAAGGACGGCACAAATATCCATGTCCGAGGGGGGATTCGAACCTCCGACCGTAGTGGCCGTGCAGATCGTGACTGGCGCGCCGCAGACTGCTCGGCCACCGAGGCCGGCTGCAGCTGTGGTCGGCTGACGCTCAGCCGCCATGTTGGTTGGGTGTCGCGCTCTCAGCCGGCTTCATTTCACTGTCATTGTAAGGCCTCTCTATGTTATTCTGGGCTCGCTGGAGTGATCCGCTCAGAGGTTCGCGTCCTTGACGAAGGCGCTCGGTCTCGGAGAGTGTTTTCTGCTGGTAAGAAGCGACGAAGTTGTATTTGTTTGGGAGTGGTTGCGCAGCACTCATTGACGCAGCGGTGGCCAGCAACAGGTCCCTCGGCGCGGTGGTCAGTGTGCGGGCAGAGCAACAGATAGCCAGCCGAGCTGCGAGCGCACGCGTGGCCGGGGCTTCCAGCTGACCGCATCGACTCTCATCCTGACGTGTACAAGGCGATTACGTAGAGTTAGACACAACGGGGCTACTGTTATAACAGTGAAAACGTCATCCTCCTTGCCCTTTGATATGGTGTTGTAACCCTACCCGTTCTACACCACCAGTTAGTATACGATAATTAGAAAAAATTGACCCGTGTGCCTAATTATCTTGATTGGGTGGAAACGTTATCGGTAATGAAGCCGATGATGTAGCGGAGGCTATAACCGGAACGCTGCTGTACCTCTTTGGTAAACAACAATGGATAGTAATAAAGAAAATTGAAAGTAAAATTTGGAATAAAATGATTCATGTTTAAATGAAAAAAATGCAGAAGAAACGGGAGACAGGGATTAATTAAAAAAAATAACTTATTGATTTACGGTCGCCAGCTCGTTGTACGAGCAAATAATTGGGAGGGATCTCAATAATAGCAAAGTTAATAACAACGTGAAAAATTTCGTAAAATTTGGGTGAGCAGGAAATCAGAGTATGCGCGTACAAAAGACACGACAATATACTAATTACTGAGAAGAAGTTCATTAACACAGGGGTTGAATATAAGACAGTGATATGTAAGCAATAGCCACGCAAATGAAACATGCAGCAGATCATGCAAAACTATCACCTTTATACTTACTATTTACAGCTTCAAATAATTAATTGTTTATATAAGTACCAGAAATTATTTAACAGCGAGTATGCCATGTGCTTTAGCAATAATCCAGTTGCAACTGAACTATTAACTGTACTAATAGGAAGCTCAAAAATTAATTAATGACTTAACGTGATAACACTGAATATTTAGAAATGAACTATTTTAATCGTCTGATTACTTTTGCTCTCTCTTTAACCAGGAATTAGTAGCATTTCAAACACTTGCAAATAAGCACTATTCTCACTAATCATTACTTGCAAGTAAAAACTTTACCTCAGAATTATATGTAATGGAAAACAATCTTTTGCACATTTATCGAAATATCTCTTGAAATTGAAAGTTAGTCTAGCAGTTTCATTCCACTTAGCAACCTATTGATCAGCAACACTGGCATAAGCTACGTTTAGTAATATTTTTCTGAACGAATCGTTATTAATCACTGTCACACTGTCTTTAATGACTTTGATTTTTAGTTTTCTATAACTTCGTGAATATTATCGGTAAAACAGTGTATGGAGAAGGAACCTGTCTGGACAATGACTATGGGTACTGATTTTTAAACACAGGTTCACAAATAACAGTGTTCACTATTCTTAAGGATTTTGGTGTGCGACGTGGTGCTGCTGATTGAAGACTGTTGGCACTTAACAATTGTCAAACACAGGCTCTTCTTGGCGACGACCGTTAATTACAATTTAGGGCCCACTGCATTACTCTGGATACATTTATTAATTATTTGAGCTGTGCCCGTATGGATAAATAATGTTGCCTGTTCGCCGTCTCCTCCAGTAGTGCCAATCCAACATGCATTGTCCTTCACGTATTGTTGCCATACGCCATTGCGCCACCATCTCACTATTACGTCTGTCCGCTACTACTTCAGAACGATTCTCTTGCTATGCGCCTCAGCGCTACTAGCGATAAAACTCCCTACTCAAAGATGATTCTGTACAATAGCAAAGCCCTCGCTAAACCAGCGTGTCTACTACATCGATATAAATATCATTTCTTTCACAATATTAAAATGAACCTACAAAATTAACATCAATTACATAATAAATTTAAAAAAATACAAATAATAAAGAAAAATACACGAATCATCGTTTTACATTACATACAGTACGTACACGTGGATGGAAAACGGCGTTGGTCACTGTGTTGTTTTCACCGTGTGATCACCTCGGACGGCCAGTACAGGTGAACACCTGCGTGGCATGGACAGTATGAGGTTTCTCCAATCACACATGAAGGATATTGGTCATTCTTCCATGAATGCAACATCCAGCTCTGCAACCGTTGTGTGAGGTGCTGGACTGGCTGAAATGCGTCTGCCAGGTGCATCCCGGACAGACGCAATCGGATATAAGTCCGTTGAACAAGCTGACCACTCCATTCACGAAGATGCTAAGCTAGTTCTTTTTGCTGACGATACAAGTATAGCTATCACACCTGACAAACAGGAATTAACTGATGAAATTGCAAATGATATCTTTCAGAAAGTAAGTCTTTCTCTACAAATGGACTCTCATTAAACTTTGATAAAACCCAGTATATACAGTAAATGGCATGACACCATTAATAAATTTAGACTTTGAACATAAATCTGTAGCTAAGATAGAATATTCAAAATTTTTAGGTGTTTGCATTGACGAGGGATTGAATTGGAAGAAACATACTGAAGATCTCCTGAAACGTTTGAGTTCAGCTACTTACGCTATCAGGGCCATTGCAAAATTTGGTGATATACATCTCAGTAAATTAGCTTCCTATGCCTATTTTCATTCACTGCTTTCATATGGGATCATATTCAGGGGCAATTAAACATTGAATAAAAACGTTCAAATGTTTGTTAAGCTTAAGGGACTTAACTGCGGGGTCATCCATCACTAAGCTTACAAACTTCTTAAGAACTACCTTATACTAAAGACGACACAAACAATCATGCCCGAGAGGGGATTCGAACTCCCGACCGTAGCGGCCGTGCATACTGTGACTGCAGCGCCGCAGCCCGCTCGGCCAATGCGGCCGGCGTGTAAAAACGTATTCATTGCACAAAAGCGTGAAATCGGAATAATTGTTGGAGCCCACCCAAAAGGATCCTGCAGACATGTATTTAGGGATTTAGGGATCTTCACTGTAGCTTCACAATACATATATTTTCACTCATGAAACATATTATTAACAGTCCGACCCACTTCAAAAGTAATTGCAGCGTGCATAGACACAACACTAGGAGAAAGGTTTATATTCACTATTCAAGGTTAAATCTAACTTTGTCACAGAAAGGAGTGAGTTATGCTGCCACAAAAGTCTTTGGTCACTTACCAAATAGCATCAAAAGTCTGACAGGTGGCCAACTAGTATTTAAAAACAAATTAAATTAATTTCTGAATAGCAACTTCTTCTACAATGTAGATGAATTTTTAGATGTAATAATAATAATAATAATAAATGTAAATAAAAAATCGTTAAAATATTGATTGTTCTGTATAGACATCATTTACTAAACTGACACGTTCCACATCGTTACGAAATGTCAGATATATGATCCATAGAACAAGTATTGATCTAATCGAATTGAATCTATTCGTTCGGTTCCTCAGCTTCAAGCATGTTGTCCACCAGTGCAGCTCTATGGGACAGAAGGTTATCTTCCACCAGAAGGAACCCGTCTCATATGGCACCAACGTAGGGCATAACAATAGGTCGAAGAATCTCGTCTCTGTACCTCTGAGCAGACAAAGCGCCATTCTGAACGACAAAGAGGTCCGTACGTCCGCCAATACTCACTCCTGCACACACCATTCGTCCACCACGATGATATGGTGGTGTTTCCTGCACATAATCAGGGTAGTTCTGAGTTCCACGTTCCCTCCATATGAAGAAACGACGATTGTCCGGCGAAACACAAAATCTCGACTCATCTTTGAACAGAACCCGCCGCCATTCGTAATACACCAATCCTTACGTTCCTCCGCGCAGTTTCATTGGGGTAAACGGTGTCGTAGTTTTAATGTAACACACACGATAGGCCTCCGTGCGTAGAGGCCACATTCCAGAGGGCAATTTAGGACTGTTTGTGTTGATATTGCGTGTGCTGTTGCTGCCTGGAGGGTACGTTGCAGCTGAGTTGCATTCAGCCTTCTATCTCGATGGGCTGTTAACCGGAGATAACGGTCATCTCTTGCTGATGTCACCCATGGACGACTTTGGGCTTACCTTCTTTTAACGGTTCCTGTTTCTGAAAGCGCGTTCAGGCCTTGAACATTGCACTTGCAACAATCCAGTAGCTGCAGCCACCTCTTTGTCTGTCCGACTTCCAACCTTCCTATGGCTCTGAATGCCTTAGGTTCGGGTAAGTCACATTTTGATCTACATTTTCACTAAACAATTTGAATCCAACTGCTTGTGTAATTCCTTTGGTAGAGTAAACGCAAGTCAAAATGAACCCTCTCTGCAGCAACTTTCTCTTATTACCACTATCTCGGATGCCGTAACGTTGTTATTCCACTCCGTAGATCCGATACAAAGAGGTCTAACCATTTTAGTCCATTTGGCAGGTGGCAATACTTCAGAACCTAGGTTTATCAACTGATCCCCTAACTGGTTTGACCAGGGTATAATATTTATGAATGTGGTTCATCTGAGAATAAGGGAGGAATGGCCGCGCAATCTGAGGCGCCAAGTCAGGGACAGTGTGGCTGTTCCCGTTGGAGGATCGAGTCCTCCCTCCGGCTTGAGTGTGTATGTTGCCCTGCGTGTAAGTTAATTAAAATAGTTTGGTCCATTGGGTTGGCGAACATTTGAATTTGCAGGGAAGAAATTTTCTTTTTTTTTCGCAGACGGGCGAACTATGCGGCAAACTTTCATCAGGAGCACTGCATTTTACAGAGGTTATCGCCAGCGTACTTCTTCTGGCAGAAAAGTGAACCAAACCGATGATACATTTCTAAAAATTGTTTGTGTGCATAAAAATACATTTTGTAGGTATTTTTACAACCTGTTTATTGGGTAACAATACGAGTCCTTGACTACCAGTCCATTCTGTGAAAACCGCACATCAATTGCACTTTCCGTTTCCGCAATATTTGCGGTGCAAGTGTTAGATGATTCACCCTGTATATTCAATTTTCTGAAATGTGCTACGATGATATATTTAAAATATATGTACTTACTGTAATGAATTCAAGCCTAATGTGCTATGCTGCGATGCGCGAGGCCTTTCCCCGTCGGGGGTTCGAATCCCCACTCGGGCATGGATATTTGTGCTGTGTTTAGTGTAAGATAGTTCATAAGTAGTTTGTAAGAGTAGGGACTGATGATCCCGCAGTTAAGTCTCAAAAGCTTTACAAACATTTGAACACCAAAGAAAACTTTCGCCATTCAGCAGAACTTCAGTAATTGGACACAAGTGTTTTATTTTATTTATTTATTTTTACTTAAGTAAACACAAGCACCTAAATATGACTTTTTATCTACGAATCAAATTATATGTGGCAATAAGCTGGTGAATTTTCTTGTGCAGTATTGAAGCAGGAGACATGCGACTGACAAAAAGAAATATGTAAAGAAAATATAGTCATATGAAGGTGGGTGAGGTAGCACGAAATCGGTGATGGCTACAAAACTTGGCTGGTTGCGTTATTCACCAACAATAGCATTATTTTCGAGAAAAAAAATGGTAACTGAAAAAATATAGAAATCAAATCAATATTCTAATTCCAGTTGATTGATTAAATTTTCCGTTTATCCGTTTTCTGCGCAAAGATACAGTAAACACTGTACCGACTCCGCAGCATGCAAGAAATAATTGCCCTTCAGAAAACAATCGGTTACTATATTTTGCCCATCTGTTTCCCATGCCCCCACCTCTGTCAGTCTTTCCATTCTCTTCCCTCTTTCGTCTCCCCCTTCTTCTTCTTCTCTGTGTCAACCTTCTCCTTCATGTCGCCTTTCCCTCGTGGTAGCTATTCAAAATGAACAACTCTAAGGCGCCACGCTGCGGAGCGCATGGTTGCGTTTAGTACGATAGATTTACAAACATTGGACATTCAAAATGAACAAATTAAATATTAGAAATTTACTTCAAGTTTTGTGGTGTCGACGGGAAATGATCACAAAGTTACTGTCGTATAAAATAAATGTAATAGCGACACCGATAAACAGGGTTATTTATGGACTTTATCACTAACATGTTTTTATTTCCGCTACTGACAACATCATCCGCAAACCAGTTGTGGCATTGCACCTGACCGGTATTCGTATGTTGCCGAAATGTACCATTTAAACATGAACGTTACTAGAATGTGTTTTCACGATAAGGTGTTAGTTTTCATGTGGCATTTTTAGCATAGCAACTGAATGGTACGCTGGGCAGACGTTGCCGTCACTTCACTGCTCGATGTTCAGTTATTATGACAGTTGGAGGTTTTAAAGCGTGATCAGAGCTGTAGATACGGACACATTTGTCATCCTTTTACCATTCTAAACGACTACGAACACAAGTGATCCTTGTTTCTTGTACATCTGTGACAAAACTCCTTTCAAATTATGAGTGTCATTGGCTTCCTTGTATAATTATATTAATATTAATGATCGGAACTTCTGTTTTCATGTTCACCCATTAAGGCGAGAAGTATATAAAATTGGTAAAAATATTGACTTTTACCTTCAATAGATTTGCAGCATGTTAAAATATTGTCCTCCTCCATTTTCCGACTTTCATGCTACATATAGTGTATAAGTCGCCTCGTTTCAATCAATTCGTTAGTGCCACGGCCCCTTTTCTGCACAATAATCCACCTGTTCGTGATGATTTGTTATTTTTTGTGGCCAGGGAAGCATCTATAAGGTATAGAAAGCTCGGAGTCAGTTCACGACACGTAATTTCTCCATGACTAACTGGAAAAACCGGAATAAAAGCTTTAATTACTGCATCTGGAAGCTATGCCCAAACTACCGTTACAATTCCTGCATTTGACGCATGTCTGTTGTTGAATGATAGTACTACCGCAAGAATCAGTTCAGTGCGTTTGAAGTAGATGGGTAATGCCTGTATCGCTAGGTCTCAAATGATTGAAGAATATTGTCGAAAGGGCACGTAAGAAGGCTCAGGATAGCAGAAAACAGCTACTTGAATACGAAGAAGACAAAATGTATGGCTATATCTAACATTAAGTAATTAACAAAATCTTTTATTCACATTTGCCACAAATTTCATATTTGAGTGTATAAGGAATATTTTCTGGTGAACTATTGCAGATATATAGCCGAAATTTTCTACCGACTTTGTACATACTGTAACACAATTTTGTAGTGTACAAAATTTTTCATAGAGCATTATTGTCGAATTTATATAAAGTTTTGTAAACTTTTAGTGGTATCTTTCATACAGACAATTAAAAAAATATGGGACTTATAAGACCGATAAAAAATTCGTATACACATTTGTTAATCTTACTACTAAAACTAAACTACGAAACGGGAAAGTAACACGTAATCTTTGCGAGAATGTTGCCTAAGTGATGCCACGTATTAAAAAAATATCCCAGAACGATTACGTTAAAATTCCTTGACAAGAAAAATAAAAAAAAAATCAGGTTGTAGCCTATAATATGATAACATGTGCAGAATTTGGCTCACATGCCTTTCAAACAGCAAAAATTACTTTAGGTTATATGTACCGTTGTATTTTCTAATACGTCCCTGCGTGATAAAATGATGACATTCAGCACTGATTCGGTCGGGAAGGATGTCATAAAGCGCTTGTATAGTGATACTTCCTGGCAGATTAAAATTTTGTACAGGTACCGGGATTCGAACCTGGGACTTTTTCCTTTCGCGGGCAATCGCTCTATCGACTGAGCTATCCCGAAACGTCTCACGGTCCGTCCTCACAACTTCAATTCTGCCAGTACCTCGCTCTCTACTTTCCAAACTTCACAGAAGTTCTCCTGCGGACCTTGCAAGACTAGCACTTGAAACTCTCCGCCGCAGAGTGAAAGTTTCCTTCTGAAAGCATCCCTTAGGCTGTGGCTAAGTCATGTCTCAACCATATCATTTCTTCCAGGAGTGCTTGTCTTGCAAGGTTCGCAAGAGAACTTCTCAAAAGTTTGGAAAGTAGGAGTCGAGGTACTGGTAGAATTAAAAAAAAATTGAAGTTGTGAGAACGGATCGTGAGTCGTGTCGGGATAGGTCAGTGGTAGAGCGCTTGTCCGGGAAAGGTAAAGGTGCCAGGTTCGAGTCCTGGTTGCGGCACACCATTTTAATCCGCCAAGAAATTTCATGTTAACGCACACTCCGCTGCAGAGTGAAAGTTTCATTCGCTTGTATGGTCTTTGAAGCAATCTGGTAGACAGTTGTTATTAATTGTTTTGGATATCTTGGATACAGGCACTGGGATAGGATTGAATCCAAGCTGCTGGTATTTTGCTGATCACGGCGTTACCTGAACACAACACAGACAGATCGTAGAGATACGAGCTCAGTGGTAGAGCCTATTGAAAAATTGCATCACGATATTATCACGTCAGAGGTAACATAATACGACGTACTGTTGAGCGGTAGAATTACATCCGTCATTACCTGTCATACTGCGTGACTCTCCTAACCTTGACGCCAGAAGTAATAACGCTATGCCTTTCTAAAATATTATAAGTATGAGCGCTCTCCCCGAGTCGCCACCACATTCGCCTCGAAAATGGTCATCCGGGGTAGTGCAGAAACCCGATTAATCTCTCAATACAGTTCACAAGCAATCCATGTTGTCGTCACCACACTTTAATGCAGCCAATTGTTTTCTGCTGCTAACTGCAGTTGCCATTTTCCGACTAACAGTGAGGGATGTTGTAGGGAGTCTTATTTTTTCTGGCATAGCAGCGGCAATAGAAAGAGCATAGATGTGTCTCCTGTACAATATTTTTGTTGATCCTCCATTGTGGTACTTGGACGATATCGTCTGGAACGTCGATGACAGGTATGCCTGCCGTCACGTCCAATGCAGCTCGACATCGGCCAACTGCGACATCCGAATGATCCACATACGTGGATTCGACAAACCAGACAAATGGAGGCAGACACTGAGGCCCTTCCAAACTCTGTCATACGCTCATACCGATCTCCTAAACGAATGCCTGGTATCTCCTTCTCCTTGGCAATTTTTACTCTATACCTGACGATTTCACGTTCTTTATATATCGTACTAGACCTGGTTATGGAATAAGTACCCAAATATGTGAGTGGCTATAAGACTATTTAAGTAACAAAACTCAGTACGTAGTCCTCGATGGGAAGTTTTCTTCAGAGAGTAGGATATCAAATGTACAAATGTTTGTTAAGCTTAAGGGACTTAACTACGAGGTCATCAGTCCCTAAACTTACAAACTACTTATGAACTAGCTACAACTAAGGACGGCACAAATATCCATGCCCGAGGGTGGATTCGAAACCCCGACCGCAGTGGACGTGCAGACCGTGACTGAAGCGCCTCAGTCTCCTCGGCCACCGCGGCCGGAGACTAGGATATCGTCGGGGCTGACTGACACAGGGAAGTGTGATAGGGCCGCTATTTGTGTCTATGTATATGAATGATCTGACGGACAGAGTGAGTTGGATTCTGCGACTGTTTGCTGCTGACGCTGTGGTGTATAGGAATGTGTCATCACTGAATGACTATAGCAGGATGCAGGATGACTTGGACCAAATTTCTAGTTGGTGTGAGGAATGCCAGCTAGCTCTAAAAGTAGAAAAATGTAAGGTGATACAGACGAGTCAGAGAAACAATCCCGTAATGTTTCGAATACAGCATTAGTAGCGTGCTGCTTGACTGTCGCGTCAATTAAATAATTAGGCATAACGCTGCAGAGCGATATGAAATGGAACGAGCATATAAGGGCAGTCGTGGAGAAGCCGGATGGTCGACTTCGGTTTATTGGGAGAATTTTGTGAAGATGTGATTTGTCTGTAAAGTAGATAGAATGTCAAACTCTTGTGCCACCCCGTCTTGAGTATTGCAGAAGTGTTTGGAATCCACACAAATCGTTTAAAGGAAGACATACAAGCAATTCAGAGGAGGGTGCCTGGTTTCATAACTGGTAGATTCGATCAATGCGCGAGTGTTACTGAGATGCTTCGGGAACTCAAAATGGGAGTCGCTGGAGGGAAGTAAATAAATAAAACAGTTGTGTTCAATTACTGAAGTTCTGCTGGATGGCGAAAGTTTTCTTTGGTCTTCAAATGTTTGTAAAGCTTATGAGACTTTACTGCGGGGTCAGCAGTCCCTAAACTTACAGACTACTTATGAACTACCTTAAACTAAAGACAGCACAAACATCCATGCCCGAGTGGGGATTCGAACCCCCGACGCGGAAAGGCCTCGCGCATCGCAGCATTGCGCCTCAATACGCTCGGCCGCGACCTTTGGTGTTCATATGGCTTGAAGTCATTACAGTAAGCACATATATTTTAAATATATCATCGTAACACATTTCAGAAAATTGAATATACAGGGTGAATCACCTAAAACTTGCACCGCAAATATTGCGGAAAGGGAAAGTGCAATCGATGTGCGGTTTTCACAGACTGGATTGGTAGTCAAGGACTCGTATTGTTAGCCAATGAACAGATTGTAAAAATACTTACAAAATGTATTTTTATCAAACATACAATTTTTCAAATGGAACAATGGTTTGGTTCACTTTTCTGCCAGACGGTGTACGCTGTCGATAACCTCTGGCAAATGCAGTGCTCCTGATGAAAGGGAGATAGTCGCACTGCCCGCCCATCTGCTGGATAAGAAAAAAAAAAAAAAAAAAAAAAAAAAAAGAATTTCCTCCCTGCAAATTCAAATGTTCGCCAAACCAATGGACCGAATTACTTAAACTAAGGTAAACTAACATAAGGATAACACACACACCCATGCCCCAGGGAGGACTCGAACCTCTGACGGCGAGCAACCGCGGCGAGGTGCCTTAGACCGCTCGGCTATTCCATCACGGCGCAGAACTGAAATTTTGAGAACGGATCGTGAGTCGTGTCGGGATAGCTCATTGGTAGAGCGCTTGCCCACGAATGGTAAAGGTCCCAGGTTCGAGTCCTGGTTCCGGCACACAATGTTAATCCGCCAGGAAGTTTCATGTCAACGCACAATCCGCTGCAGAGTGAAAGTTTCATTCGCTTATATGGTCTTTGACGCAGTCTGGTACACAGTTGTTATTAATTGTTTTGGCTGGCTGCGGTGGCCGAGGGAACTGAGGCGCTCCAGTCATGGTCAGCACGGTCACTACGGTCGGGGGTTCGAATCCCCCCTCGGGCATGGATATTTGTGCCGTCCTTCGAATTAGTTAGTTCATAAGTAGTTTGTAAGTTTAGGGACTGATGACCCCGCAATTAAGTCCCGTAAGCAATACATACATTTGAACATTAATTGTTTTGGATATCTTGGATACAGGCACTGGGATAGGATTGAATCGGAGCTGCTGGTATTTTGCTGTCACGGCACTACCTGAACAAATGCAGACAGATCGTAGAGATTGTCCTGTTGAAAAATTGCATAACGATATTATCACATCAGAGGTAACATAAGACGACGTACTGTTGTGCGGTCGAATTACATCCGTCATTACCTGTCATACTCCATGTCTCTCCTGACCTTGACACCAGAAGTAATAGCGCTATGCCTCTGTAAAACATTGTAAGTACGAGAGCTCTCACCGAATCGTCACCACACTTGCCTCGAAATTGGTCATCCGGGGTAGTGTAGAAACGCGATTAATCTCTCAGTACAGTTGCACCAGCAGTCCATGTTGTCGTCACCACACTTTAACGCAGCCAATTGTTTTCTGTTGCTAATAGCAGTTGCCATTTTCCGACTAACAGTGAGGGATGCCACAGAATGTTGCAGGGAGTCTTGTCATTTTTTCTGGCATAGCAGGGGCAGTAGTAAGAGCGTAGATGTGTCTCCTGTACAATATTTTTGTTGATCCTCCATTGTAGTAGTTGGACGATATCGCCTGGAACCTCGATGAGGTATGCCTGCCGCATGTCCAATGCAGCTCGACATCGGTCAACTACGATATCCGATGCTCCACATACATGGATACTGCACTATTCGACAAACCAGACAAATGGACTGAGGCCTCTTCCAAACTCTGTCATACGCTCATAATGATCTCCTAAAAGAATGCCTGATACCTACGTCTCCTTGGCAATTTTTACTCTATACCTGACGATTTTACGTCCTTTATATACCGTAATAGACCTGGATATGGAGTAAGTACCCAAATATGTGAGTGGCTATAAGAATATTTAAGTAACAAAACTCAGTACGTTGTCCTCGATGGGAAGGTTTCATCAGAGACTAGGATATCGTCGGGGCTGACTGACACAGGGAAGTGTCATAGGACCGCTATTTGTGTCTATGTATATGAATGATCTGAATTGGATTCTGCGACTGTTTGCTGCTGACGCTGTGGTGTACAGGAATGTGTCATCACTGAATGACTGTAGCAGGATGCAGGATGACTTGGACCAAATTTCTAGGTGGTGTGAGGAATGTCAGCTAGCTCTAAAAGTAGAAAAATGTAAGGTGATACAGACGAGTCATAGAAACAATCCTGTAATGTTCGAATACAGCATTAGTAATGTGTTGCTTGACTGAATCGTGTCAATTAAATAAGTAGGCGTAACGCTGCACAGTGATATGAAATGGAACGAGCATATAAGGGCAGTCGTGGAGAAGGCGGATGGTCGATTTCGGTGTATTGGGAGAATTTTTTGAAGATGTGATTCGTCTGTAAAGTAGACAGAATATCAAACTCTTGTGCCACCCCATCTTGAGTATTGCTCAAGTGTTTGGAATCCACACAAATCGTTTAAAGGAAGACATACAAGCAATTCAGAGGAGGGTGCCTGGTTTCATAACTGGTAGATTCGATCAATGCGCGAGTGTTACTGAGATGCTTCGGGCCGGCCGCGGTGGCCGAACGGTCTGCGGCGTTCCAGTCACGGTGTGCACGGCCACTGCGGTCGGGGGTTCGAATCCCCCCTCTGGCATGGCTGATTGTGCCGTCTTTAGTATAAGCTCGTTCATAAGTAGTTTGTAAGTTTTGGGACTGATGACCCCGTAGTTAAGTCCCATAAGCTTTACAAACATTTGAACATTTTTAGACGCTTCGGGAACTCTAATGGGAGTCGCTGAAGGGAAGGCGACGTTCTTTTCGAGAAACATTGTTGAAGAAATTTAGAGGGCCGGAATTTGAGGCGGACTGCAGACCGATTCTACTGCCGAAAACGTACAATTCAAGTAAAGACCTCGAACACAAGATCAGAGATTAGGGATCGTACAGGTGCATACAAATATTCGATTTTCTCTCGTTCTATATGGGAGTGAAACAAAAAAGTAAATAATTAGTAGTCCTACTGAGTACCCTCCGCCACGCACATCTCGGTGGACTGCGGAGTACACTCCTGGCGATTAAATTTGCTACACCACGAAGATGACGTGCTACAGACGCCAAATATAACCGACAGGAAGAAGATGCTGTGATATACAATTGATTAGCCTTTCAGAGCATTCACACAAGGTTGGCGCCGGTGGCGACACCTACAACGTGCTGACATGAGGAAAGTTTCAAACCGATTTCTCATACACAAACAGCAGTTGACCGGCGTTGCCAGATGAAACGTTGTTGTGATGTCTCGCGTAAGGAGAAGAAATGTGTACCATCACGTTTCCGACTTTGATAAAGGTCGTATTGTAGCCTATCGCGATTGCCGTTTATCATATCGCGACATTGCTGCTCGCGTTGGTCGCGATCCAATGACTGTTACCAGAATATAGAATCGGTGGGTTCAGGAGGGCAATACGGAACGCCGTGCTGGATCCCAACGGCCTCGTATCACTAGCAGTCGAGATGACAGGCATCTTATCTGCATGGCTGCAACGGATCGTGCAGCCACGTCTCGATCCCTGAGTCAACAGATGGGAACGTTTGCAAGACGACAACCATCTGCACGAACAGTTCGACGACGTTTGCAGGAGCATGGACTATCAGGTCGGAGACAATGGCTGCGGTTACCCTTGACGCTGCATCACAGACAGGAGCTTCTGCGATGGTATACGCAACGACGAACCTGGATGCACGAATGGCAAAACGTCATTTTTTTTGGATGAATCCAGGTGCTGTTTACACCATAAGGATGGACGCCTCCGTGTTTGGCGACATCGCGTTGAACGCAAATTGGAAGCGTGTATTCGTCATCGCCATACTGGCGTATCACCCGACGTGATGGTATGGGATTCCATTGCTTACACATGTCGGCACCTCTTGTTCGCATCGACGGCACTTTGAACAGTGGCCGTTACATTTCAAATGTGTTTCGACCCGTGGCTCTACCCTTCTTTCGATCCCTACGAAACCCTACATTTCAGCAGGTTAATGCACGACCGCATGTACGGGCCTTTCTGGATACGGAAAATGTTCGACTGGCCAGCACATTCTCCAGATCTCTCACCAATTGAATATGTCTGGTGAATGGTGGCCGAGCAACTGGTTCGCCAGAATACCACAGTCACTACTCTTGATGAACTGTGGTAGCGTGTTGAAGCTGCATGTGTATCTGTACCTGTACACGTCATCCAAGCTCTGTTTGACTCAATGCCCAGGCATATCAAGGCCGTTATTACGGCCAGAGGTGGTTGTTCTGGGTACTGATTTCTCAATATCTATGCACCCAAATTGCGTGAAAATGTAATCACATGTCAATTCTAGTATATTTGTCCAATGAATACCCGTTTATCAGCTGCATTTCTTCTTGGTGCAGCAATTTTAATGGCCAGTAGTGTATGTATGTAATTGTAGATGTAAATGGGCGAACAACGAACAACGCTAACGCATTATAGTAGCTATCTACTTGCCAGAGAACTGGAACTATAATCATTTTACACACTCGCAAGTTGTGTATACGAGAATGAAGTCACATTAATCTACCATGTCTTGTGGCTGCTTCACTAGTTTTAGTCAGGCGCTACTTAGCGTTGAGTTCTTGGCAGCTCTTGAAAGAAAGATGAGTGTTGCGCATGCGCGGCACATCCGCAGTGCTGTCATCGCGCGGCCCATTGGGACTGCAGCCAGGGCGACGATTGAGGAAGCGACGTCAGGGCTTTGCTGCCTGCCAGAAGCCGGACGCTGCCAAACAGCGTGCTGCACTTCCATTCATACAGATTCGTCCTCTGTTCGCTGATGCTGTCATTGAAATTATCCCTTACTGACATCAACGACAGCCAGAGTCATCTGTTGTGATGTCATCGTACAATTGCTGCACTAATCACTAATGCAGATCGCGTGCCAGTTGTAAGTAATAAAATGTATATATCAGAACGACATGTTTCGGAACGACATTATCCCATTATCAAGTTCTGTAAACCAAGGACGACTCAATTACAAATATTCAAATTAAACTAACATACTAACGTACCATAAAACTTATCTGCCGCTAGGCAACATGGTCAAAAATAACAAATCGTCGAGCTGAACCACATGTTCATCGGATGCACCAAGTTGTGCACTAACAGACAGCAGTACTCAACTTCAAAGATTATCCTTATGCATAATAGCTGTTATTTGTGACCAAAGATATTATTGTCCAGACATCTAACACTTATTCATAAAGTCATCCTATAAAATTGAGGGTGTTGCAATGGAAATACGCCCTAAGTTACTCAGCAATGTTAAAAGCAAGACGTCAATATTTAGCTATCTCCTCCTTGAGAAGCACTGATATGTTCTCCTGTTTTTAATATCGACGTCTTCATTTTAACACTGCCGAGTAACTTAGTACGTATTTTCCTTACAACACCTTCAATTTTAGAGGATGACTTTATAAGTGTTAGATGTCCCGACAATAATATCTTCTGTCGCCAATGACAACTGTTATGAATATGGGTGACCTTTGAAGTTGAGAACTGCTATCTGATAGTGCAGAGCCGCGGTGGAGTAGCCGAGCGGTCTAAAGCGTCCTGCTGCGGAGCGCGCGGTTGCTCGCCGTGTAGGTTCGAGTCCTCCCTGGGGCATATGTATGTGTCTGTGTATGTGTGTGTGTGTTTTGTCCTTAGGTTAGTTTACCGTAGTTTAAGTAGTTTGTAAGCTACGGACTGGTGACCACGCAATTTGGTCCGATAGATTTACAAACATTTGAACATTTGAATTTTTGAAAACGACATAGGTTCACTAACAACAGGTGCGAGTTATTCGTATGCGCTGGCTCACAAGTCCAACTTAAGGAGTGGTTGGCTTAATATTCGCAGTTGTCGGATTGAAAGTTAAGGCCAGTAAATGTGTACGCCTGCTATGTCGTCATCTAAGGACTTCTGGGTAGGCTTTCACACACTCAGGAAGGCTTGGTACAGAGGGTGGATGTTGCAAAATATAAAACTAGTGTCGATATTCTTCCCGGGTGATACGTGATATCACGTAAATTTGCCTAAATGTGAACTTAATGACGGAAGATTCGGTTTCGGTAGAAGAGGAGCCGAGTAATCAGCTACGGTTTCGGTTTCGGCTGCAAATAAAGTTTCGGTCGGACTCTGATTGGCAGCACATGGTGTCCCCAGTGTATGAACGTAAACAATTGCATTCAACGGTAGATTCAGTTGGGCCGGAGGAGCCAGTCTACTGCGTGTCAAAACATCCACCGAGCGAAGTGGCGCAGTGGTAACACAGTGGACTCTCATTCGGGAGGGAGGTGGTTCAGATCCACTTCCGGCCAGCCAGATTAAGGTTTTCCGTGATTTCCCAAAATCACTCCAGACAACTGCCGGGATGGTTGCTTTCAAAGGGCACGGCGGATTTCCTTTCCCCATCCTTATGCAAAAATTCGAGCGTTAATCGGCCTCTAATTAACATGCTGTGACGGGTCGTTAAACACTAATCTTACTCTCTTCCTTGCCGCGGTGGAGTAGCCGAGTTGTCTAAAGCGCCTCGCTACGGAGCGCGCGGTTGCTCGCCGTGGAGGTTCGAGTCCTCCCTGGGGCATGGGTGTGTGTGTTGTCCTTAGGTTAGTTTACATAGGTTTAAGTAGTTTGTTAGCTACGGACTGATGACCACGCAGTTTGGTCCGATAGATTTACAGACATTTGAACATTTTTTACTCTTTTCCTTCAAAACGGGTAACGTTCTGTTCACACAACTTGGAACAAACGTGGTGTCCTTTTTACGTCACAAGCTGTATCGAAGACGACGCAAACAGCTATCGACTATTGCCTGTTACTTTTTACTTCAATGTGACAGACGCCATCTTGATTTGCCGTATTTCTAAGAGTTTTGATTTTATAATACGCAGTAACTCCTTTCATGGAAACAACACATTACAGACGATTCTCAAAAATCGTTCTCTGCTCCATTTCTTATCACTACATTTTTTTTATAGCTTATGGTTCTTAACTAAGGGGTTATCAGTCCCTAAACTTACAAACTACTTATGAACTAGCTAACACTAAGGACGACACAAATATCTATGCCCGAGGGGGGGATTCGAACCCCCGACCGTAGTGGCCATGCAGACCGTGACTGGCGCGCCGCAGTCCCCTCGGCCACCGCGGCCGGCTTATCACTACATTACATGTAAATAATAATATACCAATAGTAAAAATCCTCACAACCACAGTAGCATAAGCATACTCAAACCTCTTGTTTCTGTATGTCGTCGTAGCATAGTGTGTAGTGTTAGAGGTATACAGATAATAGGTTTTTGGTGCGAAACTGCTACTATGGAAATATTGTTTTAAATCTTACAGTTTGTAAAATTATGTAGGTGTTGCTTAATCATAACACATTGTGGGGCTTTCTTATTCAACGGTAGTATCGCATGCAATACATGATGTTACCAGAGAGAACGCTGTCTCAGGAATTAGTGACATCGATTCGGTGACTTTGGTCTGATTAGAAACTGGAGAATAGAATTCCTGGAAATGATACGACCAGCAGTCACATTTCTGTTCTTCCTTCTCACAAATATTTGACCTTTGTTCCAAATATGTAACTATTTCCGGGGATATGGCTATAGACAAGCCTAAGGGAAACGTTTAATAGGCTACACTGTAATAGTAAAAGACATTTAACGTACGGAATGCAATATCTTTCCAAACAGCAATCAAACGATGAATAGACTGCTGATAAGTAAAATAAGTGACGATGGCATTTATATTGTTCGCTTCTCAGAAATATTTCGCTGTTTATTTTCGAATATCTTGTGATTTTCAAGCGTGTGGTTAGGCCGATGTTCCTTGTTTGTCTCACTGTTTGGCTGTTTATTTTCGAAAGTGTCGCGATTTCCGAGAGTGTGGTTAGAACGATATTCCTTGCTTGTCACCAATATTTTGTAGTTTATTTCTGAATATTTTACGATTATGTAGTTTTTGTTTTGGTTAGCGAAGACCGTATGGGGAAAACAAAAACACGCTCCTAGCCTTCTTGATTGGTTTATGAAAGTTGGTCACCATCGACGCTATGATGATATCATGGTCACTAATTCCTGTCTCTAAGTTTGAAGCAGGAATGATCCATTATTTTACTTTTATAAATGGCATTGTGAATCGTCTGTGCTTTTGGTTGAACGGGGAAAGAGAAACAGGTTTGTGGCGGGTTACTTACTCTTTACACGGTAATTTCCCTTCGTTTTATTTTGCTTGCAGTCACATTCCAGGCTCCGCGCGAAAAACTTTCTCTACTCCCCCCCTCCCCCGCCCCCCCTTTTTTTACCACTCTCCATTTCGCAGCCAGTCTCACGCCCTGCGAATTATGCATGTTTATCGCAGCCAAACTGGTCTCGAGAAATCAGCTCTGAGGCAATCGTTTTCTCAGGACCCTGACGTAACGACGATTTGCGTGGTTCACAAACGAGGCGGAGGTCTACGTTTGCTCACCTGCTCTATGTGGACGTTACAAACTCAGTCACGATAAAGTTAATGTTCAAATGTTTGTTAAACTTAAGGGACTTAACTACGGGGTCATCAGTCCCTAAACTTACAAACTACTTATGAACTACCTACAACTAAGGACGGCACAAATATCCATGCCCGAGGGGGGATTCGAACCCCCGACCGTAGTGGCCGTGCAGACCGTGACTGAAGCGCCTCAATCCCCTCGGCCACCGCGGTCGGCACGATAAAGTTAGTACGTCTTGTCATACAGTATTAAATGCACTCTGTTACTTCCCACCTCTTGCTCACCATATAAATTTAAAATAATTTGCCTAAAAATTGTTTATCGACAGTGAATCATTTCTCGTTTCACGATTCTTAGCACTTAACGCGAGACTGTTAAAAGTGTAAAATAGATTTCTCAATGAATTCTCGATTTAAAGTTTTCTTCTTCTTTCATTATGGCCTTCTAGGGACCAATTCCCACTTTCAATTTTAACCCTTTATTATGTTCCGGTATTATTTGATTGCGTTTCTTTTTCGTGTCTACTGTACAATTTTTTGCCAGATTCCTTTTTCCATAGTCTTGGAATAGTCTCAATCGTAAAACTTGCCTTATTTTCGTTTTATTTGAAACAGTCGTTGTCGAGCTTCATCGCGTCTCTTCCCCCTCTTCCCTCTTCCCCCTTTCTCTTTCTGTTTGACACACACACACACACACACACACACACACACACAGAGAGAGAGAGAGAGAGAGAGAGAGAGAGAGAGAGAGAGAGAGAGAGAGAGAGAGAGAGAGAGAGAGAGAGAGACAAGTAAAACAGACAACAGTCAACAAAGTATAAGTAAGAAGCGACCCCGCTCCAGCTTCACGCGAATGGAATTTATATTCCATATCTATAAAAGAAGATGCGTGTATGTATTTTATTGGTTGTTATGTTCTACGTAATATGATTAAACACAATTTATACCATGTTTATACAATCCTCGGCTTGTTTAATCCATATTTACGTAATGACATAACGGCAACCGCCCTTCGACTGGGTGAGAGCCCAACGCCACCAAGGCTTCAGACTCAGGTTCGCGTTCACTTTGAACTCAGCTCGCTCCCGAGAGAGAGTACTCCGTATTCGGTATATCACTCGAGGTTTGTCGAACTTCATTCGCGGCTGGATAATAACATTTTGATCTATACAGACGAATCCGAGAACATTGATGGTGCCGGATTTACATTTGTCGTCGGGGATGATAGGTTTCAATAAACGCTCATTGACCATTGCACGAATTTCACAATGAGCTTTTTGATTTCTGTCAGGATGTTTTCTATATCCGCCACCACCGCCATTCTTCTCGTGTGCTCTGACTCTCTCAGTGCCAGTTAGAGTCTTAGAGACCTGTATTCGGTCCATCCTATCGTGCACCGAATCTAACGCTCACATCAGTTGTTTCACGGTTCTCAAGTTCGCTTCCTGTGGGTTCTTGGCCACGTAGGTGTGCCTGGGAACGAGGCTGCTGATGCTGCGGCCAAGGCTGCAACCCTCCTACCTCGGACAGCTACCTTTTGTGTCCCATCCAGTGATATTCAAGGGGATATTTGTCTACGCATTTTATCGTCGTGACGTAGTTTGTGGAGTTCGCTCCACGCAATAAGCTGAGAACCATAAAACTGATCCCGGCGGCTTGGAAGACCTCCTCAGGCACCTTTCGGCGATAGGAAATAATCTTGGCCCGGTTGCGGATAGGACATTGCCGGTTCAGCCACCGCCACTTGCAGCATTGTGTTCCTGTGTTCACCCGCTGACGGTCAGCCATGTTTTAATGTCCTGCTCTAATTTCAATCATGTCCCTGTTGCACTTAATCTGCCGTACACTCTAGAGGAAATTTTAGCTGACGACGCACGAGCAGCTGTTCGAGTTGTGAATTTCATAAACATGACTAACTTACTCAAAGGACATTTAACTCTTGATATAGTAAATCCTGTGTTTTTAGCAAACTCCTGGTATCATCCTCATTGGCAGTTGTCTTAACTCTCCGATTTCTAGTAGATCCATGTTCGGGTTCGGGTGCTAATGAACTGAGCATTTGTGCGCCCTAAAACTACATTCCGCAATCCACCGTAAAGTGCGTGGCGGAAGTTACACTGTACCACTACTAGGCATTTACTTTCCTATTCCACTCCCAAATAGAACGAGGAAAAAAAAAGAATGCCTATATGCTTCCGTACTTTCTATTGGATGCATTTGTAGCTATAGGTACACTTTTCTTCATAAGTAAGAGATTCTTCGATGGTTTTTGCGTAACGTACAAACCGTACTTACAGGTGTATGAAACTCTAGAATTTTCCAAATATATTTAAAAAAATTGATAACAGTTAAGTTTGTAAGTATCTCTGTATGCTGTGTAAAACTCGTCAAAGAATCTCTTACTTATGAAAAAAATTGTGGAGGAAGTTTAGGGTTTAACGTCCCATCGACACCTTGGTCATTAGAGACGGAGCTAACGCTCGGATTGTTTGGGTAAGGATGGGGAAGGAAATCGGCCGTGCCCTTTGCAAGGAACCATCCCGGCATTTGCCTGTAGTGATTTAGGGAAATCACGGAAAACCTAAATCAGGATGGCCGGAGGTGGGTTTGAACCACCATCCTCCAGAATGCGAGTCCAGTGCGTTACCACTGCGCCACCTCACTCGGTATGAAGAAAAGTGTACCTATAGTAACAAATGCAGCCAATAGTAAGGCAAAAAAAAATGAAACTTCACATGTAAATAACAATTATTTCATTCTGTTTCAGAACTGCCACTGATTATGAGTGTGAATCTTGAACCCTTCCCAGTCATGTTGATAAAATTTTGTGAATTTAATAGTAAGTGAATGTATTTGTAAAAGTATATCCAATGGAAATTAAAATGTCCTTTCGTGCCTCTCTTGCCTGAAGTTGGTCCGCTCGATGTCATAACCTCTTAAGCATGGTGTGTTGGCAGCACATTTACAGGATAGGTTATCATTTTATTAACACCACTTTAGAATGTACATTTTTATATAAGTCATGATCTGGGTTTTTCCAACAGCAAATCTCGCCGCCGTAGCTCCAACACTTTTTCGTAGACATTGATGATCTCAGCCTTTTCATTTCAGTGTTAACCTATTAGGTTTCTGCGTCATTTCAGCACTATAGTACGTACATAAACTCACTCGCTCGAAGACAGATACGGTACTGTATGCACTTTTCAAAAAATGTTCAAATGTTTGTATAGTCTATGGGACTTAACTACGGGGTCATCAGTCCCTAAACTTACAAACTACGTATCAACTAGCTTATCCTAAGGACGGCACAAATATCCATGCCAGCGGGGGGATTCGAACCCCCGACCGTAGTGGCCGTGCAGACCGTGACTGGAGCACCTCAGTCTCCTCGGCCACCACGGCCGGCTGTATGCACTTTTAACTTACAATATGGTGAAGTGGTTGGTAATGATTTTTGCCGCCCGCTGCAGTGGCCGAGCGGTCTGCGGTGCGCCAGTCACGTTCTGCACGGCCACCACGGTGGGGGTTCGAATCCCCCCTCGGGCATGGATATTTGTGCCGTCTTTAGTCTTAGCTAGTTCTTACGTAGTTTGTAGTTCTAGGGACTGATATCCCCGTAGTTAAGCTCTACAAACGTTTGAACATTTGATTGAGGCCGTATTATTTATAACCATCTTTTTCTTTCAAGCTGTTCGTTATTTGGAAGATTTAATTGATGCTGGGAGATATAGTGTCCGGGTCCCTTATTGAGAATGTTCGCTATTCGGAATAATTTTATCACAAGGGCTGATGTTGTTTTGTTCAGGAATTTTAAAATATTCGTTATTAAGACGAGTCCATTCATATAGGGTTATTCAAAAAGAAAGAACAGATTTCAAACATTTATTCCTTCCAAAATACAAACGGTAGAAATTTGAGTCCAACATTAATGCAAAGAGAAAAGTTTGCAATTTGTTATTAGTAATTATGGTATGCATACAACAAGCCGGCCGCAGTGGCCGAGCGGTCGGCGGGGCGCCAGTCACAGTCTGTTCGGCCGCTACGGTCGGGGGTTCGAATCCCCCCTAAAAATGTTCAAATGTTTGTAGAGTCTATGGGACTTAACTATGGGGTCATCAGTCCCTAAACTTACAAACTACGTATGAACTACTTACAACTAAGGACGGCACAAATATCCATGCCCGTGGGGGGATTCGAACCCCCGACCGTAGTGGCCGTGCAGACCGTGACTGGAGCGCCTCAGTCTCCTCGGCCACCGCGGCCGGCGAATCCCCCCTGGATATTTGTGTCGTCTTTAGTGTAAGGTAGTTCATAAGAAGTTTGTAAGTTTAGGGTGATGATCCCGCAGTTAAGTCCCTTAAGCTTAAAAAACATTTAAACACCGTGTATTACACGACAAATGTCAAAACGATGGCTCATTTCTTGCCACACACGAATCAGCTGGTCTCTAGTTATCGAATTCACAGCTTCAACAATTCGATGTCGTAGAACTTGAAGAGTGTCAGGCATAGGAGGGATAAAAACACGGTCTTTTACGTAACCCCATAGACAAAAATCACACGGAGTGAGATCTGGAGACCTGGGAGGCCATTGGCGATAAATTTGATCTTCTGCTCCTCCTCTTCCAACCCAACGACCTGGAATGATGCTATTCAAGTAACGCCGAACGTGTTGAGAGAAATTAGGCGGGGCACCATCTTGCTTGAAGATGAAGTCATCTCAATCATCTTCATGTTGGGAAAATAACCAGTTTTGAAGCGTATTTAGATAGGTTATTCCTGTAACAGTTTTCTCCATGAAGAAGAAAGGCCCGTAAACTTTGGTTACAGATATCGCACACAAGACGTTTATCTTTGGTGAATCTCGTTCATGTTGAGTACCTGCCATAGGATTTTCACTTGCCCAAATTCTAACGTTATGGCGATTAACTTTACCAGAAAGATGAAAAGTGGATTCATCGGAAAAATAATCGTTGAGCAAAATTGTCTTCTTCCGTATCATCGCCGGCCGCGGTGGCCGAGGGGACTGAGGCGCTCCAGTCACGGTCTGCACGGCCACTTCGGTCGGGGGTTCGAATACCCTCTCGGGCATGGATATTTGTGCCGCCCTAGTTCGTAAGTAGTTCATAAGTAGTTTGTAAGTTTAGGGACTTATGACCCCGTAGTTAAGTCCCATAAGCTATACAAACATTTGAAACATTTGATTTTTTTTTTTTTTTTTTTTTTTTTTTTTCGTATCATCTAACATGCTAATGCCTTTTGTTGTGGTCGTCAGGATGCAGTGCTAGCAATAACTGCAGTTTGTATGGTTTCATGTGCAGACGTTGTTTTAGAACTTGCCATACCGTTGGTTGAGGAATTTGAAGTTCTTTGCTTGCTCGTGATGTGGATTTATTTGGGCTCCTTTCTTAAAGAGTACGAATACGTTCGACATCCTCGTTCGAGTGCGTGGACGTCCCGTACTTTTCCATTTGCTGATGCAACTATCTTCTACGAATTTTCGATGCCTCTCGCAAATTTACTTATGAAGTGGCGGTTGTTTTTTCAATTGACGGTGAAATGCTCACTGAACGGCAACAATGGACTCTAGTTTTGCCAATTGCAGCACTTTGGTGTCGCTGCCATTTCACTACAGACAACCAACAACAAAAAACTGCGCCAATGCGGCGGTCATTGGAATATCTACCCAGGTTGTTTAAATTGTAAACTTTTCTGAATCCATTAACGTTGGAATCATGTTTCTATCTTTCGTAACTCGGTAGAAATTAATAAATAAATGTCTGAACTCTGTACTTTCTATTTGAATAACACTAATCCGGGTGCGTCACCTAACTTTACCATTGGGAATATCTCGTAAACCACAACAAATTAATAAGTAATTCCGCAGACCGAAAGTGAGGAGAGGGACTGCTGTAATTAGTTAATACAAACCATTAAAAATGCAAGGAAGCGTGTTTTTAACACAAACACGTGTTTTCTTAACGGGAACCTATTATTATTTTTAGCAAAACTGAAAAATAGGAAAACATACTTAAATAATGCCGTTTGTTTCATTGTAAAATGTTAATTACATCCATAGTTATTGTAACCTAAAGTTAACGCTTGAGTATCTCCTCAGTAGTTCAGTCGTTTGGTGTAACAAACAAGATTCATGATCAGCGTAAGCAACTGTAGGGGTATGTTTACGAAGACTACAGTTTTAACGAGTTTGGCTGTAATGCAAAGTTTTGATTAGTCCTAGTTGTGCCGGCCGCAGTGGCCGAGCGGTCTGCGGCGCGCCAGTCCATTCAGCACAGCCGCTACAGTCGGGGGTTTGAATCCCCTCTCGGGCATGGATGTTTGTGTCGTCTTTAGTATAAGCTAGTTCAAAGTAGTTTGTAAGTTTAGGGACTGATGACCCCGCAGTTAAGTCCCTTAAGCTTAACAAACATTTGAACATTTTGTCCTAGTTTCCTCAGTGTCTGCATGCAGCGCTTTCTGTTGCTGTTATTATGAATTAGTCCTTGTACTCAGAATAAGTGTTGTAAGTCTGTGATAGTGTACTGTACAGTACAAGTAAGAACAGAAGTACGCACAGTAGTAAAGTGGGAAGCTAAATTATTTTAAGCGGGTCGGAAGTACAACAGTGTGTACAGTGTTGCAGTAACTCCGAAAATTATTTATTCTAACTCTGATAAGGCAGAAGTGATAGATATCATTCGACGCGCCGCACTTTTGAAAACGTCTACAAACAATTGTGTGCAACATGTATGGTCGGAGCACGCAAACGGAGAAGCAGGTTCAGTTGGTGTGTTAGCTGCTGTTGGCGTGAACCCATACACGAGTTCACGTGACACTTGTAGAGGCAGTGCAGTGAGTCAAAGTAGTGTAATGCGCTTACTTCATCGTATCATGTGTTGCTGCATCAGTCACTACATGGAGAAGACTTTAATAATCGAGTGAATGGGCAGTAAGAGAGAGTGCACTGCAGCTCTACCTGTTTACCGGTGAAGCAGGTTTTACAAACCATGGGGTAGTGAATTTACGAAACATGCATTACTGGTCCGTGGATAATCCTCGTTGGCTTCGACCGGTAGAGCAACAGCGACTGTGGACTGTAAATGTATGGTACAGAGTACTTGGCGACCACTTCATTGGTCTTCACTTCATTGAAGGCACGTGGAGTTTCTACAAAATGATCTGCCAACATTGCTAGAAAAGTCCCGCCGGAATCGCGTAGGCGTATCTGGTATCAACATGATGTGCTCCTGCACATTCTGCAATGAGTTCTAGGCTGACCCTTGATAGAATGTTCGACGGGCGTTTCATAGGACGTGGCGGACGCATAAATTGGCCAGCCCGTTCCTCTGATCTTACACCTTTAGACTTTTTTCTGTGGGGTACGTTAAAGGAGAACGTGTACAGTGAGGTGCCTACAACCTCAAAGGGTGTGAAACGTCGTATTGAGGCAGCCTGTGGCGACATTACACAAGATGAACTGGGTCGTGTAAGACGTGCATTGCGCGGTAGTTTGCAAACATGTGCAGCACATGGTGGGCATCACTTTGAACATTTATTGGACTGAAATGTCATGGCACACTCTTTCACATTCTGTAATTGAAAAGAACAACTAATTTTTAAGTTTAATTAAATTCTCACGTTAACGTACATTTTCTTGTACCAAGTCAATGCAGTACAGTATACTTAAGGGGGAAAAAAGACTAATATAAATGTTAGCACGTTGACGTAATATGCTGTCCAAGTGTCTTCTGTAAATACGTTCCTTCACTATTCTTTTTGTATCCCTAATTAATTCGGTTCTGTCCAATACACACGACTGAATTGCTGAGGACTTACTCAAGCGTCAACTTTAGGTTACAATAACTCTGGATGTAATTAACATTTTACAATGTATCAAACGGCATTGCTTAAATATGTTTTCCTATTTTCAGTTGTGCTAAAAATAATAATAGGTTTCCATTAAAACATATGTTTGTGTTACAAAACATACTTCCGTGCATTTTTAATGGTTTTTATTAACCACTTACACCAACCCCTCCCCGCACTTTCGGTCTGCGGAATTACTTATTAAATACTAGCTTAAACCCGCGGCTCCGCTCGCGTGTTGGTTGATGATAGATAATGCCCGAAACGTCAAATCGATTTTTTAATGATATGTATTAAAAGAAATTTCTTTTTTACTGCTTTATTTATTTATTCTTATATTTCCTTATTCGTATGCTTATCCTTACAGAGAAAGAGCTGAAGACATCGTAGCACGCATAGACCAAAGATATGGTCTGTGGCATCACATTTCGCTGTATGTAACGTCCTTGTTGTATAGTCGAAAAAGTCATCGCTGGCCTTCAGTTCGAATTTTTTTATAATTTGACGACTTTCAACCACCATATCTTCCACCCCCTTATAGCTATTGGCATGGAACTGCTCTGGTGTACAATGGGAGACTTCGGACAACAATTACACACAGACCATTCGTTTGCATTCTGTAGTTTTCGCTGCACAGCGAATTATTAACACACACACACACACACAAACACACACACACACACACACACACACGTAGAATTTTATATAACCGATAACTTTCCATCCCAATATACTTCACCCTTTTATCATTATCAACCCTCAAGCAACAATGCAACCAATAAAACCATTTTCAAAGAGTAAATATAATTTTCAAACAATAATTATTGTTCCGCATTTCGCGTTATATTCTTCAAATTACTAAATATCTATCAGATCGCTATAAAACCGTGCCTAAAATCTTCCTCAGGTGTAAATTAGAAACTGTAGAAATATTTAAGTCTCTGCCTCTTCTAGTTCGGACGTGATAAGCGTACACCGAACAGACTTTCACATATAGCTATCCGATCGCCATAAAGCAGTGCCTAAATCCCTCCCCGGGTAGACATTAGTAACTGTGCAAATTTTTAGCTGTTTATGTCTTGTGGTTCAGATGTGATAAACGTACACCGAACAGACATTCGCATTTATAGATATGGATAGGTGTGTGTGTGTGTTATTTCGGAAATCTTTTTCAGTAATTATGAACAAGTAAGTTTAAGAAATGTTTGTGTAGCATACGGACTTAACTACAGGGTCATCAGTCCCTAAACTTACAAACTACTTATGAACTACTTACGAACTAGGACGGCACAAATATCCATGCCCGAGGGGGGATTCGAACCCCCGACCGTAGTGACCGTGCAGACTGTGACTGGAGCGCCTCAGTCCCCTCGGCCACCGCGGCCGGCAAGTAAGTTTACGTTAGCTACCAGTCGGCATTGAATTAAATCAGAGAGGAAAGTTGAAATTTTCGTACCCGCATTGACCACGACAGCTGTATTGACTGCAGTAGTAGCTTCGTGTCCGTTAACTACCGACGTGTTGCGCCTTTCCATAATCATTTTCCCTTACGCACATGACTAGTAAGCAGGAGTCCCGGGTTCTAGTCCCGACCAGGTACAACTCTTCAACTGTTCCCATTGATTTAATTGAGGGCCCCCTTGAGCTAATGTCATAAATTCGTTTGAATCTCGAGCCTCCTGTTGATGTTTCCCGCTCTGTTTGGCAGCCCACTGCGCGGTTCCAGCGGGGCGGTCATTCCCGCTGGGGCCTCGGTATGAACGCATAGCGCAGCGCTGGCCGTGCAGCCGTTGTGGTGGCGGCCTGGTTTTCCGCGCCACCGCTCCACTCGGCGCTGGTGCAGACGCGCCAGCGTGCCAACTGCCGAACCAGCCGAGCGCACACTCCTTTGACAGTGCGTGGCCGGCTGTCGGCCGCTGATAGCGAGTCCCACGGCCCAAGTCGCACTGGTCGTAAATTCGGAGCGGGCATCGCTAATAAGCGCACACGCTCGTTTCCCTCTGGGGGCGTCGTTTGGGCAAATTGCCTGTTCGAGTTACGGCCCCACGGCGTAGCTGTTTGACGTCCCTGCTGGCGTTCTGAGTCCTGGCAGCAAACACCGCGGGCTGCACTTTGTTGGCCGTTATGTTGAACGCCGGTGTAAACAAACACGCGCGCAGCCCTCTCACCGATTGGTTGTTAAGCGCACTGCAGCTGCACCTCAGTCTAAAGGCTAGTCTACACGACGACACTAGGTTGCGACACTCGTTTCATGAAATGAATTGTGCGCAACTGGTTTCGTTTGTTTCTGTAGACACGACGCGAATACTATACACTTGTTTCGTTGTTTTGTGAGTGCCGTAGTCGCCATAGAATGAAAGTTTTGGTAGCTGTAAGAGTTGTGGCGGAGCTATTGCTCCTCTGTGTGAAGTCGCTGCATAAGACTAAAAATAAAAAGAATAAAAAAAAACGTGTTTGGGTTTGTGACTGGGTTAAAAAGAGACGTCAGCTCGGTTGCTTAGCGACCTCGCTCAAAGAAATTGTAATTGAAGACCCTAGAAGCTATTTTAATCAACTTAGAATGTCACCAGAACAGTTTACGTTCCTTTTAAACAGAGTTAGTAATGCAGTAAAGAAACAAGATACTGTTATGTTCAAAATGTTCAAGTGTTTGTTAAGCTTATGGGACTTAACTACGGGGTCATCAGTCCCTAAACTTACAAACTACTTATGAACTACTTACGAACTAGGACGGCACAAATATCGATGCCCGAGGGGAGATTCGAACCCCCGACCGTAGTGGCCGTGCAGACCGTGACTGAAGCGCCTCAGTCCCGTCGGCCACCGCGGCCGGCATACTGTTATGCTTGAAGCATTGTTACCAGAATTGAAATTACAAATTGCATTACGTTTCTTGTCAAGTAGATATTCGTCTCTGCAGTACTTGTACCGTGTTCCGAAATCCACAATTGACATACTTCGTTTGTATAGGTATTTTCAATTGGATGTATTTTAGTCTGCAATTCACTAATCGTCAACCGATCAATATTTAATTCACGAATAATTTTCATCATTAAAATCGTACAAACACCTATCCATCGCATATATGTTCAAAAACCGAATTACTTCTTCCGTTCCCCCCTGTATATTGTGTTTTGTTCTGTATTCGTTATAACCTAACCTAAAAACACGCACAATCAGTTTGCCAAAGTTGGAAGGTGCCGAAATGTTTAGTTTCGCCAATGAGTTGCGCGAACGCTTGCCGCGCATGCGCACTGGCCAGTAGTGCAGTGTCATGAAACGTAGTGTCGTCGTGTAAACTAGCCTTAACATATCCAGTCACGACACTCCCGCACACTTTTGTTATACATTGGAACAACAGCGGTCAAAGCAATCGGCAAGCTATGTTTCTAAATACGATACTAAATGGTTGATTGGTTGGGTTGTTGAGGATAGTGAGACCAAAGTGGGGAGGGGAAGGAGTGAGGATATGTACGGAGGGAAAGGGAATACAGTCCAGGGAGGAAAGAAGGAAATGAGACTGTACTAGCTCGGGGACCTGTGCTCGCCACCCTCCTACTCACGAAAGAACCGTGAGCCCCTTGAGGGTACGATATTGAGTGCGATTATTATCGTTTAGATTGATTTTAACTTCCTTTCACCATAGGGAACGTATGTAGTGGCAAAAATAGGTAATAACATAAATATCAACATATAATACAATTTCTTGAGACAATTTTGTCTCGTTATACCAAAGGTATTAAACATAAGGAGAGGCATTGAATTAAAATTTATGTTGTGGCTGGGATTCGAACCCAGGACCTCCTACTTAAGAGTAGGTGCTTTGGACCACTCAGCTAAATCACCTACCTAGTAAGTAGGAGGTCCTGCGGTCGAATCCCAGCCACAGCATAAATTTTAATTCAATGTCTCTCCTTATGTTTAATACCTTTGGTATAACGAGACAAAATTGTCTCAAGGAATTGTATTATTTGTTGATATTTATGTCACCTCGGCCCGAGGAACAAGGCGGGATTGTCTCCATATGCGTTCTTTGCTAGGGTGTTATTCCAATGTAGGAGAGCCCTGGCAATTTGATACTCATTTCACAGGGAACATGAGGCAGAATTAAGGTATATGGTGTGGAGGGAGACGTGCTCTAAGACTGTCCGTGTAGTTGCTTTAGTTATAACGCTGTGCTAGCTGAGTGGTCTAAAGCACCTTCCTAGTAAGTAGCAGGTCCTGGTTTCGAATCCCAGCCACAACATAAATTTTAATACAATGCCTCTGCTTATGTTTCACATAAAATTAGCTCCACAACAGTTTATTTACAATTATCTTATAACCTACAGGCATTTACTGAATAATTTCATTTTCCTGTAAAAATAAAGAATGGGTAGGAAACGCCAGAACACCTGCCCTTTGGCAGAAAGACTTCGGTTTTTCTATTCAGGAACGTTTACGTTTCTTCACTACAATTCCAGTAAAATTGATGTGGGTGGAACGTAGGAAACGAATATGGAATGCAATAACTACAATATTTAACATGCCAAATCAGCCACCACAGATGTAGCTGAAGGAAAAATGCCACAGACGTGGAAAGAAAACGGAAACAGCAATCAAACTGTTTTCAACAAAGAAGAATCCAATTACGCATTTGTTGCTGCAGGTGGACCACAAACGGGAAGAATCTTGAAAACATTGTCTTCTTAAGCTAAAGTAATCACACTCAAAAATATGAGCGTATAAGAAAGACGTAATATGTATGTCGCTTGATATTTTACTAATGGTTGTAACGCAAAAATTATACTGTTTCGATAATTACGTAGACAAATAGTTACAAACAAACATCACTTCTTCTGCGGCTCTCCCACTACAAGGAGCGCTAGTGTCGTTGCAGCTGTCAGTTGCACACAGCAGTGTCAAACATAGGAGTCCGCAGAAGATTTTCCAGGAAGGAATAAGGATCTAAAATTACAATTTTATGTATAATGTGCGCTCACTAAGGTCGTTTCAGGGCGTTCCTGCCACACGGGAATGGCCATGTCAGGTACTGCGAGGTTGCTCCCGTCAGAGGTTCGAGTCCTCTCTCAGGTATGGATGGTTGTGTTGTCCTTAGATTAGTTTAAGTACTCCGTAATCCTAGCGACTGACGATCACAGTAGTTCGGTTCCATAGATTTAGAAACATTTAAAAATTTGTAGTGCGTTCCTGTAACGCATATGCATCGCAGCGCGACTCCTATATGGGGATATACAGGATGTTTCATGAACGAAGGTAAATATTTTAGGACGTGGTACCATAGACGAAATGCAGTAAGAAAAACCATATAGCATGTGTCCAGTTTTTATGGAGTACAGACATATCTGAGTTCAGTGCATTTTCGTTTCGTGCTTTGGTGGTTTAAATTGAAATTTTCAGCGCGATTATTTGCCCAAGTCTATAGTACAGTAGCGGGTAATCCTACGGCACGTATTCATAAGATTCGTGATTTTTTTTTATGGAAGCGCTGCTGCGTCTAGTGAATACAGCATATGATTTCCTAACCACACACCCATGTGTCCAATACACTGCGTGACACTGCTGCGTCGCCCAGCGGTCGTATTGCAACTGAATATGTAAATGAACAGACAGTGGATGAACGTCATTCAGTCGATAGGACATATACTCATTCAACGATCACACGTAGAATATTTTCACGTATCGCTGTTCCGCATAGAAGAGTACGGCGTACATTGTTTAAGCACTGGTTCAGTTCGTGTAATTTATACCTGATTCATCAACTTCGTGCACGGAATGAAGATGCACTACATTTTTACTCTTCACTGACGAAGCCACTTTCACTCGTGACGTCATCAATAAAACTCGTTACTCACCTCAGTGGTCTGAAGAAAATCCACATACCATTGTAGAGATACGTTTTCAACAAGGCTTCTCTGCGAAGCCGGCCACGGTGGCCGAGGGGACTGCACGGCCACTACGGACGGGGGTTCGAATCCTCCATCGGGCATGGATATTTGTACCGTCCTTAGTATTAGCTAGTTCGTAAGGAGTTTGTAAGTTTAGGGACTGATGACCCCGTAGTTAAGTCCCATAAGCTATACGAACATTTGAATTTCTCTGCAAATGTCTGGTGTGGTTTAATAGACAATCAGTAATTGGCCCTGTTGTGTCACTGCACCGTCTAGCAGGACTCCGTTATCTTCACTTTCTCGAAAATGAGCTTTCAAGTATTATTGTAAGACATTACGCCGTGGTCTAAGGCGCCTTGTCACGGATTGTGGAGTGGCTTTCTGTCGGAGGTACCAGTTCTCCGGCGGCATGGGTGTATATGTTATCCTTAGCCATTAGTTAAAGTATTTTGTAACTGTAGGGACCGATGTCCTCTACAGTTTGATCCCTTAGCTTTAGCAACATTTGAACATTTTCAAGATCCCTCATTTTAAGTGACGTATCAACTAAACTCAACTTTTGTATCCTTGGGATGCGTGCTGTGTGTATGGTAGGTTCGGGAAGTGGGCCGTGGCTAGCTTGGGTTGTGGACAAGGTCTGCGACTGAAAGAAGAGATTAGTCCACTTGTACTTTTTGTACAATTGAAAGTAATACTCAACTTTTATGTGACATGCTAAGTTCTGCAATACCTCAGCCACTAGTAATGTTTTTGGTTGTCGCTGTAGACGGATCTCTGCTCTACTGACGTACTCTTCCGTTGACTGCTAGACTGAACGTAATCCTCCGCAATTCTGCTGCCCTGGCAACGACGCGACCACGCATCTTCTTGTCATTGGTACATGTCAAAAGGGCTTAGCCTACAAGATCAGGAGAGGTGTGAGAATGTTTCTTGACTTCGCTATAGATTCATGCACTTCAGGGTGCAGAAAGTTGTCATAAAAATAATCTTATTTCTGTGTTGCCTACATCTGACTCCAGCAGGCAACACGCCGCTTCTAGCGGTCTCTGGGATCATTGGGTTGTCCCGAGCGTCGTATTAAAGGGTTTTCAGACCGTCTGGCGCTCTCGTAGAATCTTCGAGCTGCTTTCTGAAACCTGTCCTGGACGTACAGCTCTTGAGCAGCTTCGTGGAGGTACCGACTAGGAAAGGTCCGCGACAGTTTGATGACTCGTCGCAAGATTTTGTTTAGTAGCCCCTGCTGCTTATTTATGAGTGTGGGGGCTGCATTGCCCCACACTTCACATGCATAATCCATCGATGGTCGATAGTCCATCGAAGGTCGAATACCGATTCGGCAGAGAAGTAATCCATTCTGTACCGGTAAAGCAGATCGTTCACCGATAAGCGGATATAGCGCGCCTTCTCGTTGCGAAGTCTTCTGATGAACCCCCACAAAGTAGTCCTTCCACGTAAGATGTCTGTCGATGGTTACTTTTAAGTACTTATAGGAGGGTATCCACTCAGTCTGTTGTCCAAAAAGGACCAGGTTTGGAATTGCTGGAGGACGTCGGCGCGTCAGTACGATTCCCTGCGACTTGGTGGCGTTAAACATGACCCGCCAATCTATGGCCCATTGCTGGAGGTCAAGGAGTGCCTATTGGAATTGCCGGTGTATTTCGACTGTCCACAGACTTCGTACAAAGAGCGCTGTGTCATCAGCGTACATTGCTCTGCTGACTCTTAGCGATGTTGGCAGATCAGCTGTGTATACAGAATAGAGAATGGCACCAAGTACGCTCCCTTGCGGTACTCCGGTCGAGATGTGTCTTGTGGTCAACGTTCCGATACCCACTCTGACGATAAATGTTCGCCCACGAAGGTAACTTTCAGTCAGGCGTACATAGGGAAATGCCTTGGTCGAAAAGAATGCCGAAAAGCAGGCCACTGTGTCAAACGCTTTTCACACGTCGAGAAAGACGACACCGCAATAAAGGCCAGTGTTATTTCTACGACTTGCATAAGTTGCCGGGTTGTATACGATAGCTCTATATGGTAGGTGTCTTAGTATTCGCCCGTCAGTATTATCGTGGCCTGGTGCTTAATTCAGTGGCAACGGTCGGGTGTGCTCTCTCACCTCTTGGACCGTTGTCGGTGGGGTGTTGTCATCTGCATGGTCCGTTTCCAAGATGCTTCGAGTCGGTCCTCAACGTACTGGATGTGCTGGTGGTTGACGTATTGCTCCAGAGGCTGGAAGTTCTGCTCAAAAACTGACGCCAGTGCGTTTGCTTCTCTTTCTGACGTGTTGACCGTTCCTCGAGGCGTGACTAGTGGCTGCGGTTGAGTACGGCGACGTGTAAATGTACCAACAACTTCCGAGGGCGGCGATTGTGGGTGGATGGCTGTCAGTTTTTCCTTCCACGCTGTCGTGGCTGTCTGTGCGCCTGCATATCTCGGCGAACCTTCTTCTTCTGATTTACCCAGCGAGGTGGCGCAGTGGTAACGCACTGGACTCGCATTCGGAAGGATGGTGGTTCAAATCCATCTCCGGGCATCCAGATTTAGGTTTTCCGTGATTTCCCTAAATCACTCCAGGAAAATGCCGGGATGGTTCCTTTGAAAGGGCACAGCCGATTTCCTTCCTCATCCTTACCCAAAAATCTCACACGGGGGTTTTGAGGTCGCTGATTACGAGTTTGATAGTAAAAATTGTCGAAACAAAATGGCAGAGCTAATATAGAAACGTGGCCCATGAAAATCCATAATAATTTAGTAATAATAGCGTATATATAGTACTTAGACACTAATAATTAACCGTTTCGGACCTGGCGTCCAATATGTTGGACACCGACTTTTATTAATTTTTGAACAGTATACGATTTCGCTGTACTTTGATACACACTGGCCTGTTTAGTGGACATTTGTCACCTTTAGTTTCGTGCTTGTTGCTGCCATCTGTCACCAGAATGGCGTGTTACAATGAAAAACAGTGAACTTGGCGGATCCCTTGCGGAGAGCGTCAGACATGATATCAGCAGTTGAAATTGTTTTGTGTATTAATTTATGAATTTCAGACAAATTCCACTTTGCGATATAAGTTCTACAATACATATGGTGTGGCATATATAACTATTGACTTCTTATTTCATGTCCTTAACTGCCTTAAGGGTGCGGTGTCCAATTTATTTGAATCTTTTTTTAAACCCAAATACGAAAGTTTTTAATTTTGCTCAAGTATGCAATATATAGGGTCTTATATACATGAAAAAAATACAAAAATATGTTTTATTCTATCTTTAAAATAATTCAGGACTGAAGGGGTTAATGCACTGCCAGCGTGGGTTGTTTACTATAACAAAATGACAGAATATTTGTAGAAAATATACCGGAAAATATAGTTCGATACCATACACATTGTAATTCAAAAATATAATGAAACAATCTTCAAAGTCTGCGACAGAATAAAAATAATAAGTGTAGTGGTATAATCAACGATAAAAGTAATAAGTGTAGCTAATAAAGACAAGCGTTCTTAACATTCAAATCTTGATTGAAGATGTTCTGATGCATACAAAATGGTATGATTGGTTTTATATGTAGCAATCAGAGTCAGTATCGCTCTCGAAGATCTCAGAGTCAGAATACACATCGGAATTTTCCATGGGCGATCGTTGTGTAATTGGAATTGCAGGGGACAGTAACAGCTTTATTGCCTCCTTTGACAAACTTTTCACATGTGTTTGTGGCAGTTTTTTAATACTGGATACGTATGAATCCAAAGTTACCAGAAGCATCTTTAAAACGTCATCTATTGTTTTACACGTGAGACATAGTTCCCTAGCCTACCGCGCCGCGCGATGCATCGGCCATGTTTGTACTACGAAGTGTCGGTCGCACGGGCACTTGTAAATATTCATTATACAAGAAGAGTGGCAGATTTTTGCAGCTGATTCTTGTCAATTACATCAGATAATTAATCAATCTATAGTCTGGGTGTTGAAATTCCGCGGTATATGCTACTTTTGGTCTAGTTAAAATGCTAGTTAGGCAAAGCATGGTCGTTTTGCACAGGCATAGGAAAAAATATAACATAAATAGCATAACCATGAAATTTATATCGATTTAGTGTACGAACATTTTGTACATACCTGTAACAACCGTTTCCATCTTGAAAAACTGACAAACCGAGAGTAAACATGCCTTGCTTTCACAGCGCCGCATGTGCTGTCGACAAAGGTCACTTTTGAACTGACGTAACTCGATAGGTATCGAAGGGGGGCAACCTCTCCTTGTGGAATAAGACGCACCAGTCTTTCCCTACTCAACCCACTCATCAAAATTCATTTTTCGGGATTTGGTCACGTTTTGAGGATTCCTTCTCAATGTGCGCCGTCGTTGTGGCGAATGGCGACGCCAGAAGCCCACAACACTAACACACTAAAATTTCCTAATACAAACGCACAAAATTGCACTGCTCATCGGTCGGTAGACTTACAAACTAGCCGACCGCGGTGAACGAGCGGTTTGCGACGTACCAGTCACGGTTTGCACGGCCGCTGCGGTCGGGGATTCGAATCCCCCCTCAGGCATGGATATTTGTGCCGTCTTTAGTGTAAGCTAGTTCATAAGTAGTTTGTAATTTTAGGGACTGATGATTCCGTTGTTACGTCCCATAAGATCTACAAACATTTGAACTTAGAAACTCTTTAAACTAATTTAGGAAGTGTATGTCATTAACGATCAGCTGTTTATTGTACTTATGTACATCGACCGGTTTCGGTTTAAACCACCATCACGGACGGTAAGCTAAACGAACTAATTAAATGCATACCTCTGCTAATACCCTTATGGATGCTTATAGGCAACTTGAATCAATAAAATCCATAATATGTCACTTGACTTCTAGTCTTGAAGAAACCATGTTTTCATCAAGACTACTGATTGGGGACTTCATTTTTGTGTAGTGGTAGAGTTTTACCAACCAATTTCTATTTTTTGCAATGCGCCTGATATCAGTAATTTAGTAAGGGCTAGTTGAATACTTATGTGGCGGCTTCGTGAAACGTAGTTTTTTGCTGCAATTTTTGCAAGACGGTAGATACTGATATGGTTATTAAACGGAAAAAGGTGTTAAGTGGACAGTGCTGCTACCCAGGATGCAGTGTGCACCGCCGAGTTTAAGATATAATTGAGTAATTATATGCACGGTGGCAGCTGGGATCAAAGACAGCGCGCACGCGACCGACGGCGGTGACGGGCGACATGCATTATGCATCACTTTCTTTTCTCGCCCGCGCTCTCCCGGCCGACCTTGGGCGACCCCGTGGGAGGCGGGGCGAGGCCCACCGCGGCCGAGGTGTACCGAGCCGAGCCGAAGAGTCCCGAAGTGGGTGCCCAGCTGCGAGACGCACTACGGCCGGCATTACACTGTAAAAAAGATCTTCGTAAAAGATTTTTTCAAAGATCTTTGACGAAACTACTTCACAGGAGCATATTACACTAGCGTAAAATATTTCGTCATAGTTGCTCAGAAAAGACTCCAAAATAGTCAATCGTCTCTATTATAGTACGTAATATATTGTTGCTCGGGAGTGCATTCACTGCCAGTGGCGGCGCTAGGCGTCGGCGACGTCGGCCACCGCCGACGGCCTCGCGCCTGTGGGGGCCTCGCAAAACATTGTTAATCTTTTAGCATATTTTTCCTTCTTTTTTATATTTGGTGTTTAACGGCGCTTTCCAACTGATAGGTTATATAGCGACGACCTACATCTAATTTACACTAGTTTAACCAATGGACGAACACAACATTCGTACCCAGGGGTTGGATTCGACCTCCGACGAGAGGGACCTCGCTCACCGTGGAAGGAGGAAGCTTAGGGTTTAACGTCCCGTCGACAGCTTACTCATTAGAGACGGAGCTTACGTTCGGAGTTGGGTAAGGATGAGGAAGGAAATCGGCTGTGCCCTTTGAAAGGAACTATACCGGTATTTGACTGAAGTGATTTAGGGAAGTCACGGAAACCTAAATCGGGATAGTCGGAGGTGGATTTGAACCACCATCCTCCCGAATGCGAGTCCAGTGCGTTACCGCTGCGCCACCTTGCTCGGTTCGCTCACCGTGGTATGACGCCTTAGTGCGCTCGGCCATTCGCGCCCGGCAGCTATTTAGTTATCCGTATTTCAAAATGTTCAAATGTTTGTAGAGTCTATGGGACTTAACTACAGGGTCAACAGTCCCTAAACTTACAAACTACTTACAACTAAGGACGGCACAAATATCCATGCCCGGGGGGGGGGGGGTGGTATTCGAACCTCCGACCGTAGTGGCCGTGCAGACCGTGACTGGAGCGCCTCAGTCCCCTCGGCCACCTATCCGTATTTATTTCCGTTTGAGTGCAGCAGTGATGCAATTTTTAGTTAAATACTTGTAAAACAATTTCTTCAGTAAATTTTAGACAACGATTTGGAAGATGTATATCCAAATGTTTGTTATCAGAATCATGCTCAGTTCCAGTCGGTACAGCTTCGGTCGAGAGAAGCTTCACAAAGTTAAAATTGATTAAGACTAACCTGAAAAGCACAGTGAGCCAAGAAAGACTATCTGCGTTGTCAGTACTATCAACTGAAACCGAAATAGCGACTAGTGGCTGATTCTATAGTCACGGGTGTGACAAATAGACACGTTGAGATCAGCAGTAAAATAATTTAAAAATATCCCATATCAAAAATTCCTGTTTCAGTATATATCATGTAAAAGGAAATTGATTGTATTATTCAATCTGAATATAATTTTTTTTTGGTAAAAGATTAAAACCTATATTATTAACCAAAATCCATGCGTCACGGGCGTGACAAAATTCAGAAGTACAACCTTACACTTTGACCTTTACAGGGAAAAATCTGTGAATTATATGATTGTATGTAAACCAATTAATAACTGTCTAATGCTGAAAACTCACTTTATTAGCCATGAAAGTATCAGAAAGACCATTAAATTATTTTGATAATACCAGCATAATTTTTGCTGTCACGGGTGTGACATAATTTTGTCACGGGTGTGACACGTACAAATATCTCTGAACATTTCAGATAATTAAAGGTAATAATTGATTAAACCCAAATTTGTGGTAGTACAAAATAAGCACAATGCTTAATTAAAGTGGTGTTTTTGTTAAATGAACAAAATCTCAAATCTTTAATATAAATTTTATAAACAACTCATTTTTCAATGAAATAACCTAAACTTCACCATATTGCACAATATGGAGAATTTAAAGTAATGTATGTTGAAACAAATAAAGGATTGAATACTTAACAACATAAACAAATATACACTGACATACACATTTAAATAACTTTCTCCCAAAAATAATAATAAAACTCTATTTCCTTTCATTTGAATTGCGGGAGGTTTCAGGACTTAAATAATATTCTTTTGCAAAGAAATAACTGAAATGTCATTTTCATTAGCACAAAAGTTTCTTTCATTTCTCGCATGGCTTGAAAAACATGACCTTCATTTCATCGGCCACACAGTCTCATTGACAAACAACAAAGAAATTATCCGTAATGGATAATCTAAATATAAAAAAATTCTGTCCATTTCCCCTCTCACTTTAAAGCTCTGTTTAGAATGTTCCTGCTTTAATTTCTGTGGAATTTGTGGTTGAATTTATTTTATTTCCTGATGTTGTTTGTATGTCTTCAGCATTAGACTGAATCTGAATAAACATCAGAAAATTTCAGCTGTTTTCTGGATTTACGGATCTCCTGAAAGACTTGATATCTTGTCATTTCACTGCCAGATGTTTCTGCTGCTAAAATGCGGTGACTGTCATAGTTTTTAAAGTAATGGTTAGAATGTGCTTTAGGAATTGGAATGATATTCTCCCAAAACCTTGACTTTCTTTCCTTTGTCTTTTCCACATCACTGCTTGAAACAAAGAGAACATGAACTTATACCAGTTTATCAGAAGCGTAATCACAAAATTCCTTTGCATTATTCACCACCAGTTGACGACTTTTGATTCCTCTCCATACAGTACTCTTCACAGTCACCCTATCCCATCAACAGCACCTTTGCCATCTGAAGCAGCAAAGAAGTTCCACTCAAATGCAACTCCCAAATACGACTTGGTATGGCAGAGATATGACAACGTAAATTTATTTTTAAACTGTGCAGTGCAGTTGTCAGAAAACATGTGAATTTTTTCTAAATTTGCATTCTGTTGTTTTAAATTTGCTATTATTTTTTCAAGAAAGCACCAAACTGCAAATTTGTCATGTGAAAGGTAATCACTTACAACTACATCGGAAGAAACCTTTAAAGTATTCCATACATAGCATTTTGCTCCTCATCTTTCTCATTCTTTCCGTTGAAGAACTCATTATCTGGTGGGAATGCAAGATAAATTGGACATTTATTTTTAATGTCAGTAGATCTGTATTTAGTTTTTTATCTCACCAGTTTAATATGTCACATGAACAGTAAGTAATTGTTAACAATATTAAACACTGGCATTTCATTCAGCTGGCATGCTTTCAAAAAATGTCTGCATTTTGTCACACCCTTGACAAATGTTATGTCACACCCGTGACGCCATTTCTGGATAAAACAGCTATTCCCAGAAATTAATAGGTTTGGGAGTTAATATATTGCCTTAACCTTACTTTCCCAGAATATAAATAATTATGAAGTACTTGTTCAGGCAAGAAGGAAACTTTATCTTCTTTTTTTTTGTGATCCCTGTCAATTTCAAAAAGAGAAATAAAATCAAAAGAAAGCGCACCTGAAAAATTAGTCAGTGTAGGATATCAAGGAAGCCTGTTGTTACGTAACAAGTTACTCATTGTTGCAGCAACTGACTTACAGACAGCAAATCAGTTCAGCCAATATAACTAAGTTTTATGGTGTTCATAGTGTTTGTTCAACTACAATCCTTGGGATGGCAATTAATAGATAAATAGCTTGAATACAATAAAAATGAGTATCAAATCATTAAATTTCATATTTTGTTAGTGCACTCATATACCTAAACCTTTACTTTTGTGATTTTAAAAAAAATGGCAATTTGGCTCATTTCATGTGGAATGAGCCTAGTATAAAAATGTGATCGTAGAAAAAAAAAAAAAAAAATGTGAGACGAAAATCTGAAAAGTTTCTCTAATTTGTGTTGGTTTATTGCAATTTTTGCCATTGCAATAATACTTGTATATTATACTAATAGAATTTTAGTATAATGATTATAGATGTATAATTCAGCCCATTTAACATTTTCTTCATTAATTCATTAATGTTCACTGCAAAGAACGAAAAATGGGAACAATTTTAAGTAAAACCGTGAATAGGGAGAGGAAAATACGCGAAAAGTGCTCGCACAAATGTACCACACAGTACACTGGAATACATCATAATCGATGTTTCAGGAAGCCCTAAACCTGTGTCAATGGGTGAATAATGAAACACTGAAATCATTTAACGTGTGTCATGCTAAACTTAACCTCGTTAGTCTCTCTTTCAAATTAAGAAGAGAGAATATTTTCGTAGATCTTTCATGTTATACTTCATTGCGGATTATGCGATCCGAAAGACATTTTTGTAGTTTACTGCAGACTCACATTTATTTTGCCTGATTTTCCGAAACATAAAATATCCGTATAAATAACTGCACTTGTGGTTAAATGTCGAAAAGCATCGTGCAAAGGAAGAAAAATATGGAGCTAACTAGTGCAGTATTAAAAGTGGTGTGTGTTTGTTAGAAATAAAAAGTAGTATGTGTTTGTGGGGCGAGCGTGTCACTGTTTTTGTTAAGAGACCGTCCCCGCTAAAATTCCCAAATAAATGTTCTGTTGTGGTTTTAGTAACAAAATAATTTGACTAAGCAATGAGACTTAGTACCATCCTTTTCCCTGTTAGAATAAATTGCAACTGACATGGGATGCAATGATCTTACGTAATTGTGGTTTAGTTTGATGCGCAACGGATAACACTTTAAATTGTACAGTTGTTAATAAGTCAACAGTAATTGAACTCGTAATTGGTCTACACATTAATCTCGTGTGTGAAAAACAATGTGAGCAAATCTGTTAGCGTGCACCATATACCAACAGCCAAACTATACGTGTATAATTCGACTGCGAGAGCGAACAGAAAGTGCTACTGCAGAGATAATTTTGCTACTTGAATTAACAGGATGCCAAACAAGGATATTTCATATTAATTGGATATCAAGATTACTGCACTTGATAATGTGCCTATTTGTACAACAATTACCATGCAGATTCAATGTAATAAAAAATGTTCTACAAATCTGGTAAAGATTTCAAGTATCACACACTGCAAATATGTCTTATCTCTTTACGTGATCTACTTCTCTTCTAATCAAACAAATCACTTTAACTGTTACTAACAGTAACTACCTTAACAATCTGAACTTTCATTGAGACTGAGAAAATCTTTAACTATGATCTTTACTGCAATTATGAACAAACTACTTCCTGCTGTCATTAATAGACCAACTGATCATCACAAAATGCCTACACTGAACTGTTCTAATTAGCATACAAATTTACAAACACAATAATTATGCAACTCTATCATAAGAAACAATGATCAGAACGGATAGCAATTAAAATTGGTGAAAGGAATGAGGAACTGGTAAAATGACACAGGGATAAATGATAAATTCGAGCTGAATTAAACAGTATTCATTACCCGAAAGACAAACCAACTGCAATATGGGCTACATACAGGCTACCATACATAACAATAGAAAAGTACAAGTTTACCTTATTTGAGACATAAATTTCCATACAAAATTTTCAATCTGCAGACTTGGCTGCGACTCTTCAAAACTGAAGTTTTACTCTTCGAGTCTAACAAACAGATAGACTAACCCGACAGTATCCTGCACGAAGGTCACACACCGACTCTTTCAACGCAACAACTGCGAGTGCAAGACACACTCCAAAGATAAAACAAAGTCTTTGGTTGACAGCAAAGATATGAAAATGAGTACATTATGTTATATCGATTAGTGAAATGGTACAAAATATACATAAATTTGTTTTCTGCAGAATTATAGTTTTGATTTTTATAACAAAACATGCTCAATGCTCTATGACAGGCAAAAATTATGTGAAAATTATATTGCGTACTCCTTTCAGTATCTCATTTCGCAAATCATGAATGCCTTTTCCGCTGAAGATCGTCTCATTTATATCCACATACAAAATCTATTCCAGCAGGCAGTAAAATACACGAATCCTACAGTGTAGGCCTAAGATTTCACGTATTATTCCAGACATAAGTGAACCAAAATGTAAATCACTTTAGGAGGACCAGGTTAGGTTAGAGTACAAATAAAAACATTTATTTCACTTATGCATCTCCATGTATCCTTTTATCCATATAATTTCTTCCCTATGATCATCCACAGTGAGTCACTTTGAATACAACTGACAGCAGTAGCTTTTTCTTTATACGATTCTAACCGAATATTTTAGTAAATGTTCAAATGTTTGTATAGTCTATGGGACTTAACTACGGGGTCATCAGTCCCTAAACTTACAAACTACTTATGAACTACTTACGAACTAGGACGGCACAAATACCCATGCCCGAGGGGGGATTCGAACCCCCGACCGTAGTGGCCGTGCAGACCGTGACTGGAGCGCCTTAGTCCCCTCGGCCACCGCGGCCGGCCAACAAATACACTTTGACGTTAATTTGTAGGTTAAAAGGCGTCAAAGCTAGGAAAGACACATGTATACAATGGCGAACTTTTATAAAAGCTAGGCTATCCTGCTAACTTTTATCAAATATCTTTTATAAAAGATGACCTATTACACTGTCAAAGATTTGACCAAAGAGCTTTGATAAAAGATCTTTGTCAAAGATCTTTTACAGTGTAATACCCGCCTACGTCAGGCTAGAGCTCCTAAAAACCGAGGCTGAATCGTTCGCCATTTTTTCCCCAACATGGTTGGAATCGCGCTGCGCTAACAGCATAGAGGCGCATGTCCCGCCTTCTTACACAAACGATTTCACAAATACTAATTGGTAGAAATATTTAATTTTTCCGCTAGTTAAATCTTTATATGTCAGCATTGTGACGAAATGCTCGTCATTTCGTTAATAGTCATAGTTAATAAGATATTGGCTTCGAAATAAGAGACTGCGCTACATTAGGAAAAGTTTGCAGTAAAAAATAGAGGCTGCTATGATATTCCGTTTGGTGCTTATTACAACATATGTTGCTGCGGATGAAAATTCCCTAATTGATTGAATTTTATTTTTGACTTTTTTTCCTCATACCGCTAAACTTGATTTTAATTAGCGCACTAATTTCCGATGGCGATAAGGCCAGAATGAATCATTGTGTATCTCATACACGGTTAGAGGTATCAAAATGATATTTTGACAAATAACAACATGCAAAGAGGGGAGTATTTTGCCACACGGTTACTACGTAAAACTTCATTAATTGTCGCGTTATTCAAGGAAATACATAGTTGTAGAATGAAAAAGAGTAAAGTTAGTGATTTATTATTCGATTTGCAGGTATTCCTTCGTCACTCACAAATGTTTATTTCTTTGCTTCTTGTCCATTGTGTTTCAGAGTTACTACTCACTTTCCAAAACCTAATAGGAGTTACATTTCCTTCAGTATGAAGCCTAGCAGTAACAGAACAGACTAGATCTAATGGGGATTTTATGTGAGAATACGTGAAAATGACAGATAGCAAGGATCTCTTCACTAGCTAACAAACTAACTTGTTCTCATTTCCTCATATAATAAAACAGTCTGTATTGAGACATTTAGAATATCCTTTTCATATAACTGAAAAATTGAAATTGCATATTACATAGAGACACAGCACTTTGATAGAGTGCAACTATTAAATTTAATGGGTTAAAAAAAATGTTCAAATGTTTGTATAGCTTATGGGACTCGACTACGGGGCCATCAGTCCCTAAACTTACAAACTACCTATGAACTACCTAATACTAAGGACGTCACAAATATCTATGCCCGAGTGGGGATTCGAACCCCCGACCGTAGTGGCCGTGCAGACCGTGACTGGAGCGCCTCAGTCCCCTCGGCCACAGCGGCCGGCTTAATGGGTTAAAAGAAGTCAGTACTAATATCTTCAAGATTGGATGTTATGCAGTAACAACACGTGCCTAATTATTAGGAGCTCTAATACGGAATACGTGTTACTACTAGACGGGCAGACGGACCCCAGTGCGTCATATGTAATTGACATTAGCTCGAGTTATACACTTCTCACAGAGTTTCTTTTTGGAGAGGATGAAAATTTGATGTATTTTGGACATTTCATTCACTTAATGTGTTCAACTAACTTCAAAAGAAAAAAAAGTACCTCGCATGTCGAAAATTCCGTAACGTCGTCAGAAAGTGCACGGTCGTAAACTATCAGTATATGCTGTTTATAAATTATTGCCATAAATAAAACTGAAATGAAGATGTAGTGTATTTCTTAGCGAACACATTGATGAAAGTTTCACGTTGATACAATGAGTAGTTTGCGAGTGTGAGCGAGTTGAATGAAACGCGAGGTAACGGGTGAGCGTTTCCGGAACGTGGTAACTCCTACAACTTGGGGATGAAATGGCGGATAGTTGAGCTCGCGTTTATAGGAGCCTTAGGTCAGGCGGCAGCGGTGCCCTTTGGGCGGTGCGTCGGCGGGACCTGTCCAGCGCCGACACGCTGGCGACAGCGGCTGCACTGGCGCCACTACCAGCTCCACGCGTGGGAGTGCCGGCTGCAGACGGATTCGCCAACCGAGGCGAGTGGCGCAAGTAGAGGCCAGAGCGGGGATGGCAGCTGTACTGGTTCTCAACTTCGCCAACTTTGTTTCTAAAAAAGGTAAAGCAGTCAACAATCCGAAGATTGGTTTGAACACCACAGTGCTTTACTAGGCATGGTCCTGTTTGGAGGTGGTATGCCGTTGTTGCCTTCCTCCGACCTTCGAAAGTACTTACCCAGCCAGTTATGGGGGGACCTACAGTTTAACGTGTGTTCCGAACCACGGTGCTACTCCGTATTTTTCACATGATCAATACTGCCAGAGGTGATAGAAGTGGAAAGTGACAGATAAAAATCCTAGGACCTGGCGAGGATCGAACCCGCGACCTTTGTATTTGTAGTCTGGCACTCTACCACTGTGCAACCGAGGCGCTACCCTCCGTTTAACGCGCCACGGCCTGCGACTCCGCAGCTGTAATTTTTCCTCGGCAATTAATAAAAAATCGAATGTTTTCTTTCGCGGCTTTTTCTACCTTAACTTCCATCCTTAAACCCCGTTATACGCTATCGACTTCCTGGTGAAAACTGACTACTCGAAGAGTGTGCACCTTTCCTGTCTGCGTGTAAAGGAGCAGCCAACCCCATTCTGAGTGCGTCTATGACGCCAATGAATTCTAGATTGTGCCGATTGTGGAGTTCTAAATTTGCGAGTGTGCTGCGCAACTGTAATGGAGTCTGCTAACATCGCTTGTTAAACTATTCTGGTCGACTTCATAAAATTGTTCAAATGTTTGTATAGCTTATGGGAGTTAACTGCGGGGTCATCAGTCAATAAACTTACAAACTACTTATGAACTAGCTAATACTAAGGACGCCACAAATATCCATGCCCGAGGGGGGATTTGATCCCCCGACCGTAGTGGCCGTGCAGGCCGTGACTGGAGCGCGGCAGTCCCCTGCGTTTTGATATCGATATATCGATGTTGCGACGGAAACTAATATATTGATATTTATCGATATTTTTTGGAAAAAAACCCTAGGAAATATGGTGTTACGGAAGAATGATGAAGATTAATGCGGAGATGCTCAACAGAATTGGGGAGAAAAGGAGTTTCTGGAATATCCTGACTAAGAGAAGGGACACATTCTGAGACATCAAGGAATCGTCAACATAGCATTAGAAGGAAGTGTGTGGGGTAAAAATCGTAGAGGGAGACCGAGGGACGAATACAGTAAGCAGATTCAAAAAGATGTAGGGTGCCGAACGTATACTTAGATGAAGAGGCTTGCAAAGGACAGGGTAGCGTGGAGCAGCGGTGGAGTAGCCGAGCTGTCTAAAGCGTCTCGCTGCGGAGCGCGCGGTTGCTCGCCGTGGAGGTTCGAGTCCTCCCTGGGGCATGGGTGTGTGTGTTTGTCCTTAGGTCAGTTTACCTTAGTTTAAGTAGTTTGTAAGCTTCGGACTGATGTCAACGCAGTTTGGTCCGATAGATTTACAAACATTTGAACATTTTTGGTAGCGTGGAGAGCTGCATCAAACCAGTCTGCGGACTGAAGACCAGAACAACAACCCTACTCACACAGTTTGACACAAATCGGTGAGGCCCATCCCGCGACCCCCTGGTGACAAGTGTAATGAATCAAGTTTTCTTTTCAGAACGAGTTACGTTTCCGATAACTTAGGCAACCGTGACGACCGCTTCATCAGACAGCCGTCGAATCGCCAGACGGGCAGAGCGTTGTGACTGGTGCGCGATGCGCTCAGTACGAGTTTTGCTGTCAGTGCGGAACCACGCAAGTACTTAGCTATAATTTACAACCGATCACTCAGCGAAAGATCCGTACCCAAAGACTGAAAAGTTGCCCAAGTTACTCCAATATTCAAGAAAGGCAATAGGAGTGATCTCCATAATTATAGGCCTATCTCATTGACGTCGATTTGCAGTAGCATTTTGGAACATATACTTTGTTCGAATATTATGAACTACTTCGAAGAGAACGACCTATTCACCAGTAGTCAACACGGATTCAGAAAGTATCACTCTTGCGAAACACAGCTTGCCCTTTGTTCACATGAAGTGTTAAGTGCCATCGACAAGGGATCTCAAATCGATTCCATATTCCTGGATTTCAGGAAGGCTTTTGACACTGTACCCCACAAGCGGCTTCTTATGAAATTGCGTGCTTATGGAATATCTCCCCAATTGTGCGGTTGGATTCACAATTTCCTATCAGAAAGAACACAGTTCGTTGTAATTGACGGTAAATCATCGAGTAAAACAGAAGTGATAGCTCGCGTTCCACAGGGAAGCGTTATAGGTCCCCTACTCTTCCTCGTGTTTATAAATGATTTAGGAGCCAATCTGAATAGCTCCCTTAGACTGTTCGCAGATGATGCTGTCGTTTATCGGTTAGTGAAGTCAACAGAAGATGAAAAGCAACTGCAAGACAAAATTTCTGCATGGTGCGAAAATTGGCAATTGACACTAAATAAAGAAAAAGAAATCCGCTGAACTTCAATTACGCGATAAATCAGTCAAACCTTAAGGTCGTAGTTTCTACCAAATACCTAGGAGTTACAATTACGAACAACTTAGACTGGAGAGAACACACAGAAAATATTGTGGGGAAGGCGAACCAAAGATTACGTTTCATTGGCAGAACGCTTCGAAGATGCACCAGCTCCACCAAAGAGACTGGCTACATCACACTTGTGCGTCCTCTCCTGAAGTACTGTTGCCCCTTGTGTCCCTCACCAGCCGGCCGCGGTGGCCGAGGAGACTGAGGCGCTCCAGTCACGGTCTGCACGGCCACTACGGTCGGGGGTTCGAATCCGCCCTCGGGCATAGATATTTGTGCCGTCCTTAGTCTTAGCTAGTTCATAAGTAGATTGTAAGGTTAGGGACTGATGACCCCGTAGTTAAGTCCCATAAGTTCTACAAACATTCGATTTTGATTTGTGCCTCACCAGGTGGGATTGACGGAAGACATTGAGAAGGTTCAGAGAAGGGCAGCTCGTTTTGTTCTATCATGTTACGGAGGGGAAAGCGTCACGGAAATGTGGCACGAATTGGGGTGGAAATTATTAAAAGAAAGACATTATTCATTGCGCCGTGATCTGTTTGCGAAGTTTCAATCACCGACTTTTATTTCTGAATGTTAAAATATTTTGCTAGCACCCGCCCACTTAGGGAGACATGATCAACCCAATAAAACAAGAGAAATCAGATCGAAAACGTAACGATTTAGGTGTTCTTTCTTCCCGCGCGCTGTTAGAGAATGGAACGGTAGAGAAAAGTTATGAAAGTGGTTAATGAACCCTCTGCCAGGCACTTGAATGTGATTTGCAGAGTATCTTTGTAGATGTAGATGTATGCTCTGAGAGACGTACGTCTGCCCGAGCCAAAAAGCTCCCTCCGGCATTAGTGTACGCTCCACGGCCGGCGAGAAGGCGCCAGCGTCTATTGACATGTGCGCACGAGTCAGCCTGTCTCTGGAGAACGGGCGACACGTTCGGTCGCGAGACTCCCGCCACCTACTGCCTAATTAATGCGAGCGCGTAACGAGGGCGCCGCCGCGATGATTTATTACGCGGCCGCTCGTGTTTACACCGCGGCTGAATTTGTCTCGGCCGCAATTACGCGAGTGTCGCTGGGAACGAATGGCTTCCCGACTAGCGCAGCTCCGCCGCCGGCGGTTACTTAGTGGCGAGCTGCAGTCCCAGCGTGAAGAAACTGCCGTGCACTTCCACAAATTTATGCATCTGGTACAGTGAGTTACGGCGCGGTTACCTTCTGGAGGCTACTCATTATTTCGAATACGGACGTTGCGATCCTTAAATGAACTTTCGTGTACGCATGCATATCGTCTTAATTGAATTCGCCGGTTGTAGTCTGCTCTAAGTACCGTCGGTAGTGGTCTAATATATCAGGGGATTGAAACCAAAACGTTGTAACAAGTTTGTGTGGCCATTCTCCTTCGCAAGTACAAACTATTCAGTTTGTAAATATAAACACTTTTTTTTATTTTAAATAATGGGATCCGCAACAGTTGTTAATCTCAAACTTTGCATAAATTAATAAAAAGTTTGAAATTAACAACTGTTGCGGATTCCATTACTTAAAATGAAGATTGACGGTTGTGGATGTCCTGAAGGAAAAACATTGTTAAGGCATCTTCTGTAGAATCTACGTGTATTAATAAAAGCGTAACTTTGTTTGTTCAAACCCGTTCAGCTACAAAATTTCTTGACCGATTACTATGAAATTTTTACACGAACACTGCATTCTGAAGCATTAACATTTTAACAACCTATTTCTTTATATATATATATATATGGAACTCCGGTATATATATATATATATATATATATATATATATATATATATATATATATATATATATATATGGTGCAAATTACACTGTTTAAAGTACGCGATAATAGAAGCAAAAATATCCCAGTAAACGTGGGTCCACAAACTAACCGTTTGCGAGATAATTACGAATGTATGGATCACAGCCGCCACTGACGTTATTGTAAACGACTTCCTAGTTAGTACAAATTAAATTGAAATTTATACATTACTATTAAGTTCTACATCGCTTTTGTGGTAACCTCTGACACAAAAAACAAGGGATTTAGATCAGGTGATCGTGGAGGCCAGTATACAGGTCTTCCTCGACCTATACGTCTTAGGCCGTGTCTGCGCGTTACGTGCCGTCTCACAGCAGCAGCAAAATGTGCCGGGGCTCCATCATGCATGTACCACGTACCCTAACGTCAGTGGCGGCTTGGAACTATAGATTCGTAATTATCACGCAAACAGTTCGTTTGCGGACCCCAGTTTACTGGGACATTTTTGCTTCTCTTTATCGTGTACTTTCAACCATGCAATATATTAGAAAGAGAGAGAGAGAGAGAGAGAGAGAGAGAGAGAGAGAGAGGCTTCCCTGGTTTCAAAATTAAATATCTCGTAAACAAAGATCAAAAAATGTTCAAATGTTTGTATAGTTTATGGGTCTTAACTACGGGGTCATCAGTCCCTAAACTTACAAACTACTTATGAACTACTTACGAACTAGGACGGCACAAATATCCATGCCCGAGGGGGGATTCGAACCCCCGACCGTAGTGGCCGTGCAGACCGCGACTGGAGCGCCTCAGTCTTCTCGGCCACCGCGGCCGGCAAAGCAAAGATCGATAGAGGAATGCAGTAAACGGTATGTTTATTGTGAAAGCTGTAAGATGTTTACACAGCAGTTTGAAATAATAGTTACAAAAACTGCTAACAGATGGCGCTGTAATCGCCATGCGTAATGCCTAATATAAATAGTGATCCGAATCCCAGAGCGATCAGTTCCACTATTAAAACGTGAAAGGAGGTTAGTGTACCGAAGGAAGAGATTAAAACCATGTACTCCATTGAACAACGCGTTTTTCTGGTGCTAGAGTACCACAGGTTAGAAGAGAGTCCTACGGCAACAAGGCGAAGTTTTCAAGCACGATTTAATGTTCCAAAGGATCCGATGCGAAAACCATTCGTACGCTCTTCGCAAAATTTCAACGAACAGGCAGCGTAACTGATGATCTAGAGGGGCATGTTGGCCGCAAGCAAACCGCAATAACGCCTGAAAATATCGCCACAGTTTCTGGAATTATTCAACGAAATCCAATGTCATCCGTCTGTAGAATTGCATCTGAGACTGGTTTGAAGCGTTCCAGCACGCAGAAAATACTGAGAAAGAGCCTACACATGTTTCCATTCAAAATTCAAATGCACCAGTCCATACCCGTATGAGCTGTGCAACAAAGGGTTGCCTTTGCTAATCAGATGCTCACAATGATTGATAGTGAAGGATTTGATGACGGCTGCATCTGGTTTACAGATGAAGCACACTTCCACCTGAATGGATACGTGAATAAGCAGAACTGTCGATTATGGGGTTCCGACAACCATAGTGGAGTGAAGCGAAACCCCTGTATTCTCTAAAGTTACTGTGTGGGCTGCAGTATGCAGCAGAGGCATTATTGGCCCTTTTTCATTCGAGAAACGGTCACTGGTGCACATTACGTTGCAATTTTGGAACAATTTGTCGCCACACAGCAAGCGTTAGAGGATCGACCAGGTACTGAATGGCTTATGGAAGCTGGTGCCCCACCACATCGGACCGAACAAGTATTTCGCTTTCTTGAGGAATACTTCGGGAATCGAGTCATTGCTTTGGAATATCCCAAATTTACTGGTGCAGACATGGATTGGCCTCCATATTCGCCGGATTTGACTCTCCGTGACTTTTTTTTGTGGGGCACAGTGAAAGACATGGTCTACCCGAAACATCCTGCCACGCTGGACGAGCTTGAATCGGCGATCTCTGTGGCATGTGAATGTATTTCGGTTGAGACATTACGAAATGTGATGGCGAATTTCATTCTTCGTTTGCGCCACCTCTGTAGTACAAATGGTGAACATTTCGAAAACATTGTGATGTGATTGTTTGCAAAGAGTGTTTTCATACGATTATTTCACTTATGTATGCTGATATGAGCTGTACAGTGTACAGCGCCATCTGTTAGCAGCTTTTGTAACTATTATTTCAAACTGCTGTATAAATTTCTTACAGCTTTCGCAATAAACATACCGTTTACTGCGTTTCTCTATCGATCTTTGTTTTCGAGGTATTTAATTTTGAAATCAGGGAACCCTTTTCTGGGCACCCTGTATATACAAAGTAGAGGACTGGCTCTTGTCACAGCCACATGAGTTCTAGTAACAGGGAGTCATTCGCCTCTTTAAACAGCGGGATAATTGTGCTCAGCCTCTGATAATTGCTTTTGAATGAAGAATTCAGTTATACCTACAGTGTCGTTTCGTATTATTATCATTTTATTATTTGAACACATGTCGTATAAGTGCAGGGTGAAGCGAAATTCGCGCTCTCGGCCTTCTCAGCGCGATTCCTCACATGCCAGGGATCAAAAAATGTCTGTTTCAAAATTTCGTCGTGGGCATATTTCTGGCAGTAAATGGACGTCGAAGACTGAGATGTATCTATGTTCCATACGTCAGTGTGTTTCAGAATTACAGAATTACACTAACAAACTATGCGACGTTGAAGGCGTTTTCATGAAGAAAATGAGTATAGAAGCCCATGGACGGAAACGTCGTCCAGCAAGTTACAGGGCGTCGAAGTTACTGTATGTACAACATAGATTGTTGGAGCGCGCCACAGCAAGCCGCGTCCCATCCGTCCGCGGCGTCTAAAAGTCGCGCCACGGCCGAGTCCGCCGCACGATGGCGCCGCCTCTGAGGGCCTGCAGCGCCGCCACGACCGGGCGAGCACGCGGTGTGCGAGGCGTGCCTCAGTTCATGTGTAGCTCTCGCCCGTCTCACATGTAAACATAGCTGTGTCCGTGACTTGCCACCACAGTACCGTGCTTTTTGTATATCCGTTGTACCGTCCATGAGAGTTCAATAAATTATACTGTTACAACATAGATGATGAGAGCAGTGGCGTAGCTATCATAGGGCTAGGCGGGGCAGTGCCCCGGGGCCCCCGAGATCAAGGGGCCCCTCGGCCTCCGTGGAAAAAGTTCGGAAAAAATTACAGTGGTGCGTCGTTTTTTATTTTTATTTATTTTATTTTACCTTCCCACCCTACCGTCCATCAATTCCCCTCCCGTCAAACTAAGCTTCCCATAGTAACCGCACTGGATGACAGGGTGACGGAACATTGCTACTAGTGGGGACTGCTGACAGGCCAAGCCGACAGTCGCTGAGTACAACAGTCGGCACACTCCAGTCGGCAGAAGTACAGTAGCTGCAGCATCAAATCTGCTCACAGCAACAATTGTGCCTTCCAAGTGTTGCGGCGTGCCGCTCTACGCAATGTGAAGGATCGCGCGACTCCAAATACTGTATAAATACATTTACTGTACAGTACTTCTTATTGGCGAATATAAGTGTACAGTTCGATTACACGGATAATCAGTTTTCCGAACATCCATGTCCCCCAATTACTTCGCACAATCGACATTCTACTGTAAATAATATTTTAGCTGAATGAAGGATTTTCGACTTTTAACTTTTTGAACACCGCCAACAAGGTTCAAACGCACGACGTGAAATCCAAAAATTATTCCCATCTCAGAATATAAACATAAAAAGGTATTGCTTGTCCGCTAAGACGTGCAGCCTGCCACGTGCTGAATTACTAGCAGTGTGTGACAATACTGTTCATGGTTTGATTCGCGGCAGGGAGCCATATTTTCGTGGTTGAGTAAAACTTCATTGTTCATTTTTACTAACTTCTGCCTGCGACTTCATTAACCTAGTATGGAGCAACTTCGAAAATTATTCCATGGTAGTTTTATCTGTATGTCCTACCCAGGTCCAACTCTATCCCTCACCAAAATGTCATCCAAATCCACCCACTAGTTTCTGCTTGAAAGCATACTTAACTTTCACGGCTATAATTATGTTAGAGAGTACGATTAAATATTATCTGCGTGACACACAGTAATTTACTTAAGAGTATTTAGGTTTGCCTTATTGTATCTTCCAGTAAGCGATAAGGACCTTATGAAGTAGTATTGCATCTGTATAGTTCATAGGCTCGGTTGCTCAAGCATACCCCAAAACTCTGAAAATTATTTTAGTAGTTACTACAACGGGAAAACAGGTTCAAATGGTCGCAAAAGCTGCCCATTAGTTTGGAAACGTGAAACTAAAATTAATGGCTGTTAATTTCTTTACTGTATGTTAAAAAATTAGTTTTCTCCTTTCAGAGATTAAATTAACACCAGATGATGTAAAAAAGAAGAAATACTACTAAAAACAAAATTATTACTTTACCTTTGTACCTGGAATTGGAAAAAAAATATAATAAAGTTTTTTTTTTTTTTTTTTTTTTTTTTTTTTTTTTTTTTTTTTAGAAATACCTACCGGGGGGGGGGCGGAGGCCGGCAACCAACTCCCCCCTTTTGGAAACGCCACAGAGCATACCCCAAGATTTTCAAAATTCGACGCCTGTGGTATAGTTTCAGTTTAGAGAGGGTCCCAACGTCATTTTTGCCCCGGGGCCGTTGGTGTAGTAGCTACGCCACTGCATGAGAGGTGTCTTTTGTGCAATCGTAATTCATTTCCCACAAAATTTACTTCAAACAGTGAATACAAAGGAAAAAAGTACGCTATCTAAATTACTTTAATGAATGACGCGTGAACGAATCAACGTAGTAGATCGTCATACTTAACGTATTTTTTACTATTTAAAGTCAACAATAAAAAGGCTTGACGATTTTAAACGTATTTTGTCAAAATTGCATCAACCGTACTAAATTTACAATAATTGCAGAATAAAGCAGCCCAACAAGTTGCACTTGCTCTAGATTTCGGCACCAACTGGGTGCCTTCATCAGAAGATTAAAATTAATACTAACATGAGACGGAAAATTATGAGCGATATGCTCAAGAGCAAAAGATAAAGTTAGAAATCATGCTAGCAAGATGGTAGCAAGTCACATTTACAAAGAAGCGGCTAGCCGTTGTCGAGCTGCCGTACTGTCGTACTTAAGCATACCGCTCATAATTTTACGTCTCAAGTGAGTATTAGTTTTAATCTTCTGATGAAGGCACCCATTTTTGTGTCCCAGCCTCGTCGCCGCTTTTGGCGTGGCTCAATGCATAGTTTTGCAATAGGTGCAGAAGAATTTCCTTGCAATTGAGAACCAAGTAAAGCACTGTTCAATTCCACAGCGTCTATGACATTGAATGTATGCACTGCTCTCGCACTTTGCGAAGCACTGTTTCTAACGTTACTGTTCTTTGAGTTTTTAATTTGCATACACACAGACTGCACATGTCGCGATGTGCCACATTGATAACAGGTTGCGTTGCGACTAGGGCAATGAGCACGCTTGTGGCGAGACACACACTGGGGGCAAGATTTACGTACATTTTTCTGAAATGAGCGTTGGCGCCCGTTATTCAAATTACTATTTCTAACACGACGGGGCGACCTTTGTGTCGCACTTTTACACTGGCTACTGTTCACTGTACGTTCACCACGGCCTGTACTATTGTAAGAATCACTATTGCTACACTGAGAACTACGGCTAGGAAAGCGTCCGTTACGGCGCACTGAATTTACACTGTGGCTTTGCATTTCTACATCTGCTAAGTCAAAAGTATCATGCGCTTCTATAAGCTGCAGTACACTGTCTAATGAAGGGTCTGACTGTTTTAGAATTGCTGCCCTAATTCTGGGGTCCTGAATGTTCTGCGTAATCGCATCTCTCAACATCACGTCACTATAAGAAAGTCCACAAGAGCAAGTAAATTTACATTTGCGGGTTAAGCCCTTCAATTCTGTGATCCATTCCTGGTGTGACTACTCAGGTAATTTTTTAAGTCTGAAAAATCGGTACCGTGCAGCGGCTACAAGAACTTTTCTCTCATAATGAGCATTTACTGCCTCTACTATTTGTTCAAAGTCTACATCACGAGGAGATGCGTGCGGGAAAAGTTTTTTCAGTAACACGAAGGTTGTTGGTGCCCACCACAGATAATAGCAGATGCTTCACTTTCTGACCTGTGATTTGATGAGCCGCGACGAGTTCTTGAAACTGCGCGAAATAGTCGCTCCATTCTTCCTCACGTTCGTTGTACTGGCGAAACGTAGGAAGCGTTGCGGCGGCAGGTGTGGGCTGCTGAAGCGGCGGCTGTTGTTGGTTAGCTGCTTGCGCTGTCAGCTGGGCCACTGCCTGCAGGAGTTGAGTGATTTGCGCCGTCTGTAACTGAATAATTTCCATTAAGTTTGGGTTCGGGTTAGCGGCCATGCTGACCGATTAGGCGCCGCACATACAATTAACTTATAACAAAACACAAATGCAATATGAAAGGAGGGCTCGCTCTGCAACAAAAAAGTCCACAAAACACGCAACTGAAAATGTTCCCCCAAAAATCTTATTATAAGGGTGGGTGGGCGGGAGCAATTTCTGCGTGCTCTGATTGCTGCTGTCTGGCTGCTGCAAGCGGGCTGGTCCACGATTCTTCTATCACTCCTCGTCGCCACTTTTGTGTCCCAGCCTCGTCGCCGCTTTTGTGTCTCGTTTCCGTCGTAGGTGTCGGTGGCCGAGTGGAATGAGACCGACACAGGAATAAAGATAGCACGCTGGTGCAGGTACGGAGGGGAGCAGCCAGAAACTAGAAACACTAGAGTAAATTAGAACGAGATATATATTGAACAGAATTTATACAATACTTAACTTTTACATAGATCAGTACTGCAGAATGCTGATACATAGTTGAGCTAGAGTCCGGCCTAGTGCCTGTACGATAGCCAAGTCTTTGCTGGTGCCTATCTGATTCCGAAGTGTTCGCTGGTTCCTATCTCAGTCCCAAGTGAACGATGTCGTTCAGTGGTGGCCACGAGCGGCGTTGTAGCAGAGGGCGCTCGTGGCTGTCGTCGTAAGAACGCCGCGCCGTGCGTGCATGGCGGCGCGCGGCGAAAGTAGGTGGCGCGCACTTTGTACTTGTGCGACACCACACCCATAGTTGGTGCCGAAATCTAGATCAAGTATCTAATACAAAGTGCAACTTGTTGGGCTGCTTTATGCTACAACTAGCTGCAAGTACCCGGCTTTGCCCTGGTTTGAAATAGGTTTCCTGTAGAAGCGTACAAAATCGTTTATTTGCATGTAATAAAACGGTACAATGTGATAAACAACATTTTTGGCCAAACAGACAACAAATGCGTCTTATATCTATAGAGACTGAAATCGAAGTCTGTAAGTAAATACTCTCCCCCATGCACCGAACGAAATATTATATAGACAGTAACTTTCATATTGTTTTCAAGGTCAAGTGTACAAAATTTCATCAAGATCCGAGCAAAACAGTGGATTTTGGCGAAATCCATTAGTACCTTCCACTATTCACTGAACGAAATTTTATGTAGACAGTGCCCTTCCTCTGGTTTACTTCAGTTGTGCAAAATTTCATCAAGATCAGTGCGAAGATATAGATTTACACGGACAAATTGAAAACGCACTTTCACTTTTTCTCAAATTTTTCGGTTGGTTTTCGGGAAAGTGGAACGAAATCTATTTGAGAACCTTCCCCATGTAATTTTGTGTACGTGTTCCAAATTTCACGTTATTTGGTAGTCAGGATCTTGAGTTATAAGACAGATGCGTCTTGTAAGTATAGAGATTATTGAAAAAGGCTTTATCTCGGTAAAGCGAAAGGGACCTTAGCGTAAATTATCTTGTGAATATGAGCAACAAAACTGATACGAAATACCATGGGGTGTCTTCATAAAATTACTTAATTTATCTGAACATTAATCTTACGCCACCCTTCGAAAATATATGCTGTATTCGAAATTTTTTGTAGTAGTATTCAGCGCCATATGGTGAGCGTGTAATTTAAATTTATGATTACAATGCTTTCTATACCTTTTAATGCTCTATAATATTGTATCTTTTACTCCAAAAAACATAGCGTTCGATTGGTCTCAAACATGGCGGACTCGACGACAGTTAAACTCTTTGGCCTACAGACATAAATGTTGATTTTAGTATTGTTACAGTTCCTGGCGTATATAATCAGTATTGATGAGAAGCATTTTGACCTATTGTCGTCGCAAAGATCTGCATTTAACTCCGATAATTGCAGTTGTGTCAGAATTGCGGGACGCGACGTGCCCTCAGAAATTATCGGCACGCGAGGCAGGTTCCATCCATTTCGATTGCGAATCAGCCAGGATCCCGCGTATATCGGGCGTGAAGCGACTGCGGAGCGGGTGGCCGTAACAAATTCCATTGTCCCATGCACTTTACGCCAACATCCCTCGCACCCCCTTCCTGTCTGAACTGCCCTCCCCCCTCCAAATTCAATACGCCAGCTGCTGTATCAAATATTCCATACATTCTCTACGACTTGAAATACGGGAGAAGAGCCCGATGAAATTCGCCCCGCTTTCATCCCCCGCAGTAACTTTTCAGCATTACGCTTCACTTCGCTATTGCCTCTTTCACCAGAAAATAAAATTTACAATCGTAATGTCTCAATCGACTGACTCTCTCTAATGATTAACTCGCGCGATACTGAACGGGAGTTCGAATGCCGCCAAATGGTAAAACATCATATTTTCCGTTTTCAGGCTTATAAAGTAATTTGAAGTTTTATGATTCAAATGGTGCAAAATTTATTAAGAAAATCTAATAGGAAGTATTTTTATTTCATTTTTCAGAATTATATGTGCTCACAGAAAAATTACGCAACTTGCAATATTTACACATTTAAATCTTGAAATTTCCGAAAATATTAGTTATAGAACGCTGTGAATATCGCCCTTCAGTGAGTGAATCTTTGATCTTTCCGTTGTCGTCCAGATACAAGTCGATGATGTACGGCCGGCCGCGGTGGCCGAGGAGACTAAGGCGCTCCAGTCACGGTCTACACGGCCACTACGGTCGGGGGTTCGAATCCCCCCTCGGGCATGGATATTTGTGCCGTCCTAGTTCGTAAGTAGTTCATAAGTAGTTTGTAAGTTTAGGGACTGATGACCCCGTAGTTAAGTCCCATAGACTATACAAACATTTGAACATTTTGACGATCTACGTAAATATTGTTCATCAATTTCATATTGACTCGTATATCTAAGAATGTATTTGTTGGCATAATAACTTTGAAATGGGGAGTCAGTGATTCTGTTCTTTCATTTAATGATAGTCGTACGGTTAGGCTAAATATCATGGAATGATAGTCGTACGGTTAGGCTAAATATCATGGAAAGACATTGTTCCTGGTATCAACACCATCAGACGACTTCGGCTTCTGGACAAAATGCGAATAAGGAAGGCAAAATATGCAGCTGTATTTAATAATAATAAAAAATTTCAAGGGCAGCAAACAGAAGAAAGCTTCTAGGTGAAGAAGAAGAACTAGAAGATGACCTTGATTACGTTGCTGGACTCTTTTGATAATAGAATAAGTGGTATTTGTGATATTTTTTTCATAATGAATTACTTTAATCGCGTTTTCTGGCATTTGGAATTTTTAGTGTTACATGTACCTTTATCTCACATACCACTAAACTAATACCATTCAAGAAACTTCCTGGCAGATTAAAATTGTGTGCCGGAAACGGGACTCGAACCTGGGACCTTTGCATTTCGCGGGCATGCGATCTACCGACTGAGCTATCCTGACACGACTCACGATGCCGCCTCATAACTTTACTTCCGCTAGTACCTCGGTGGTAGGTAATAGCGGAAGTAAAGTTGTGAGGCAGCATCGTGAGTCGTGACGGGATAGCTCAGTCGGTAGAGCGCTTGCACGCACGGACGGATGTGAGGCCTTGTCTCTAGGAGCTGTTGGCCTGAGTGACTCCTCTGCTGGCGCCAGTCTAATACTCATTGCTTTTCTTTTCAGACTATTTGCTAATAGTATTCATTTCTCTTTACAGGTAACTACCGTTGCGGAAACAACTTACCCGTAGAAAGCAGTTAGCAGTAAGTACCTACCTGAAAAACTGCACCTGGGTCACGAACCTGAGTAAATTTTCTTTATTTTTAAGGGGCATAGGTATTTGCTTGTTTTGTATGCTCATGCATGGTAAAACATTTCGGGATATAATTATTACCTCACACATATATATATATCTTTATTTCTTTTCACGGTTTACTTGTTTTGCTTTGATGTCAAATGATGGTCTAGTTTGCCACGCAATATAAGTCAGGTGTGAGTTTATTATACCGGATAGTGTTTTTGCATAATTTTTAAAGGCGTCACCTTCTTTGTGTTTCGGAAGAGTTAAACGTACATTATTCTCTCATTTGTCATTTTCCTGACGAGGAAAACATTCTTCTTCGTGTTGACTGCTTTTCAAGTCGTGAAACACCATACATTCACAGATTTTGAGTTACAGAAGAAGTCACAGCATCAAAACACTTTTCTGTGCCTCCGATGTCATGGTCGACAATGTGTTTCTAAACTTCGCTGATGCAACGGGTTCAGACATATATGAGAGTTGGAACTTAAATAGTGGCAACACTGCTGTGGAGATACTATGCAATGAAATCTACTATTGCTGCTGATAGCACACGCTGTTCGCATTCCTGCCTTACCTCCGGCAAATGGAGTCGCACGTCCCACATTACCGGCGTTCGCACAATCGAAGGTAACACAATCACTTATGAGCGAGCGGTCTAATGTAACGGTGTAACTATGTTTTCGAAACAGGAACAACGGAGTTGGATCAAGATTGAATGTGCCAGAGGTCGTACAGCACGATAGTGACATTATGTTTTTCAGGAGGCAAGCGGGGAACCCACACAACATTTTCCACGACAGTGTGCGGGCGCATACATCGCAAACTCTGACTGGTCTGTTCGGTCGACGGGACTGGGATGTATTGTACCGTTTACCATACTCACCGGACTTGAGTTCTCGTGACTTTGATTTGATTCCGAATATGGAGGAACCACTTCTTGACATTCTCTTCAGAAGTGTTCCAGAGGCTCGACAGGCAACAGACCGCTCCATCCGCACCATCAACAGAACAGGCTCTGCTGACGGTATGCCACGCCTTCCACTTCGCTGGCAACGGGTTCTACACAACGCTGGTGACTACTTTGAAGGATAGTAACAGGTGCAAACATGTAACGCTTTTGTATCCGTCGTGAATAAAAAGTTGCCACTATTTAAGTTCTAACCCTCGTATGAAACTTAACAAACACTGTGATGACCTATACATAAGAAGTCTGACACTACAATGATAGTGTCTGTGTCTTATTAATGCAACTTGGTGGAGTAAAACCTCAAGCAATTCCATACAAATTTAGTACACGTGTGACTTCTTTCCATTTGTGTTAAGAAAACTCAGGAAGAGTTAAGTATTCCTATGACGGCCTGAGATTCATGTTGATGATAGGAGGAGGTGACCAGGAAAAATTCGAGACTTCCGATATTAGAGTCAAATTCACAGTTCTGGAGATCTAAAGTTAACCATTGAGGGCATCAGCCGCTATCGTACTTCACCCTTAGTACTGTGGGCAAGTAAGGAAGAACCCTTAGTACTGTGGGCAAGTAAGGAAGAAGGCATAGGGACAGTACTGAAACAGCTCATCAAACAGTTTTCTGGTTTCTTAGACACTGCTGACAGTTCCATTGAATTAGCGAGGATGCACCGCATTCAGACTTCTTCCAGTGCTCTCGGAATGGATAAATGCAGTTTCCGTATGGCTTTCACGGAAATCTTACATCATTCTTCCTGCATTCCAACAGGCAACTGACAATTTGAATGCGGACGCATTAATACGCTCGATCCCTTGCGGGAATGCAGTATAGGCTGCGAGCAAGTGGAATAAATGGGCAGGGGGCACTACAATCGGAGTGTGCTACAAGGTGAGAATTTGCATTGGAAGGGAAGCGGGAAATCTGGTTTAGGATCACGGTCCGGCAAAATTTTCATCTTTGTCATTGGATATATTTCAGTGCCCTGAAACGGTCGAAATATTTCGAATTCGTAAAACTACGGCCGTTAAGGTCAACAAATGATGTCTGTTCTTTCGGACAAGTCCGAAAAGATTAGACACCGTATAAGGAATACTTACATTGATTGGACGATTCCATGGAGGAATTGGAAGAGATACTCTCCCGTCACAGAAATACATGTCCTTCGTGTGGCAGTTGTTCGAAACTTACGCAGTTTTGTTATTTACGTGGGTCGCGAGATGTACCGTATATCGCAAGAGTGTTTCTGCAACTGTAGCGCTAGTTATGACGGTTTCTGTTATGATTTCCACATCTTCTGTGAGTCCCACTTTTTGGGATCCCACAAAGCGCAGCATTACTGCACATTAGGCAGTTTTTTCAGTCCTGTTGCGTCTTGTAAGTGTTCTGTCAATGAAACGTGACCTTTAGTCAGCCTTCTCTTCGATATTATCTGTGCGTTCTTTCCAATTAAGTTTCTTCGTAATTAAAAGTCCCAGGTATTTAGTTGAATTTACGGTCTGTATATTTCACTGATTTACCGTATACATGATGTATAACGGATTTCTTTTAATGCTCATATGGATGACCTCACATTTTTCATTGTTGCCAGATTTTGCACTACGCAGATATCAAATCTAAGTCATTTTGTAGGTGTTTTTGATCTTGTAGTGACTTAACTAACCGATAAATGACAGCATCATCCGCGAATATTTTAAGAGAGCTGCTCAGATAGTTTCTTAAATCGTTTATAAGGATAAGGAACAGTAGGGACCCTATAACACGACCCTGAGAATCGCTAGATATCACTTCAGTTTTACTCGATGACTTCCCGTTATTTCTTACAGGAAATCGCGAATCCAACAGTGGCGATATTCCATAAGCAGGCAGTTTGGTTAGAAGCCGCATGTGGGAGCCTTTCCAGATGAATCACTGACGCACAAATGAGAGATCTGGCCATCTTATATCTTGTGTTCCCGACACTAGCGCCAACCGTGGCGTATTATCCGTGTGCACTGCGGCGCCATGCTGCGGTGCGCGCGGCCGTTCTCCGTCGTGGGTTCGAATCTCCCCTCGGACGTGGCTGTTTGCACTGTCTTTAGTATAAGGTAGTTGATTAGTAGTTTGTAACTTTAGGGACTGATGACCCCGCAGTTAAGTCCCGTAAGCTTCACAAACGTTTGAACATTTCCAATACTCTGAGAATTTTCAGCTATCAGTCGATCTTTTTTAAAATTCTATATTAGCAAATCATGATTTCGGCCAGTAACTGGCTATTATCAATGCATGTGTTTATCTGTATATGTTATTAATGTGGAAAAACTCACACCACGCCAAGTGTGACAACTGGACATTTTTGCCGTTTCAGTAGGTGTGTATGTACATTTGAAACGGCAAAAATGTCCAGTTGACATACGTGGCGTGGTGTGAGTTTTTCCACATTAATAACATATACAGTTAAACACATGGATTGATAATGGCCAGTTATTGGCCGAAATCATGATTTTCCAATAAAGAATTTTAAAAAAGCTCGACTGATACCTGAAAATTCTCAGAGTATTGGAAACATATAGTCGTGGAGCGCAAACCATGGAAAGTAACCTGATTTGAACATTTGTTCGCCGATTGCAACACATGCTGTGAAGTACGTGGACCTCACACGAAGAATCCTTATGGTGCACCCCGACCTGCAGCGTGTAATCACATGGCGCATCGTCAGGGTCTGTTATTGGCTAAGGCTGGAGTGCTGGTAGAGTAGCCTTGCGAGTGCTCGAATGTGCGGCGGGCAGGGCGGTTCCGCCCCAGCGAATCCAGAACTGCCGGCGGCGCCTTATATACTGTACAACAAGGCTGCAAGGAATTCCACGGCGCAGGTGAGCGGTCGCCGGCAGACAGGGGTTCCAAGCCGCCTCCCCTACTCTACTCAGCGTTCACCGGGAGAGCACTCGTGCGTGCCGGTTTCAGCACGGGCGGCTGCCTTTTCTCTTTATTGCACAAGAGCAAGGTATGCGAACGTACCGAAAAAGTACAGGGGCTGCGGGCGGCTGTTGGCGGGCTGAACACTGTATCGATATCCTGGAACGGCTGTGTTCTAAGAAAGACATGGTTTGAAATGCACAGGGGCGTCAATAAATACTTCGTAGCCGATTCCTTAACACTAAATCTTTTTGTGTGTGTGGCGCCTGTTCTCTCGGAGACGTCCGAAGATAACACGCACTATATATTTTTTTTTAAGGGAACATAACGGTCATGGCGCGGCCTCAACGGCTATGCTGTCTAGTCTACATCTACATTAACATGGGATACTCTGCAAATCACATTTAAGTGCCTGGAAGAGGGTTCATCGAACCACCGTTATACCATTTATCTCCCATCCCATTCTCGAATATCTCGCGGGAAGAAAGAACATCCTAATCTCTCTGTTCGAGCTCTGGTTTCTCGTATTTTATTCTGATGATCATTTCTATCTATGTAAGTGGGAGTCAACAATATATTTTTGCATTCGGAGGAGAACGTTGGCGATTGTAGTTTCGTAAGTAGCTCACGCCGCAGCGATAAGCGCCGTTGTTGTAATGATTCCCATCCCAGGTCCTGTATCATTTCAGTAACGCTTTCTCCCCTGTATCGCGACAATAAAAAACGAGCTTCCCTTCTTTGGACTCTTTCAATGTCCTGTGTCAAATCCACCTGATAAGGATCCCACACTGGGCAGCAATACTCCAAAGAAGGACGGACAAGCGAAGTGTATGCACTTACTTTAGTAGTTCTGTTGCATCTCTTAAGGGTTCTGCCAATAAAACGCAGTCTCTGGTTCGCCTTTACCACGACATTATCTACGACTTTTTTCCAGTTTAAATCTGAAGTAATAGTAAGTCTTAGGTATTTTGTGGATTTTACGAGTTTCACATTTGATTGATTTATCTTGTAAACAAAGTTTTAACGGATTTCTTTTCGTACTCATGTGGACGACTGTACACTTCTCATTGTTTAGAGTCAATTTCCAATTTTACACCATATTGATATCTTATTCAAATAGTTCTGTAGTTGGTTTTGATCTTCAGATGATTTTACTAGACGGTAAATGACGGCGTCATCTGCAAACAACCTAAGAGAGCTACTTAGATTTTCCCCTAAATCGTTTATGTAAATAAGGAATAGCAGAGGACCAATAATACTACTCTGAGGAACGCTCGAAACCACTTCTGTTTTAGTCGATGACTTACCATCGATTACTACGAACTGTGTCCTTTCTGAGAGGAAATGCCCTATCCAGTCGCAAATTTGATTAAAAGCCGTTTGTGAGGTACGGTGTCAAAAGCCTTCTGGAAATCAAGGAATAGGGAATCAATTTGCGAACCCTTGTCTTGTTCCCATCAGAAAGAGAGTCAAATGAAATTAATTATAGAATTCTAACAATAGATTCAAGTGACTGCGTTATCGGAATCCTCCGACCGCGCCCATTCAAACAGCGCACCGCTTCCTAGCGCCATCTTCAAGTACATTGAGCGAACGATGGCTTACGATGGCGCTGTGAAGACCACGGCAGCCGAGAATCTCCCGCAAGGAGATTCCCTTAACGCCACAGAGGTGAAGCCATTGTCGCCATATTGCGTAGCCAATAATATTTGTGCTGGAGAATGTGTATTAACTGCATTCTGAGTTAAAGTGAAAGAACAATCAAACGTTTGCTTGCATTACCGATGGATGCACAAACAGAAAAAAAGTAATTTATTTTAAACATAGGGAGAGGCATTGAATTAAAATTTATGCTGTGGCCGGGATTCGAAACCGGAACCTCCTACTTACTAGGTAGACGCTAATACAGCGTTGCAGATAAAGCGACTACACGGACTGCCTTAAAGCACGTCTCCCTCCACACCACATAATTTAATTGTGCCTCAATGTTCCCTGTGAAATGCGTATCAAATTGCCAGGGCTCTCCTATATTGGAATAGCACCCCATCGCCAGTCGCGTTGGCCGAGGGGACTGAGGCACTCCAGTCACGGTCTGCACGGCCACTACGGTCGGGGGTTCGAATCCCCCCTCGGGCATGGATATTCGTGCCGTCCTTAGTATTAGCTAGTTCATAAATAGTTTGTAAGCTTGGGGACTGATGACCCCGTAGTTAAGTGCCATAAGTTCTACAAACATTTGAATAGCACCCTATCAAGTAGGAGGTGAATCCCGGCCACAGCACAAATTTTAATTCAATGCCTTTCCTTATGTTTAATACCTTTGCTGTAACGAGGCAATATTGTCTCAAGAAAATATATTATTGTTGATATTTATATCACCTCGGCCTGAGGAACAAGGCGGGATTGTTCCCATTCGCGTTCTTTCAAAATGTTCAAATGTCTGTAAATCTGTCGGACCAAACTGCGTGGTCATCAGTCCGTAGCTTACAAGCTACTTAAAACTGGGTAAACTAACCTACGGACAAACAAACACACACACACACACATGCCCCAGGGAGGACTCGAACCTCCACGGCGAGCAACCGCGCGCTCCGCAGCGAGACGCTTTAGACCGCTCGGCTACTCCACCGCGGCTCGCGTTCTTTGCTTTGGTGCTAATCCAATATAGGACAGCCCTGCAAATTTGATACACACTTCACAGGAAACACTGAGGCAGAATTAAAGTATGTGGTGTGGAGGGAGACGTGTTGTAATACAGTCCGTGTAATCGCTTTGACTGCAACTCTGTGTTAGCTAACTGGTCTAAAGCGCCTACCTAGTAAGTAGGAGGTCCTGGGTGCGAATCCCGATCGCAGCACAAATTTTAATTCAATGTCTCTCCTTATATTTAATATCCTTGGTATAACGAGACAATATTGTCTCAAGGAAATGTATTATTTTTGATATTTATAATCTATTTTACACAGAAAAAATTTGTTGCTAAATTAATACTTACCAGTATTTATCCATGAATGACTTCTAATTTTAATTTTTACGAGATGTAAGTTCCCTTGAAATTTGAAAGATCTGGTGGTACAGAATTTTCAGTATGAATATTTAATGACGTGGAATCTATACAAAGTATTTTCGTGTGTATTCAGCATAAAATCGTCTCTTCAGTACTGAACTTACGAAAATGATACAGCTTAGTTCTGTCGTTATTGGAAAAATCTTGTTTTGCATTTCCTGTGAACTACTACAGCTGACAATTTCAGTTGTTATAAAGCATTTGGGTACTATTCTGATAAGTCATACTTATTGTATGACATTTTGCGTTAATAAATCACAGTTCTGCTATCTGGAAAGTCCGTATTTGTCTACAATAGTATACTATTTAAAATGTACTCAGTAATGCCAGTCATTTAGATGTTTGAAAGTTAACAGGCCAAGAACCACACAGTGCTTTAATCTGAATCATATTTCTTTGGCTCCGCAGGACGGTGGATTGGCTTCAATCGACAGATAAGCTTTGCATACTAACGCCATCACCTTATTTCAACCTCCTTGGTCTCCCACTATGTCTCACAGCTCTGAAAAGTTAATAGTAAGAAATAATATTTGTCTTAAAAACTCACTTATGCTCGTCGATCGGGTGTATATACATTTCGTCTAATATCTACATGGTCGTGCTTGCAATTGTATATTTCGGACTTAAATTGTAGCGGCCATTCAGTCACGGTCTGCACGGCCACTACGGCCGGGGTTCGAATCCCCCCTCGGGCATGGATATTTGTGACGTCCTTAGTATAAGGTAGTTGATAAGTAGTTTGTAAATTATCATTCGCCGCACTTTGGTATTCTATCTAAACCTAGTACAGTGAAGCCATAACTGATTGCAAATTGCGATTTGTTTCATGTAGGTAATCTGGTGCTCTCTGTGGTTTTTTTAATGTAATTTTACTGTACCATTTCCTTGCCTTACAGCAAGGCGGCTTCATGCCAGGTTTTCAGATTGTGGATTAATTATAGAAAACATGTGAGAGGGCTACCTCACATTCGTATGATTGTTTTTTAGCTGCAATACATACATATTATTTGTCACAGTTATTTTCTAATCATTCTTTAACTCTTCCACTGTCCCTTCTTGTTATTTAATGAAGCTATGGATCGTACGATGAAACACCTGCCGAGAGAAGTAGTCCTACACTACTACGGTCCAGGGACAGCACCTCAGCAGGTGAGTGGAACTTCCTGTATGAGAGGAAACGTGATAGTAACATTTCATCAGAAGTGTTTTCATATAGCAGAAATATGTATGAAAGTCTAGTAAATGTGCAGTCTTTTAGTGTCTGACACAGAGTAGAGTGCATTTCAAAGCGCTTGGCAAAGTTAAGCACGCAGTTGAGTGCGTCAGCCAAAGAGTTACAAACGGAATGCTGCGCGTGACAGGTGTACGTGTGTCAGCGGCTGCGAGGCGTGGCATAGAGTAGAGTTCATAAATATCCAGGCTGAATCGTCCGCCATGTTTTCCCCATCGTGGTTGGAATCGCGCTGCGCTAACAGCATGCAGGCGCATGCCCTGCCATCTTTCACAAACAATTTCGCAAAAACTGATAGGTAGAAAAATTTAATTTCGTTAATAGTCACAGTAAGAGGCTACGCTGAGTAAGGAAAAGTTTGCAGTGATAAATAGGGGCTGCGATGATATTCCGTTTGGTGCTGTGGATATGTTGCTGTGGATGAAATTCTCGTACTGAATTTTATTTTCGACTTAGAAGCAGATCTCTACCTTCGAAACATATCGCTAAAATTTGTTGTATGTACCGAACTCATTTCCGATGTCGATAAGGCCAGAATGAAATATCGCATATCTCATACATGCTTAGATGTATAAATATGATAGCCGCGTTGCGGTGGAGTAGCCGAGCGGTCTAAAGCGTCTCGCTGCGGAGCGCGCGGTTGCTTGCCGTGGAGCTTCGAGTCCTCCCTGGGGCATGGGTGTGTATTTGTCCTTAGGTTAGTTTACCTAGGTTTAAGTAGTTTGTAAGCTACGGACTGATGACCACGCAGTTTGGTCCGATAGATTTACAAGAATTTGAACACATAGAAATAACCAAGCAGTTGAGTCCGATAGATTTACAAACATGTGAATTTAAAATTTTTTAAAGTTATAAAATAAGTTTCCCCTGTCGACTATGGGGAGAGTTGCGTATGAAAGGAGAAAAAATGAGACATTAAAGTTAAGACATATCTTTATTTTTCTACATAATTTCTAACTACATAGAGACATTGGACAAACCACTTTATAAGCTTCAAAAATCAGAGCGTTGCATACGGAAGAAGCGATGAACGGCTATGCAATAGAAATATCAGTCATCACATCTACATCTCCATAGATACTTTGGAAATCACAATTAAGTGCCTGGCAAAGGGTTCATTAACCACTTTCATAACCTTTCTCTACAGTTCTCGTATTTCATTGGGATGGTCATGGGTGGGTGCTAGCAAAAGATTTTCACATTCAGGAGTAAAAATCCGTTATTGAAATTTCGCAAATAGATCTCGCCGCAACGAGTAACGTCGTTCTTTTCATGATTTCCACCTCAAATCGTGCAACATTTCGGTGACGCTTTCCCCCCTGTAACGCGATAAAACAAAACGAGCTGCCCTTCTCTGAACCTGCTCAATGTCTTCTGTTAGTCCCACCTGGTGATGGTCTATTTTGCCACGGTGGAGTAGCCGAGCGGTCTACAGCGTCTCGCTGCAGAGCGCACGGTTGCTCGCCGTTGAGGTTCGAGTCCTCCCTGGGCATGGGTGTATGTGTTGTCCTTAGGTTAGTTTACCTAGGTTTAAGTAGTTTGTAAGCTACGGACTGATGACCACGCAGTTTGGTCCGATAGATTTACAAACATTTTAGGACAAGGTACTACGCATCATAAGCAATGCTCCACGCTACACGCGCACAGCGGACCTTCACCGAGAATACCGCCTTGACACTCTCACGGAGGTATTCAAAAAACACGCCGCACGACTGTACAAAAATGCTAGACACTCGAACAACCCCTTCATCCTCAATCTGGGCAACTACGACCACAACCATAGGTGGAAACACAACCGACCAAAAACACTCTTTGTCAGGAATAGATAAACACCTATGGTAAGCCTTATAGACACAAACAAAATCATTGCTCACAGAACCCCTGCTTCGCAGCAAAACTGACTGACAACGCCAGATGAGCAATTACCGCCGACAAACCGGCAGTCGCAGGGAACGTGAACAAGCACAAAACACAAACAAATCCCACAGTAATCCTATACACTTAGAGGCCGATCCCAAAAATCGACCACTTGCCTGCCAATCTTGATTGTTGTAGCCAGCCGCCGCTGATGGACCAGGAGACACCCCCAGTGCCAGCTGCAGAGGGGCGGCTCATCAAACCGGATTGACAAATTTATGACAAACACGCAATGAAAATGGTACCGAGCTTGCACGATACCCAAAACTAACATAACCAAACCCTTGCATGATCTGTCGCAGATAGCAAGAATCCGCTACTGCTCTTACTACCCGCTCCTGACTATCGCAGAGGTTTTTTTCCCCTTGGCACTTGCCTTGGCACTTTTTTCCCCTCTGCCCTTAAAACCGCTCTTGTTTCAAAAGCTTTCGACCACTTCTATCATCCAGATGGACCGTATTAATGGGTAATATTACCCACACGTACGGCACACAACACAGTACCCGCTCCTGTGACTCCCACATTCAAAACATTAACACATGCAGAGGTGACAGTAGAACTATTGAGTTGGTCACCATGCTAGTGCGAGCGTGGAGGGGCTCCACTCTTTCTCGGAAAAAAAACCCAAACATTTGAATTTTATGATAGCCGCGGAGGAGTGGCCAAGCGCTTTGAGGCGCTATGCTACGATGCGCGAGGCCGCTCCCCGTCGGGAATTCGAATCCCCCCTCGGGCAGGGATGTTTGTGTCGTCTTTAGTGTAAGGTAGTTCATAAGTAGTTTGTACGTTTTGGGACTGATGACCCCACAGTTACGTCCCTTAAGCTTAACAAACATTTGAACATTTACAAATATGATATTTTGGCAAACGATAGCATGCAATACCGCGTTGCCGCAGTAACGATTCGCGGGCAGTCACAGGACTGGCCAGCTGAGCGAGTGACGTTTCTGAGGAGAGACAAGTGTTGGCCGGCCCGCTATCGATCTGGGCCAACCCGGCCTCCCTCACAACAGGCTGAATAATTGAAGCGGCCGTGCCCGATAGACGGAGCTGAGGCCGCCTTGTTTATAGAGAGTCGTTACCGTCGCATCTGCGGGGAGGCCAGGCTGCGCTCCCGTATTGTTCTCTGCCTGACTGTCACAACTCTCGTAATAAGGACTATGGATTTGTATTTTGCTCTGTACAGAGCGCCCCACGTAAGGCACCTGCAAGAACAGTGTTAACTGTGATGTCAAGGGAATGGCTCAGATCAGGTGGGGTATAGAGCGCTACTGCTGCCAAGTAGTGTTCGTTTTTAGGACCACCCGAAGAAGTCATCTATTCGTTCTTTTTGCATTTGCCTAGATAGCGTGCAGTTATATGCCGTTCATAGGCTCGTGCACCCTTTCACAAATTCTGAAGTTACCAGTAGGAAAGAAAAGTTATATACACTAGCATGAAGCCGGCCGCGGTGGCCGAGGTGACTGAGGCGCTCCAGTCACGGTCAGCACGGCCACTACGGTCGGGGGTTCGAATCCCCCCTCGGGCATGGATATTTGTGCCGTCCTAGTTCGTAAGTAGTTCATAAGTAGTTTGTAAGTTTAGGGACTGATGACCCCGTACTTAAGTCCCATAAGCTTAACAAACATTTGAACATTTTGAACTAGCATGAAAACCAGACAGCAGTTGCTAAGAGCCGAAGGGCATGAAAGGGACGCAGTGGTTGGGAACGGAATAAGACAGGGTTGTAGCCTTTTCCCAGTGTTGTTTACTTTGAACACTGAGCAGGCTGTGAAGGAATGAAATGGGAAACTTGGAGAAGGAATTAAAGTTCAGGGAAAATAAATAAAAACTTCGCGGTTTGCTGGTGACATTGTGATTCTGTCAGAGGCAGCAAAGCATCTGGAAGAGTTATTGAACGGAATGCACACTGTCTTGAAATGAGGGTATAAGATGAACATGAACAAGAGCAAACGTTGGTAATAGAATGTAGAGTAAAAAAATCGCACTGGCGTGTTTTACGGCTCACTTTAGATTTGTAGTTTTATAATTGTCTGCAAACATTTTGGACCAAAATAATAATCTAAATAATAACAAATTAATTAATAAGTGTGTTTGAAACCCTTTTAGGAAAAAAAAAAAAAACTTAGGTAGAAACGGGTTCCGAACCTCTAACCTTCAGCATCACAATCCAACGCATTGCCCACTACGCTACGACGGTTACCAGTTGTGTTCTTTAATCTCATACTATTGATAGCCGTTGTTAACTGATGCTAATATGTCATTTGTAGACACTAGATTATCATTTATCGTACGAAGAACGATGTGTTTTATCAATTCTTCAGTGCGCCATTGCTTTGAAATGACAACGTGTAAGTTACAATAAGAAAATCATCAAATACGCAACGCAAGATGGCGTATGCCACAGAGAGGTCCGGGTGAGGAGTGTCATGTGACATCAGCGAACAGCTGGTTTTCGTTAATTCAGTGGAGGGTGTCAAACTCCGTTATTTTTGCAAATATCTCTGAAACGATACGAGATATGAAAAAGCATAAGAGAGCAAAGTTGTAGAGATTTTTCTCCTCTACAAATTCGGTTATTCAATTTTCGTGTCAGATGAATGGTTAAGCCGTTATTTTCATTTAAATTTCGAGCTGTGAAAAGACGATCGCAAAGGCCCACTTTTAGTGTTACTACCGTAACATAAAGTGGGCCAAAACTCAGGCAATGTTGAAGGAATTAGATTGGGTTATGACAAATAAAAGAAGTAGATGAGTTTTATTTTTTGGGCCGAAGTGAAAACTAAATTCCGTCCCACACACAGACCTTGATGACCCAACGGGTACCGAAAGCGCGCCATGTCAACGTCCGCCCAAATACATCACTGGATTGGTATGGAGACAAACTTGGTTAGCGCTCCGCACTCCCGGCTGTTTTGTCAGTTTCCGTGATCGGAGCCGCTACTTCTCCATCAAGCAGCTCCTCAGCTGGCCTCACAAGGGCTGAGTGCACCCCGCAGGTCAGCACTCTCGGCAGACCCGGATGGTTAACCATCCGAGTGGTAGCCAAGCCCGACAGTCGTTAACTTCGCTGATCTAAACGTTGTATCCACTGCGGGACTGCCGTTCGCCGAAGTAAATATAATATTAATTGCAGGATGGCAATGAGAAGGAAAGCGTTTCTGAAGCGAAATTTGTTGACATATAAAATTAGTGAGAATGTTAGGAAGTCGTTTCGGAAAGCATTTGTGCCGGCCGCGGTAGCCGAGCGGTCTGCGGCGCGCCAGTCTCGTTCTGCACGGTCACTACGGTCGGGGGTTCGAATCCTCCCTCGGACATGGATATTTATGCCGTCCTTAGTATTAGCTAGTTCATAAGTAATTTGTAAGTTTAGGGACTAATGACCCCGTAGTTAAGTCCCATAAGCTCTAAAAACATTTGAATATTTCGGAAAGCATTTGTCTGGACTGTGGCATTGTACGGAAATGAAACGTGAACGTCGAGGAATTCAGAAAAAAAGGATGATGCAAGCTTTTGAAATGTAGTGCTATAGATGAATGCTGAAGATTAGATGGGTAGATCGAGTAGCTAATGAGGTAGTGCTGAACAGAATTGGGGACAAAAGGAGCCGGCCGCGGTGGCCGAGGGGACTGAGGCGTTCCAGTCACGGTCTGCACGGCCACTACGGTCGGAGGTTCGAATCCGTCCTCGGGCATGGATATTTGTGCCGTTCATAGTATTAGCTAGTTTGTAAGTTTAGGTACAAATGACCCCGTAGTTAAGTCCCATAAGCTATACAAACCTTTGAACTTTTTTGAAGAAAAGGAATTTTTGGCATATCTTGACTAAGAGAAGAGATCGATTCGTGACACACTTCTGGAAAAAAAAAAAAAAAAAAAAAAAAAAAAAGAGTTTATTTTTGATTTGCTTACTTAACCGGTTTTTGGCTTATGAGGCCATTTCAGAGTTTTGAATGCTGAGACATCAGGGAATCGTCAGTTTAGCATCGGAGGGAAATGTGTGAGTTAAAAATCGCAGAGGGAGACCGAGGGACGAATACAGTAAGCCGATTCAAATCGATGTGAGTTGCCGATCTTATTAGGATTGATTGGTTGGTTGGTCGGTTGGTTGGTGGTTTGGGATAGGGGGACCAAACTGCGTAATTCATTAATCCTCCGGTGGGGAGGCGAAGGAATGAGGATAGGAAAGGAGGGAAAGGGAAATGCAGTCCAGGGAGGAAAGAAGGAAGAAAGACTGCACTAGCTTGGGGACCCATGCTCGCCACGCATGTACACATGAAAGAACCATGAGGAGATGAAGAGGCTTGCACATGATAGTGTAAGGTGGAGAGCTACATCAAACCACTATCCGGACTGAGGACCTCAACAACAGCAACCTAGACTCACTCACGTTAGTAGAGAGTAATTATACTCTACGTAACATTTAAACAAATGGAATAGGTAAGTGATACACTATGTGAAATAGAAACCCTCAAACAATTTTTTGGTGGTGTTTATGAATGTCCCATGGGCTGGGCTCACCCCCCGTCACGCAGAAGGCGTAATATTGTCACGTTGCAGTGGAAGTAGGCTTGACTTCGAAGGCAACTAAACACAGCACTTATACTGAAAGCACGTTTATTACGCACTCAACATACACGCAGCACTGACTGCCTCTCAGGCAGAGTGCTCTGCTATTTATACAGAGACAGAAGTTACCATAAATTAGAAGAACAGTTAACATAAGAAACAAGTAGAATTTACAAGTGAACGTAAGAAAGATGTAGAACCTTCTGGAATTGTAAATTACAAAGAAATAAATTTTTGCCGGTGGGCGGGATTGAACCAGCGACCTTCTGCTCCGCAGTCCGTGATGCTATCCCCGGCGCCACGCCGGCAGTTGGTGTTCGTGGTCTCTCGCGGCAATATGAGCAGTACAGTTCTAGTCATACGCAACCCAGAATTGCAGGAGTGATGGCATGACACCAGCTGTGATGCAGTGTCGCCATTTCTTCGTAAAGTGTGTAGAATTTAATTATTCTAAACAGTACCGGTAGTAGGCGCGTGAACGGCGATCACAAATCTGGGTGCCCCCTACTGAACTGTGCTTACTTTCCTGTGGCCGAAAGGTGTCGGTACAAAATAAACCAAGCAATTCATGTCTCGCATGAAATATTTTCTAGCAGTTCAGTTTTTGTATGAGGAAACCACGTGGAGCGGAGGCGAAGAGCTTCGTTATTATAAATAGAGAGGCGTGAGGTAGCGTCTTGGGGGGGGGGGGGGGTCCCGCGGTGAGAAGTGTCGACGGAAGGGCGGCGAGATCAAAGGGGCCGCCAGCTGGAGGCGTCTGGCGGAGGGTATTTCAGGCCGCCAGCCGCGCAGGGCTGAGTCGTTACCTGCCACCAGACAGCACCATCCATCACCAACATTTGTTTTCATTTTGACTGGTACTGGTATCAGTAGGTTGGGCGTCGGCTCTGTAGCCAGCAGCATAAAAAAACCACAAGAACTGAGTGTAAGGGAGTTGTTGTCGATTATTTGCATACTCTACAAGTTAATTCTTCCACTGCTCGTATATGCATTTAATAGGGCCAGTCTTGTGTTTTTGAAAACATTGTAGTTTAATAAATGTGTATTTTCCCCATACTTATCTATTTTCAGCTTTTTAGTTTCGTAGTCGAGCGTTTTATTTCTCCTCCTTCTTGACGCAGTTCTTGCGCTTCGTAAGTTTTGTACTATTGACTCCCACAGCGCGTCTTTGTAGACGTTTGTTTGTCTGTGAACTGTAGTTATGGTTAGAGGCTGTGAATGCCCTGTATGGATGCGAGTCGAGTTGGTGACACTTTGCTCCCAGCTCGAGGCGGTCTTGGCTTTGGTTACAGAACTTCAGTAAGCAATCGATGGACACTGCTTTAATGGGGATCCAACAGACGTCCAGCACATTCCATGTGTCCATCAAAACTATGGCAAGCCCAGATAATGCTCGTCTTGAGGTTGGGACCTCACCAATGGTCGTGTGGGAGGTCGCCAAAGAGTATGTCTGGCAAGACCGATCGTGAGGCCTTCCCATTTCTGAGAAGCTGTGAAGGACAGTTTTCCTGAGGCACAGGGCATCGCTTGTCCTGAGGTTACCTTTCAGCGTACAATCAGATCCAGGCAGGAAGGGTGCGACTTCATGTAGGTGGAAGCTACAATGTTAGACTTATAATGGAACCTCTTAGAGATGTGGCTCGTAGGGAGGGGAAGAAACACAGTATGCTCTACATGTTCACAATGGGTGGAGTCATTCCAGATGTGGAATGGGTTCTTCCGGATGCCATGAAGATCACAGGTGCAGTCAACTGCAGATGGTGGCTCATACCAGTACCGACGATGTGTGTCGTTTTGAATATGAAGAGGTGCTCTCCAGTTTTGTTCAGCTATCTGAAGTAGCAAAGACAGCCAGTCTTGCTTACAAGATGCAAGATGCAGAGCTCACTATATGCAGCTTGGTTGACAGGACCGACTGCAGTCCTTTGGTACAGAGCCAAGCGGTCTGTGTCAGTCTGAGACTCAGATGCTTCTGCGAGCGCATGACTTGCGATGTAGGGTTGCGGAGGGATTGAATCAGAGGCTCAGACGGTTCTGCGACTATATGGACCACAGATTCCTCGACTTGCGCCATATGGGAGTTGGGTTTTCGGGTTCTATTAAATAGGTCATGAGTCCTCCACATGCAAGAAGTGGCTACAGGACGGTGGAGACTGTGGCGTGGACTGGGTGGTCTTTTAGGTTTGAAGGTATCTGGAAGACACAAAATAGCATTTCATTCTCAAAAGGTGCAGGTCACACATAGGACGAACCATTGGTATAGAAGTTGTCAGTTTTATAGCTGCGTAGGAAAATTCCAGAGCTCCTAGTGTTAATGGGAAGTACTGAAGCACAAGTAATGATAGGTAGCGAAAGCTGACTAAAGTGGGAGAGAAGTTCAGCTGAAATGTTTACAAAGATCCAGATGGTGTTCAGAAAGGATAGCTTGAATAAAATTTTAAGTGGTGGCATATTTATCGCCATACAATCTGTTTATCCTGTATTCATATAGAAGTAGGAAGTATGTTTGAGTTTATATGGGTACATATCGAACCTGACAACCGGAATTAATTAATAATTGGTTCTTTTTTATCCACCCCAGACATATCATCGGCTACGTTCCTCTCTCCCATGCAAAAATGTGACGTGTCGTGTTCAGTATTTCATATGAAGTGAAGTAAAGACAGGTTGTACTTATCCTTAATCTGTGACATCCAATCCATGATGTGGTACAGCAATCAGTGAAAGTATACTTTGGTCTCTATACCCAGTGCGTAATTAAAAAAATTGTAGCTGCTGGATCGCACGCCCAAAGGTTTTGGCCCATTTTCAACGATATACCCTCCTCTGCTCATACACTAAAGCCACGAGTTACCTTAAAACCTCTTAATATGACTTACAATGAGAAATAATTTTTGCAAAGAATTTTTCTCAAATTCAGGTGTTTGGAAAGATATAATCGAAGCAATAAAACCGTAAGATTTATTTTTACCAAAAGGTACGAATTAATGTTCTCGGAAATTGTCAGCCGCGGTGGAGTAGCCGAGCGGTCTAAGGCGCCTCGCTGTGGAGCTCACGGTTGCTCGCTGTCGGAGGTTCGAGTCCTCCCTGCGGCATGGGTGTGTGTGATGTCTTTAGATTAGTCTACCTTAGCTTAGGTAGTTTGTAAGCTACGGACTGATGACCACGCAGTTTGGTCCGATAGATTTACAAACATTTGCACATTTTTGGAAATTATCATAAGACAGTTCGGCTATATCTTATTTATCGGGGCATGTCCATATGATTTCTCTCCATTAATGATCACAAAGGATGAGATAGTTTCAACAAAAATAAACTGTGTCTACTTCCTGGCCCCGTTCTTCACTAGTATGTTCAGCGGTAAGCGGTAACAAAGAGGAGCGAGGAAACTTAATAAAAAACAAGCATGCTCCTGCCTTGGGTTAAAACAAATGTAAATTAGCTTTGTTAAATCGCGTGTCAAATAAATCTCATACGCTTGCCGAAATTCAAACAAAATAATATTCAATCGGCTTGGCGTCGTACAAATGAAACAACGTGTTTCAACGCTTTTAACACGGATGGAGAATGGATAGCATTTCGTCGTTTCTTTGGGTTGTGCAGGAACGTGTCATCGCGGGTTCACAACGCTGTTGGCAGATGGCCGAGGCCAACGAGAAAGACAGGCCGTGGCGCGTACGTCACGATGCGTCAGAGATTTGAGACGACGAGACCGCTAGCTGAGTGCTTGGCCGCTGGGGCACAGCGCACTGCTTCTTAGCGAGCAGCCAGTGTAAGCCTTTCAGGGCTAATTTAACACGTTCGCTGCGGTCACCAGTGCCGGCCACTAACGCTCTAGGCGGACGCTTGTAAGAGCATGCGCGCCGAGAGCTGAAATCAGACCCCTGCGAAACCTGTAATATTGAATGCGTATATACGTCTGCAAAACAAGTGGTGCTAAGCTGCATGCCGATTATGCGATAAATGCTGCAAGTTCTGTGATTTATAAGCGTCATATGCATTTATTGCAAACAATTCTAACAACGCCTCTGATTTATTGATTTTATTGCAAACTGGGAAGAAAATTAAATTCAAACAAGCGATAAACCCGCTTCATTGAGAAAGAATTATACTGAAAACCCCAAAAGGTTTATCAAACGGAGAAAAAGAAACACGTCTCATCTGGAATGTGGTGCTATGGAAACCTAATCCCATATAACAAATTTACGAGGTGTATAGGCGATGTTTTTATAGCAAATCACTAAAGACGAAAACACACAACTGTAGACAGGAAAATGTTACGTGATGTAGTTTGGTGGCCTGTACTAACAGCCAAACTAAGTAAACTGAGTACTCAGCTAGCGCGCCGCTTACAAGCGTCGGCAGCTCTGGCGTGTTGTGTTGGTCGCGGAAACGCTTTTAAGCGTCAGCCGCAGCGAACATGTTAAGGCGTGTAAACGGAAAGAACTCTGCCGGCGGCAAATCTGGAGCCTAAGGAGGAAATGGAAGTATACTGCCCTTGCGTCCAGCGAGTAAAGTTGAGCACGCGGATCGCATTGTACGGACAGGCATTGTCGTGCAGGAAATTGTTGAGTCCACTACGATACAGTTTTTACTCACTGCTTCAACACCATACACTTGCAGTAACATCCCATTGGTCTCCTCCGCCGTTTTGCCTAATTTTAAACAAAACTTGATGTCAACGCTTTTCCCGCTTCTCTGCAGTGTCCATAGGGGACGCTTATAGACGTGTCCCTCAGTTTTAGAGCGTTTGTTTATTATGATCGCTTATTTCGTGTGGGAGGCTGTTATAATCCTGGTATCTGCCCGAGTGCTGAGGGAAACCACAATAAAACCTCAGCAAGGATGGGTTGATCTTCTTCTTTGTGCCTAATGCTGAATAGATTTATTTCTTCTCTGTTGTCTCGATTGTTAGTGTAAATCATGCTTCATATGTTATGTCATTACTTCAGGTGTAGTATTTTTTCAGTCGTTGTGTTATCTTCAGGCGTAGTGTTCTCTTCGAGAGAAGTATCATTGAGTAGGTGTCGTCAGGGTCGAAAGTTTCAGTGGTGTGTGTGTTTGTTGTCTTGAAAATGTTCAGATGTTTGTAAAGCTTATGGGACTTAAACTGCGGGATCATCAGTCCCTAAACTTACAAACTAATAATGAACTACCTTATACTAAACACAAACATCTATGCCCGTGGGGGGGGGGATTCGAACCCCCGTTGGGGAACTGCCTCGCACATTGCAGCATAACGCCTCAATGAGCTCGGCCGCTCCGCCGCGGCTGTTGTCTTGATGCATGTCTTGATTACTGTTGGAGAGTAGTGTATAGTCTTTCTAGTAGCGACGTGGTTGCCGTTTGTGTTTGAATCTATTGGCTCCGATTTTGGACGTTAGTTGTATCCATCTTGATTTTAATGCTCTGAATTTTGTTTTTTCATAGAGTGTGCTGTTGCATGTCCATGGGTTGGGTTTTGCTGCAATTCATAGTTTTCCTTTCTGCTGCTATGATTCTGTGTGATATTCTCTTGTTAGTTATCCAGATTAGTGCGGCACATTCAAAGACTGGACATGTAAATGACTGTGTCCTCAGTTACGCCGTTTGTTCTGCCACATATAAGATTTATGTGTATGCGCGGGCACCTCATCCTCGGCAGCGCGGTTTGTAAAATGTGGAACCATTCAACGAACTTTTCAGACGCACCTTGTATACTGCATGTCACTGGTTCAGTGAACCCCCAGAAAAAAGTTCAATGTGAAAAAAAAGTAAATAAACAAATAAAATAAAAGTATTTTCAAACTATCATTCTTCGTTTCTTTCTTCTATCAGATCATTTTATACGTACATTCAAAGTATTTTTATCGCATGAGATACATTTTACGTCGCGGAGATAGCATGTATACGAGTAGTAGCGTGTCCACTTCAAATAGGCGGCAGTGGCCGAAGCGTTGCAATGCGTATGCGTGCCTGAGGTTCAAATTCTCTCTTGAATCTCCTGGGGGCAGAATATGAGCGTTCCCGCAGCAGGGAGGGACTAGGGAAACGCCGCTTTAAACATTGACGTTGGAGCTGGTACAGACATCAGCTCCTGCCTACTCGAGCTCTGGCGGTTACGCACGAAAGGTTCCGAAGAAAGACTATTAAGATGCTACGCACATCGCCTTGCGCATGTGCAAATCCTCCATGAAGTCAACATCCGCCCTTCATATTTGTTTTTGGTGCGTTGAAGATTAATCAAAAACACGTCATATTTGGTAAAATTACTTATAACTATAAATTAAAGATGAATCAACAGTAAAAGCCTTCAGGATGTACGATCATGATTAATAACGAAGTCACTATTTTGCACCTTGTAAGAATAGCAGGGTGGTTAGCGGCATCGTTATGCGCTGTCAAAGGTAGTGGGTTCGAGACTGTGTGCAAGCAATTTTTACCCAGTTTTCTTTTTAACAGACATGGGAACGACAATGACTTTTGTATTGCTGTTTGCCACATATAGTTCGGACGTTTTTGCAAATTTGTCGCGATTTTGAGGGTAAATGACATTTATACTGTTCGTTGTAATTATATTTAACTGTTTCAAAAGATATGGGGAAGAGCAGCCTTTGCACTTGCGTAAGCTTAGGAGGGGGTGCTGCTTAAAGTGTCACGTGATCCGAAGGTAGCATGTCTCTTCATCGTAACAGATTCATTTTGTTACAGTCACATGACAGTGTAATCAATTACTGTGTTGTATTTATATGTTCTTGGTGTTCATTATCAAATAAAAATTAACAAACAGTTTTGTGCATATCTGTGAATTAGCGACTGTTACAGTACAATTGAACTTTTAAGGGGCAGCCCTCAGTCGCAAAGTACGAATATAATCGTATCCAGGTTTCAATGCCGCTATGGGCACCTTCTTCAGACGAAGATGAGTGTTAAAACTACATGTCAAGATCTAAAATAATACAAAAAATATCTGACATAATCATGTAGCCATACCTAAAAAGTAAATAATTGTGGCCAGGCTGCAATGTCTCCGCTGCTAACGTCGACAGATAACAGTTCAAATGTTCAAATGTCTGTAAATCTATCGGACCAAACTCCATGGTCATCAGTCCGTAGCTTACAAATTACTTAAACCTAGGTAAACTAACCTACGGACAAGCACTCACACCCATGCCCCAGGGAGGACACGAACCTCCACGGCGAGCAACCGCGCGCTCTGCAGCAAGGTGCTTTAGACCGCTCGGCTACTCCACCACGGCAGATAAGTTATCTGTCGACGTTAACAGCGGAGACATTGCAGCCCCTAGTGACTGCTCCGCCTGGCCAGTTATTTACTTTTTAGGTATGACTGTCTGATTATGTCAGATATTTTTTGTATTATTTTAGTTCTTGACATGTAGTTTTAACACATCCATCTTTGTCTGAAGAAGGTGCCCACAGCGGCATTGGAACCTGGTTACGATTATATTCGTACTTTGCGACTGAGGGATGCCCCTTAAAAGTTTAAAAATGAACAACGTTCACTATCTCTTAGAAAAAAAAAACTCAGTTATAAGTTTGGAAGAGAAGTGTGAAATAAGTAGCTTGGTATGCCGACGCCTCAGTTCGAGTTGAAGCAAGCGCAAAGAAGCCGAGGTAAGACATTCTGCAGATCTTGATATCTTGTAACGAAAGTATTTCTAAAGGGAGGGGGGCAACGCCACTATCAAGATCTGGCACTGAAGAACACCCAGTCATCTGGTGTGTGTGTGTGTGTGTGTGTGTGTGTGTGTGTGTGTGTATTTGGCTTGAGATAGGGGGCGGAAAAGATGAACAGTGCTAGAGGAGGAGAAGGACAGCGAGGGAAGGGAAGAGGAAATGTACTAACTCGAGTCTGGAAGAAATGCCCGGGCTGCGCCGGGTTTTCAGATGGTAATTTAGAAATTGTCAACGGGCCGCCAGGAGAATGTGAAAGCCGCACTGTGAGGTCACAAGACTCGGCTGGCTGCTCGTGCCGTGTGAGGAAGGCTGCGGAAGCGTGCGGATGCGGTGGCAGGGGGCACCAGGCGCGCCGGCGGTTCCGCTGAATGCGGGGGCGGCGCAGGAGGCGGAGGGCCGGCCTTCCGGAGAGCAGGGGCATTGTGCGGCGTCGCGCTCCGCTGCCCAGCTGGCCGCTATCCTTCCGGCTTCTCAGCCAAATTAGCTGCCGCGGCTGCTCGTCAAAGCAGCGCGGCCTGTACCGGAGGAACAAAAGGCTCGTACAGTGCGTGCGGGAGAGGTCAACAGGTTTTATAGTGCAGGGGGCTGCCTTGCGGACGGGGCAGGTGAAGTTCTGCGTCTGACAAGTAGACCACATATGTGTCGCATTTTAGAATGTTTTCATATTTATGGTACGTGAAGTGTAGAACTTAAATAACCACCAGTCAAAGCCATTCGGCGCAACTCTAAAAAATACTCGAGAAAATCGACTTTGCAGTTTTGTAGGTACACTTCTGATATTACAGGGGGAAACTGATTGTTTCCATGTGAAAGCCGGGTTTTGCTAGGCTGTTCGGTTCCCCAGCCGGCCGGCTAACAGTTTGGACCTAGTGAATGGAATACAGGTAGTTAGAGTTTTCCTAATCTGCTCGGAAACAGGAAACAGCATTCTTGGCTGAGCGAGGGCGGCTCTCCCAGATTGCAACTGAAATACAATACAGCCACACATATTATTCTAAAAATCCATATAAAATCAGGGAATGATCATATGGCAAATATAATTACATGAATGGATTCAGGAGACTTGGGAGAATCAAATGGCGTAATTACAATTTCAATATCCCTTACAGATAAAAAGCCGACAAATTCTGTTGTATAATAATAATAATAATAATAATAATAATAATAATATAAGATATATATTTACAATTACTGAAAAATGTTCAAATGTTTGTATAGCTTATGGGACTTAACTACGGGGTCATCAGTCCCTAAACTTACAAACTACTTATGAACTAAGACTAAGGACGGCAGAAATATCCATGCCCGAGGGGGGATTCGAACCCCCGACCGTAGTGGCCGTGCAGTCCCCTCGGCCACCGCAGCGGGCTAGAATGTTTTCATATTTATGGTGCGTGAAGTATAGAACTTAAATAACCGTCAAAACCATTCGCAGCAACTCTAAAAAAATTCTCGAGAAAATCGACTTTCTAGTTTTGCAGGTACACTTGTGATATTACAGGGGGAAGCTGATTGTTTCCATGTGAAAGGCGGGTTTTGCCAGGCTGTTGGGTTCCCCAGCCGGCTGGCTAACAGTTCGAACCTATAGTCCGTTCACTGAGAGCTGGGACGAAACGTAAACAGAGTCACGTGAGCGACTACGATCGTCTCCAAAGAAAGCATTCGGTGTTACGTGATACGAAGGGGTGTACAAAATCCATGGCGCATGCTTTGCAGCCGGTGGCGTCGGCTGGCTGCCGAGCTGACGTCATAGCGGACCCTGAGAAACCTGGACAACAATGTAACGAAATAAAGCACGACATAAAAGATTCAAAGCCAGTTACAATAATGTTAAAAGTACGATGAAACTGAGTTCACTCTGTCAAAACAGAATTGTTTTCATACAGGTTGCTAACCAAATGCTCCATCCATACACAATTTTTAATTACATTCCCACTAATAATAATGGTAAAGGACGGCGAAGGAACGGTTTTCATTGAGGTTTATACCAAACCGCTCCCCGCTCTCCTCTACAGTTTCCACATTTGACTTTCAACTAAAAATACGACACGGAGGACGCACTTGTTCCAAACTTCTGCAGTCACTGTTTTTACTGCTTCTTCTTGCAGCTCTTTAACTTCCGGCATTTTTTATGTTTTGTCTTTCGCTGCAACATAGCCTTTGATTATGGTCCACACTTAGTTGATGGCGTTTAATTCACAGCGGTGCGGAGGAATTCTAAGAACAGTTTTCCCTGCATTCTTCGCCATTTCATCTGTCGCGTATTCGTTATGCACTGTTCTGTAATTTTGAAATATATCTAAAAGTTATTTTTCCAACATACCGTCTTCAAAATCGAGGTTTTTAGATTATAGCCACTCTGATATTTCGTGCTTATTGGAATTCGCACAGGAAATGTTTTCTTTTCTACGATAATGGTACGGCGTTTTATCAACAACAATAGCTGCAAGCCGAGGAAGAACATCTTAAAACCACTTCTCGAAGGTTCAACTAGTCTTTCAAGCGTCTTTAAAGATGAACTTAACGATCCGGAAATCGCCGTTGTACAACACGCAGTAACGAGCTCACACCTCCAACGGAGACGGCCACGCTGACTCTGCGCCCCTGCCTTGTACACTCCTCGACGGCAGCGCTGTGGTCACGTGCCTTGCTGTGTTTACAGTACGTCTCTCGTGTCGGTAAATGGAGTATAGTGAATGGACAGGTAGTCAGGGTTTCCCTAATCAGCTCGGAAACCGGAAACACTTGGCTGAGTGAGGGCGGCTATTCCAGATTGCAACTGAAATACAATATTCAGAAAATCCATATAAAATCAGGGAATGATCATACGGCGAGTATAATTAGATTGGTTTGAACACCACAGTGCATTACAAGGCATGGTCCTGTTTGGAGATGGTATGCCGTTGCCTTCCTCCGACCTTCGAACTGACTTACCCAGCCAGTTATAGGGGGACCTACAGTTTAACGTGGGTTCCGAACCACGGTGCTACTCTGTATTTTTCACATTAGCAACACTGCCAGACGTGAAAGAAGTGGAAAGTGACAGATAAAATCCTAGGATCTTTGGATTTGTAGTCTGGCACTCTACCAATGTGCAACCGAGGCGCCTTAAAAGACATACCACGTTATTTTTGTAGTCTTTCAATAAACTTTGTTTCACTCTCTTGTTCTGCTTTTCGTTGAGATAATAATATTCTTGTCAGAACATAGATTCCGCCACACAACACAGAATATGAGCCCAGCAAAGCGCATTACATTTATATATGTATTTTATTATACTTAATATTATTCTTAGTAAGGTACGTTGTTTATATTGTAGGCTGCCACTTATATATTTCATGGCTGACTAAAAATAGTAGATATGCAGCAGATAATTTATATATAAACAATTCTATATATTTGTGAACAAGAACTGAATATATTTACATAAAAAGCCATGATAAATTAAATATTAATTGTGTAACTATTTTTTCGACATTGGCACTATATTTGAACAGTGAGATGCTACCTCAGCAAAGAGCATCAGTCTCAACCGTGTTTTATATTGTTAAGTATATATTTGTTTGTTAAATGTAAACAACATTTGTAGGGAGGTCGTAAAAGCATTTAATTCTGTGATATTAAAATGTATAATTTTTGGAAGGTAAATTATATTTTAAAGATGAAGCGTTAGGATGCGCGGAAGGATACAAATTTGGGTTCAGGGAGAAGACGCTTTCGAAAGCTTGGGAAGGGACTCATAACGTGAACGCGGTGGTGAAAGGTTGTGACGCTGGGCGGTCTGAAGCCGCGTTACGAACTTGTGATTTGAAGAGATAGGCATGTGTAGACTGTAACTGAAGAACTTAGTCTATGGTGAAAAGTGATAAACTATGCACGGTAGTAGGGCTGTGGAACTGTGATAATTCAGCAATCGTGTACTCGTATGATGACAACTGTGATTTATAACAAATACTTTTATCGCGGATTAACTTGGAACTGCAAAGTTCGATGGACTACACTAATTTACGAGTGATAATTCGGAACTTTTACTTTCGAGTGCGTGTGATACTTATTGTGCCTCTCATGGAAAAAATATATTCAGTTATTTACCGATGTATAAAGTAGGACCAGCTCCCCGTTTCATGTCTAATAAGAGTAATAAACTCAATTTATAAAGTATTACTTCATGAGTAAACCACTTCTTTATCTTAGAATCCATTTTGTTGGTCATTCAGAGGTTTAATTTATGTTTGTTAAATATATTTTCACGTTATCATATACATATTGATAGACTGGCTAAACTGCAGATTAATTATTGATCTTGTGTAAAAAGATTAGGTAGCTGTTTAGGGCATACATAACTCACCCCTATGAACAGAGACAACGAGCCATAAACTTTTATTACCCAGAGTTATTACCGAAAGGAAGGTCGCACGCTTAAGTACCAGTAACTCAAACAGCTGCACCATCTGTTGGTGTAGCTCAGGTGGTAGCATTTTTGCCTCGCAACCATAAGGTAGTTCGTTCGAGTCCTGCAGAAACTGATTTATATTTATATTTTTTTCGTTGTGTTCTAATACGTGTATAATTTTAACATGTAACGATAATTTTTATGAAAAATGCACTTATTTTTATTTATTCGTAATTTTCTATATTTTATGAAATAATAATTTCAATCAAAAACATACGTTACTTTTTTTACAGCATCGTCTTCACCATTAGTTGAAGATGGTAGTCTTTGATAAGTTTGTAAGAGCTATTTTTTCGTCGTTTTCGACCTCAGTTACCTAAAACATTTGGAGATCTCTAATTCCATGTGTTGTGTCAGTTTTTATGTGTGTGTATACGAGCTGAACTGTCCTTGCCTAAAACGATAGTTGTGTAGGGTAGTTGCTTCGATAGCCAGTAGTAAATATGGAGAAGACTTTTCAAAAACTGTCGTAGCTCTTCACAAAGTTATGATAGACTACCGTCGTCAACTAATAGCAAAGCCGATACTGTAAAAATATAACGTATGTTTTTTATTGAAATTATTATTTTATAAAATATAGAAAATTACGAATAAATAAAAATACGTGCATTTTTCATAAAAAATTACAGTTAGATATTAAAATTGTGAAGGTATTCGAACACAACGTGTAACTGCAAAACTTCAAAGTCGATTTTCTCGAGAATTTTTGAGAATTGCGTCAAATGGCTTTGACTGATTGTTATTTAAGTTCTATACTCCACGTACTGAAAATATGAAAAATTCTAAAGTCAGACAGCAATTTGGTCTCCTTGTGAGTCCTCCACAGAAACGCCCATCACGCAGAACTCCTAGAGCAGTGGTACCCAACTTTTCCAACTGTGCGGCTCTCCTGATTTGTGAAACAATGATCTCACAGGTCCAGTAACGAAACATGCTAGTAGGAAACATACACTCTTATACCTAGAGCATCCACAGCTAAACAAGGAGGGGACTGAGGCGCTTCAGTCACGGTCTACACGGCCACTACGGTCGGGGGTTCGAATCCCCCCTCGGGCATGGACATTTGTGCCGTACTAGTTCGTAAGTAGTTCATATGTAGTTTGTAAGTTTAGGGACTGATGACCCCGTAGTTAAGTCCCATAAGCTTTACAAACATTTGAACATTTTGAATTTGAGCTAAACAAGTTATACATGTTAAAGGCAGCAATCAAACAGTTGCAAGGTTGAAAACTGATTAAAAGTCCCGTTCTCCGCTTCAGCTGTTTTATTGTGGTACTATTGAGATTTCAAAACCGGTTTCTTGGCTTGTATACACATCATCAGGTGATTGGAATACCTAAAATTATTACCAAATTAGTGAGGACTAATGTTTCATTTCCTCGTGCTATGTTAAAAAAGCTTCTAAAAGCACTAAACAGAATATATAAAGGTGAATTATTTCAAAAACTTTTTAAAAAATGTGAGGCAAAAAAAAAAACTTAGTCATTGAGCAGTTACTTAGTTACTTACAAAACTTACTGGGAATTATAGTTTCTCATAAAAACTGATACCTCATGTTCCAAGGTTCAAAGCAGGGTCACTGACACGTAATAATTAAAAAGCATTGTCCATGGTAAAATGTTGGAATATTATATGAAAATCAAAAAAGTAATATGTGAAAAGAGGCCGCAAAGGGATATAAATATTAAAAAGACACAAACTAAAAGAAATGTTGTGACTCACATATGGCATTATAATAGTTAATGTCGTCTAGGTTTGGGCAGCGGATATGGTCAAACCAACTAATTCAATCCGACTGGATGTGTAATATTTGTCGGAAAATATCCCTGGAAAGAAAACCGAAAGTAACTATTTGTTATAACCTGTGGGGGCTCTAAGGATACCAAAGCGTAGATAACACATATCAGAATATGGTGTCCTAAAAGGACCACAATAAAACAGCTGAAACGGTGAATGGGACTTTTTCAGTTTTCAACCTTACAATTATTTTATAAGATTTTAACTGTTTGACTATTCCTTTTAACATGTATAATTAGAAAAGATTCGCATACAGAAACTGTAACATATGTAAGTGTAAACATTTCTAACGGTGCGATAATTTCCTTGTCAATATCAATGAAACTGGTCAAGGTTTGCCTGGGAAAGCTGCTGAAGTCCTGATTTGTGTCGATATCCACAAACGTCAAGGCCTACAATGCTATAATGCAACCTGCCTGTAGTTCTACATGGATAAGACACCTGGACTGTTACCCAAAATATGGAGACAAAACCACTGAGATTTTAGAATTCTGTCAAATACAAATTGAAATGCTTGTAATCCTAAGGGACGCGAACGTCTGTGATCATCAACCCGAGACTTACAAACTATGTAAACTAACCTATACTTAGAACAACGAACACACCCATGCCCAAGGAAGGACTGGAAAGTGCGACTTCAGTGGCCGCGCCGTCCGTTTAACGTGGCGCTCAAGACAACAGGGCCATTCCCGCGCGGCCAAATACCATCCTTACAATTAGACAAAGTTTTTGACCTGTGAAAGACGGAGATTAATGGAGAATGGGAAAGAGCCATCAATTTTAGGACTTGTAGAAATAAATTGTCATCGTGGAAGTGATGAAAGACAGAACACTGACGTGCTACGGGCACGCAATGCATCGCGAAGACCAGATCATCAGGCAGGTTTTGTAAGAAGAGGATTGAGGGCAAAAGACCAAGCGGAAGACCACGACTGAAAGGATACGAGAACGCTGAGTCTGTCGAAAGAAGAAGGCACGCACCGAGATCACCGAAGGAGGTTGAATGGTGAGGCCAAAAAGCGTCTATGCTTTGTAAGTATTTTTACCTTTAAATATAGCTATTACAAGTGGTATGTTAGTTACTACCGCCACGTATGCGTAGCGTCAGGATGCCTATATTCCACGAGATAAGACGTAAAGTGTTGCGGCACGCCTCGCGATAGTGAGATTGGACGTCACTTTTCCTGCAGTATAAGTCTATATTGCGAGGCATCCTCTACTTGCAGCCCAGGTACGGCAGACAAGAAAACATCATTTTGTAATGTTTGTATTTATTTGTCGGGGACGACTCTTCGTCGCAGAGGGTAATAGGAAAGAGACAGCATAGCGAATGGAGGTTTGGGTATGGCGGGAGACGTGGAGGGAAGAGTCCTCTGCAGTGGGGCTGGTCACTGAGTCCCCGATGGCGGAGTAGTAAACGCGTCTGCTTAGTAAGCAGGAGATCCCAGGTTCGAATCCCGGCCGGGCGCAAATTTTCATTCGCCGCACTTTGGTATTCGATCTAAACCTAGAACAGTGATGCCATAAGTGATCGCAAATTGCGATTTATTCATATATATGTTCATATGTTTGTTAAGCTTATGGGACTTAACTACGGGGTCATCAGTCCCTAAACTCACAAACTACTTATGAACTACCTTATACTAAAGACGGCACAAATATCCATGCCCGAGGGGGGATTCGAACCCCCGACCGTAATGGCCGTGCAGACCGTGACTGGAGCGCCTCAGTCTCTCGGCCACCGCGGCCGGCCGCGATTTATTTCATCGGAAAAAAAACCCGACATACGAATACTTGTACACATTAACGTACTACACAGAAAATAATTTGCACTTACATTGTATGAGAATTATTTCTTCTTTTTTTCTTCTATACAACCCATTACCTTATACATTAATGGGCCTAAATAATGTACAATTGGTGTTAGTGAGTTCTTTCTTTTTACTTCCAGAATTAATCTACATTACATATTGTTAGTGACTACCATGGATTCTATAATTTCCAATATCTACAGGGAATGGGAGGATGTTGAAGCTAATATGTGCAGTGTCACAGGTGCGCCAGCATTTTATAAACCTACTTGCGGCCTAAGTGTCTGCCGAGCGAAACCCAGCAGACGCGCCCCTGGCTATGGGGCAGGCCAGTCTATTTGGATTCTAGGGTGTTATGGCAACGTGTAAAACGTGTGTTTTGAAAGTACGTACAGTAGCTGAAAACCTGTTCTAGTTGCGAGTGTGTTACAGATTGTACACTCTCAAGATGTTCCCGTCTCATGTAATTTGCATTCATCGGTATGGTATGTGGGAACAGAGAAACGTTGAAAGCGCACCAGAAGGCATAAGTGGAGGTCTGCAAAACCTATACAAGACAGCATGTATGAAACTTTCACTCTGCAGCGGAGTGTGCGCTGATATGTAACTTCCTGGCAGATGAAAATTTTGTGCCGCAACCGGGACTCGAATCTAGGACCTCTGCCTTTCGCGGTCAAGCGCTCTATCAGTGCACACTCCGCTGCAGAGTGCAAGTTTCATAATGGAAACATCCCTTAGGCTGTGGCTAAGCCATGTCTCCACCATATCCTTTCTTCCAGGAGTGCTAGTCTTGCAAGATTCGTAGGAGAACTTCCGTGAAGTTTGGAAAGTAGAAGGCGAGGTACGGGCAGAAGTAAAGTTGTGATGACGGATCGTGAGTCGTGTCAGGCTAGCTCAGTGGTAGAGCGCTTGCCCGCGAAAGGCAACGTTCCCAGGTTCGAGTCCCGGTTCCAGCACACAATTTTGATCTGCTAGGAAGTTTCAAGACAGGAGGTGGCTGTCGCAGTCCTTACATCAGTTACTGCTGCTACAGTGGAAGGTTATCACGATTTCAGTAAGTTTCTGCAGTTACGAGGTGGCGATGAGGTGGAGACTTTATTGTACGACCACTACATGAGTGCACCGTGAATATCGGGATCTGGTAAAACATCAAATCTCCGACATCGCTGCGATCGGAAAAAGATCCTGCAAGAACGGGACGAACGACGACTGAAGAGGATCGTTCAGCTAGACAGAAGTGCAACATTCCTCCCGATTGACACGGACTTCAATGTTGGTCCATCAAGAAGTGTCAGCGTGCGAACTATTCAATGAAACGTCAAATGGGCTTTCTGAGCCGAAGGCCCAGTCGAGTACCCTTATGAAATCCACGACATAAAGCCTTACGTGTCGCCTGGGCTCTTCAACACCGACATTGGACCACTGACGCTGGAAATAAGTAGCCTGGTCTGACGAGTCTCGTTTACAATTGTAACGAACGGATGGACGTGTACGGGTATGGAGACAACCTGATGAATCCATGGAACCTGCATGTCAGCAGGCGACTGTTGAAGCTGGTGGAGGCTCTGTAACGGTGTGGGTCGTGAGCACTTGGAGAGGTATGGGACCCTAACAGGTGGAATGCAGGTACGCATCCTAGCTGATCACCTGCATCCATTCATGTATTTGGGACCCTAACAGGTGGAATGCAGGTACGCATCCTAGCTGATCACCTGCATCCATTCATGTAATCAAATTGCGTGGTTATGGTATATCGCCCCAAATTTGCGACTGGATAGTGGATTTCCTGTCAGAGAGGACATAGTTAGTTTGTAGTAAACGATGGTAAGGCATCGACTAAAACAGAGATGATATTGGGCGTTCCACAGGGTAGTGTCATTGGTCGTCTGCTGTTCCTTATTTACATAAACGATTTGGCAGAAAATCTAAGTAGCCCTCTTAGGTAGTTTGCAGATGACTCCGTCATTTACCATCTAGTAAAATCATCTGAAGATCAAAACCAACTGCAGAACGATCTAAATAAGATATCACTATGGTGTAAAAATTGGCAGTTGACTCTAAATAATGCGAAGTGTGAAGACGTCCACATGAGTACGAAAAGAAATCCGTTAAACTTTGTTTCCAGCCGCGGTGGAGTAGCCGAGCGGTCTAAAGCACCTCGCTGCGGAGCGCGCGGTTGCTCGCCGTGAAGGTTCGAGTCCTCCCTGGGGCATGGGTATGTGTGTTTGTCAGTAGGTTAGTTTACCTAGGTTTAAGTAGTTTGTAAGCTACGGACTGTGATGACCGCGTAGTTTGGTCCGATATATTTACAGACATTTTTGAAACTTTGTTTCCAAGATAAATCAATCAAACGTGAAGGCCGTAAACTCCATAAAATACCTAGGAATTACAATTACTTCAGACTTAAACTAGAAAGAACACGTAGATAATGTCGCGGGAAAGACGAAGCAGAGACTGCGATTTATTAGCAGAACCCTTAAAGGAAGCAACAGAACTACAAAAGAAACTGCATACACTACACTTGTCCGTCCATTTTTGGAGATGGCCGAGGGGACTGAGGCGCTTCAGTCGCGGTCTGCACGGCCACTACGGTCGAGGGTTCGAATCCCCCCTCAGGCATGAATATTTGTGTCGTCCTTAGAATAAGGTAGTTGATAAGTAGTTTGTAAGTTTAGGGACTGATGACCCCGTAGTTAAGTCCCATAAGCATAACAAACATTTGAACATTTTTGGAGTATTGGTGCCCAATGTGGGATCCTTATGAGGTGGGTTTTGACGGAGGACATCGAAAGAGTCCAAAGAAGGGAACCTCGTTTTGTGCTCTCATGATACAGGGGAGACAGCGTTACGGAAATGATACAGGATCTGGGATGGTAATCATTACAAGAACGGCGCTTATCGCTGCGGCGTGGGCTACTTATCGAAACTCCAATCGCCGACATTCTCCTCCGAATGCGAAAATATATTGTTGACTCCCACTTACAAATGATCATCAGAATAAAATACGAGAAATCAGAGCTCGAATGGAGATATTCAGATGTTCTTTCTTCCCGCGCGCTATTAGAGAGTGGAATGAGAGAGAAATAGTATAAATGTGGTTCGATGATCCCTCTGCCAGGCACTTAAATGTGATTCGCAGAGTATCCCATGTAGATGTAGCTGTCCACTGTGCATTCCGACAGACTTGACAATTTCAGCAGAACAATACGAAACCCCATACGAGCAGAATTGCTACAGAGTGTCTTAGGAACACTCTCCTGGTTTAAACACCTCCGGTGACCACCAAACTACCCCGACATGGACACTGTCGAGCATATCTGCGATGCCTTGCAATGTGCTGTTCAAAAGTTTGTAAAGTTGTGGGAACTAACTACAGTGGTCTACGGTCCATAAACTTACAAACTACTTAAATACTTAAACTAACTTATCCTAAGAACAACTTAAACGCCCATGCCCGAGGGACGACTCGAACCTCCGACGTGGAACGGCCGCGCCCACCCAGCAGGGCGCCTCAGTGCGCACGGCTATTGCTCCGCGGTCGTGCTGTTCAGAAGAGATCTACATCTACATGGGATACTCTGCAAAGTGCCTGGCAGAGGGTTTATCTAACCACCTTTATACTATTTATCTGCCATTCCATTCTCGAATAGCGCGCTGGAAGAAAGAATACATGAATCTCTCCGTTCGAGCTCTGATTTCTCGTTGTTTTTTTTTTTTTTTTTTTTTTTTATTTATTCTGATGACCATTTCTACCTATGTAAGTGGGAGTCGACAATATATTTTCGCATTCTGAGGAGAATGTTGGCGATTGGAGTTTCGTAAGTAGCCCACACCGCAGCGCTACGCGCCGTTTTTGTAAAGATTCCCATCCAATATCCTGTATCATTTCCGTAACGCTGTCTTCCCTGCATCGTGACAATACAAAACGAGCTGCCCTTCTTGGGACTCTTTCAATGTCCTCCGTCAAACCCACCTGATAAGGATCCCACACTGGGCAGCAATACTCCAAAACAGGCGGACAAGCGCAGTGTATGTATACACTTACTAATTTATGGGCAGGCGTGCAGGATGCGTGGTGTCTTATTTCCTCCAGCACGGCTTCAGAGCCGGCCGCGGTGGCCGAGGGGACTGAGGCGCTCCAGTCACGGTCTACACGTCCACTACGGTCGGGGGTTCGAATCCCCGCTCGGGCATGGATATTTGTGGCGTCCTTAGTATTAGCTAGTTCCTAAATAGTTTGTATGCCCCTCGGGCATGGACATTTGTGCCGTACTAGTTCGTAAGTAGTTCATATGTAGTTTGTAAGTTTAGGGACTGATGACCCCGTAGTTAAGTCCCATAAGCTATACAAACATTAAATTAAACGGCTTCAGACCATAGTCGAGTCCATGCCACGTCGTGAGCGACACTTCTGCGTGCTCCCGACGGGTCTACACGATATCAGACAGGTGTACCAGTTTCCTTGGCTCTTCATTGGAGTACAGGCGACTTGGCGTGTCCGTTCCGACTTTATTTCCGTAGCAGCGCTGCTACTGTGAGAGCGGGACCTTCTGCGAACGGGAGTTACAGACGCGACACAAAGCCGTGTTTGCGCTTTGGCTGCCGAATTGTAGCGGCCTTCCACGGCCGGGCGAATCGGAAAACTGCGGACCTCGAGCCGTTGTCCCTGTGAGCCGGGCGGGGTGCTCCGAATGCAATATACAGGCCGGCGGACTGCCCTGCTGCTTGTTTACACTTCCTTCTCGGCCGCGCGGCTCTCGGTAAACAGCCCGCATCGTCCTCAGCTACCCGCTGCTCCCCCCTCCCCCCGCCCCCTCTCCCCCCCCTCACACTCTCCTCCTCCAATTTGATTATGCAAAGTGCGTTGCCGGCTGTGGTTTCCGCCTGATGTAATTTTCCTCTCCGAATTCAGCAAAACGTGTTCCATACTGATCTGCGACGCGAGTTGGGTTTACGCTTGAGTGTTGCGCCGACCCGACGCGTCTGAAATGCGGTCGCCGTTCCGGATCTACAGTCCTACAAATAGCGATCACTTTCATAACAAAATCATACATTTATCCAGAATAAATTTTCACTTTGCAGTGCAATGTGCGATATATCTAAACTTCTGGTCAGATTAAAAGATTACCGCATTGCGACTGTAACGCGAAGCTCCCAGGTTCGAATCCACGCTGGCACTCATTTTCAGTATCCCAATTCAGCGGACCCTCCGCTACCGAGTGATAATTTCATTCCAACGCATTATCCTACACCAGTAGTTTCCAACCTGTGGTCCCCGAAATTGTTGATATGTAACAGACAAGACTTACAGTAATAATTAACACACTTAATTTTTTCAGAGCTAAACAGACTGAACTGAATCTGTAATGTTTTGAGACTTAAGTCCACCAGACATCACACAGATGGCGATTACCGTCTTTGAATGCAATGTCCCTCGCCTGGTGGACCTGCTCACGTAGTTCTGCGAGAGCTGTGCGATGACGAGTCACACGTGTCGTCGTCGCATTGCATCCACTATGTGGACATTTTCTCTACTCGGGGACTGAGTGTTCTGTTGTCATCATCATCTTTTCATCGTGATGGACGCGCAAGTCACGTAAAAAAATTGCCCCAGGAAGGCCGAATGCGATCCCAGCTGAGGTATAACGCCCAAAAAATGCCACACGGTCATTATCATCATCATCATCATCTGTATGATTGAAATAGGTTTGTACGGAGTTACAAGAAATAAGGATGACCCTAGGCGGTGGCACTAGATCCTGTGGTGCGCAGTGTTCTATAAAGGCGTGGTCCTAGATGCCACAAACTAAATGTTATGTTGAAACATCCTGGCAGATTAAAATTGTGTGCCGGAACCGGGACTCGAACCTGGGACCTGCAAGAAAGTTTCATATCAGCGCACTCCGCTATAGAGTGAAAGTTTCATTCTGGAAACATCCCTTAGGCTGTGGCTAAGCCATGTCTCCAACATATCCTTTCTTCCAGGAGTGCTGGTCTTGCAAGTTTCGCAGGAGAGCTTCTGTGAAGTTTGAAAAATAGCAGGCGACGTACTGCGGGAAGTAAAGTTGTGAGGCGGCATAGTGAGTCGTGTCGGGATAGCACAGTGAAAGAGCGCTTGCCCGCGTACGGTAAGGTCCCACGTTCGAGTCCCGGTTCCGGCACATAATTTTAATCTGCCAGGAAGTTCCATATCAGCGCACACTCCTCTGGAGAGTGCAAGTTTCATTCTGAATGTTATGTTGGTACGCCTCCTTAGGTTGGCAGTAAACGGCAAAGATATACACGTGCCTTGTTATACTATCTATTGTTCCCGCAATTGGCCGTAGCTGCGGGGTTGTTCAGTATTTCTGAGTTGTCTGTGGAGTTGTAAGCCGCAGGTCCATTTTGTGAATCTAAATGTTCAAATGTTTGTAAATCTATCGGACTTCCAAGTTATCAGTCCGTAACTTACGAACTTCTTAATCCAAGGTAAACTAACCTAAGGACATCACAAACACCTATGCCCTAGGGGGGACACGAAGCCCCGACGACGAACGGCCGCGCGCACAGCAACACGGCGCTCTAGTACGCCCGCGTAATCCGCCGCGGCTTTGTGAATCTGTTTTCAGTGGCGACAAAAAATGTTCAAATGTTTATGGGACTTAACTACGGGGTCATCAGTCCCTAAACTTACAAACTACTTATGAACTACTTACGAACTAGGACGGCACAAATATCCATGCCCGAGGGGGGATTCGAACCCCCGACCGTAGTGGCCGTGCAGACCGTGACTGGAGCGCCTTAGTCCCCGCGACCACCGCGGCCGGCTGAGTGGCGACAGATTATAATTATACAGAGGTATATTATGTGATGTTTCAGGAATCTCGCACATTATTTCATTGTGAAAACAAGTCACCACAAAGTATCGATACTATATTTATATGTATGTAGTTTGTTCAAAATGTTCAGATGTTTGTTAAGCTTAAGGGACTTAAGTGCGGCATCATCAGTCCCTAAACTTACACACTACTTATGAATTACCTTATACTAAAGACGACACAAATATCCATACCCGAGGGGGAATTCGAACCCCCGACCGTAGCGGCCGTGCAGACTGTGACTGGCGCGCCGCAGACCGCTCGGCCACTGCGGCCGGCTAGTTTGTCGCTAGGTTGATTGCACAACCACGACTTGTAGTTTGATTGTTATTTGATCTTTCTTGGATGAAGTTTTTTATTAGAAGTCTATGGTTCTCCTTTCAGTAGTTAATACCTACACCCTCGTACTTAGTAGTTAGTTTGAATATTTATGCTACAGGAGTAATAATTTTTGAAGTGTGATGTTATAATTGAAAAAGTGTCAGAAAGAAAATCTTTACAGCAGTGTCCTTTTTGTGAAAGAAAATATGGTGGTTCGTTCTGTAGGAAAGAAAGGTGCTCAAAGATATTAGAACAGTGTAAATTTGCTTACTGTAATTAATTTGCACCAGAGTGCTTTGCTGTGTTTCTTATTCTCATGATATTCAGATTGAGTAGTATTATGAAATGCAGAGGAATAATGTCATTATTAAGTCAGGTCTTGTGACGTAATAAGGAGCTGTGACGATTCCATTTAATGAGCTTGCACGTCTATTTGTGCATAAAACATTTCAGGTGTATTTAACATATCTTTACAGTACTTTGAATGTTTGTACATGATGTTGCATTGTTTTACCTTGACAACACTTAAGTGTATATATATTACGTCGTCGGAATAAACTGACAACAGCAACAGTATATTCATTTTACAAAGTTTCATCATGGACTACCGCGTGGGAGTAGCCGAGCGGTCCGGGGCGCCATGCTACGAATCGCGCGGCCTCCCGCGTCGGAGGCTAAAAAAAATGTTCAAATGTTTGTAGAGTTTATGGGACTTAACTACGGGGTGATCAGTCCCTAAACTTACAAACTGCTTATGAACTAGCTTATACTAAAGACGGCACAAACCTCCATGCCCCAAGGGGGATTCGAACCCCCAACCGCAGCAGCCGTGCAGACCGTGACTGGCACGCGCAGACCGCTCGGCCACCATTGCCGGCCGTCGGAGGTTCGAATCCTCCCGCGGGTATGGAAGTTTGTGTTGTCTGTAGGTTAGTTTATCTTAGCTTAAATAGTTTGTAAGACTAGGGACTGATGACCAACGTAGTTTGGTCTCATAGAATTACAAACATTTGATTTTCATGATGGCCTGGATGCCCGAGATAGCGGTTGCATTTCCCCCCGTATATGTTGGACCACGTCCTAACATGGGTGTATCAGCATGGATCGACATTTGATAGCCCGGTCGCGGTGGCCGAGGGGACTGAGGCGCTCCAGTGACGGTCTGCACGGCTACTACGGTCGGGGGTTCGAATCCACCCTCGGGCATGGATATTTGTGCCGTCCTTAGTGTTAGCTAGTTCATAAGTAGTTTGTAAGTTTAGGGACTGATGACCCCGTAGTTAAGTCCCATCAGCTTAACAAACATTTGAATTTTGAACATTTTACATTTGATACATCTGTGCCGCTTGAGCTATTTACCTGTTAATATAATCGTTTTATGTACATATGTACTGTTTCAAGAATAAACTTGAGTTGTCGTGTCGTCATATCCCGCAAGCTGTCGAGTGGAGACGAGTCTGGACAGTGTGCTGGACAGATAAGTGTGTAGGCGAGTATTATCATACTGGAACAACACGTCGCCTTCCTCTGGCAGCAGAACGGGTCTTAAGGGGACCTGCCCGTGAACGGGCTGCATTTTCATACCTTGCTTTCGGTGCACTTTACTCTTGATCTGCAATGCGGAGGACGTTACCATTTTTGTACCAATACTGAATGACATTAATACATGCTGTAATAAGAAATTTATTGAAATATCTGATATAGTTTAAGAATTACAATATCGTTTGTAATATATGTTTTTATGATACATGTTCGCATTCTGGAACCATTTTCTGGTCCATCGACAGTCTAATAGCATTTAGACTGTGGCAGGCAGCTGTCAACATTCGTAGAAACACATTGACTGTTGTTTTAGGTAGTTTGGAGGAAATAGAAAACCCTTATTACACTTAATTACTTTTTTGTCTAAAAAGTATCGTCAAAATTATATACAGAATGACAAACATAGATCATTTCTGTAAAGTATTAGGCATAATACAAAGATACTGTCCCATTATTCGGTTGGGAGAAATTTGGTGAACATGCCTAAAACCATTATGAAGATATATTATGTACCTAATGTTGTAAAAATGTAGTTTCGAGAAAATGAGGAAAAAATGTTGAATGAGCATGTGCCACTTTCAGAACATTCCAGTGGCATAACCTTGTGGCCTGCTGCTTCTTTATCAAATCAAATGTTCCAATGTTTGTAGAGCTTATGGGACTTAACTACGGGGTCATCAGTCCCTAAACGTACAAGCCACTTATGAACTAGCTAACACTAAGGACGGCACAAATATCCATGCCCGAGGGGGGATTCGAACCCCCGACTGTAGTGGCAGTGCAGACCGTGACTGAAGCGCCTCAGTCTCCTCGGCCACCGCGGCCGGCAGGGAATGATGACCCCGTAGTTAAGTCCCATAAGCTTAACAAACATTTGAACATTTTTCAATCAGGCATGGAATACTGTATCCCAAGAAAGTATTCTGTACCTGTATGACCGAATATATGTCAGAATTTCCGCCTTCGTTTCCCGCAATGGACGCTATACTACGTACTAATGTGGGTGTTTCAGCATGGGTCGACACCTGAGCTACTGATTCCTAAATGTAATAATTTCATTTCCCCAGATACAGTATTTCAACAATAAATCTGGAGTAAATTGGACAATTCTAAGAGGCTGCACTAATTTATATTTCCACAACAATGTACGAGCCGCGTCCAGAAAGTAAGTTCCGTTTGGTAATAAAATGAAATTGTACACAGATACAGAAGAAATTTTTATTGCACAAAATTCTACAACTCTTAAACTACTTTTCCACATAACTGCCGAAATTTTGCAGGCACTTGTCATAGCGTGCCACAAGTTTTTGCCTGCATCCTTCACAGAAGGTTGCCGCCTGTGTATTCAACCATATGGTAACAGCTTTTTATCATCGTCGAAGTGTTGACCACCAAGGACAGATTTTAGGTGTAACAAGAGATGAAAGTCGCTAGGAGAGAGGTCCGAGCTGTATGGAGTACGATAAAACAGGTACCATTGAAATTTCCGTAAGAATTGTTTGCTCACATTCGGTGTGTGAGGTCAGGCATTACCATGAAAAAAAAAAAAAAAATCTTTTGACAGTAATCCTCTTCTTACACCAAAAATCTGTCCTTGGTGGAGAACACTTCAACGATGATGACGAGCTGAAAGAACATGTTACCACATGGTTGAATACAGAGGAGGCAACATTCTGTGATAAAGGCACACAAAACCTTGTGCCATGCTATGACAATTGCCTGCAAAATTTAGGAAGCTATGTAGAAAAGTAGTTTAACAATTGTATAGTTTAATATTCCTTCAAACCGTCTTGATAGCAAATTTTTTACTAGTTAATGATGCGTTTCGCCCTTTAGCAGGGCATCTTCAGATTATCTGCGTGACAGAATTTACACAAAATTACAAGGCGGAATTACAAACGGTTATAATGGTACATGGGTTTATTTTGTGTTAGGAAGACAGTATAAATGGTAAACAAGACTTACAATGCGCTCTCCGTGATGTGACACCGTAAGTTGTTATTGCGGTGTTTCTATTTTCCTGGAATGTTTTTTGGATTTCCATGTGGCCCTACAAATGTTCGGGTAACTCCGAATTACCGTTGGAACATACTCGGTAAAGATGTGAGAAACATAAAACTGATTTTTAAGATTACCTTAATCGAAGCGGTGGTCTCTGATGACACAAGATAAGCCCATGTTTACAATTGCGCTCACGGGCGGTGGGCGGGCGTGGTGTGCTGCTCCGCCGACTTGTACAGACTAAGGGAATGTGGGTAGGGAGTGACATAGGAAGCCGATGTATAAGACGGGACGGGTGAAATCTAGCTATCTGAATACAAATTTAACGAAAGGGAGGCTATTAAGCAGGACAGAAGTTTATAATTTATGTTGGTATTTGTAAATGAGAGGAATTTTATTTGAACACAGACATCATGATATCTATGAATGTTTGATCTTTGCATGCCAACTGATCGGTTAGGAAGTGTGGGTGTCCAAAGTAAGCGCGCTTCGCTATCTCAAACTCTTCCAGTAAATTTAGCTTACGCCCCTTCTGCGCTATATCTCGTTGTAGATTTTTGTACAATCAATATTTTTTTTCTGTATCTGTACCCGTTCGTTTTATATAACCAAACGGAACTTACTTTCTGGACGCGCCTCGTATTTAGAGGCGGTCCCCATATTACGAGGGGTCCTCATGATCTGCAATTCTGAGTTGGACTCTGTTGACAGAGGTGGAAATAGATGGCTTCGCGAGCAGGCTGCCCGGCCGAAGGGGTAAATTTAGGCGGCGGGCGATGTTCCTGTTTTTGCCGCCTAATTGCCGGCAGCTGGTCGGACAGATAGCCCTGGGCCTGCTTGGTCCTCTGCCAGAGGCCACGCGCGGTCCGCTGACAGCTGCTGATGCCTTACCGCTTACACACACGCACGCACACACACACAGACAGACAGACACACACACACACACACACACACACCTGTCACGCCCACCACTCGGTTTGTAACTCTTTGGCAGGCGCACTCAGCTGCGTGTTAACTTTGCCAAACGCTTTCAAGAGCTCTCTACTCAGTGTCAGACACTAAAAGACTGCGTGTCGACTTGTAACGACCACGTTTACTAGACTTTCATACAGAGATAAGTACATTTCTAATGGCTGCTTTTTGCTATATACGAATACATATGATGAAATGTTAGTGTCACGTTTCCTCTCAGCTGCTGATCTGTTGTCCCTCGACCTTCAAAAGAAAAGTCGTATGCTCAAAGAGCACCAAGGGGACCATCCGACGGATGGATCGCCATCGACAGTGTCCCATACCCTTACTCCACGTGACTCTGCAAAGAGGTTTGGAGTTTAATCCAGGACACTGGTGCAAAGACTGGCGGTCCGGGACTTCGCACCACCACCCGTCCTGTCCCTCTGCCGCCAGGCAAAGGGAAAATTGCCAACAGCGCGTGCCGTACCCGGACAATTACCATCCGAGTACTGGCCACGCCCGACGGTGCGTAACTTCGGTGATCTAGCGGGAAGCATTGTATCCACCGCGACATGGCCGTTTACTTCCCTCGACCGTGACGGTGTTGCACTCCTCCTGGCGGAAAGTATTTCGTCGCCTAATAATACGAAAAGCAAAAGTGAGAAAGTTACAGAACAAATAGGGAGTAGATGTCATAAAAATTTGTTCGTATTGCCGATGGAGAACACATGAATGTAGGGCAGGCCTGTTACATATTTTCTGCAATTCACTCACAATCTGAGAAGTTGTGACGAACCCATCATGCTGTAGAACAAGGAAATGATACAGCCGCGGCGGAACGGCCGAGGGCATTGAGGCGCTATGCTACGATGCGCGAGGCCGTTCCCCGTCGGGAGTTCGAATCCCCCCTCGGGTATGGATGTATGTGCCGTAAGTATAGAGACTAATGACCATAGCAGCAACAGGTTTACAAACATTGGATTTTATCTAATTAAAGCAATTAGGATTAATTTTCCCCAACAAACTAGAGTCACAGAAGGACTGCTGACATGGAGGATCATCAAATGGAGAGAGCTGAGTAATTCCTACATTGTAGTAATTTCTGCAAGTGGCGAATTCCTTCAATTTTTCGTGGCCGTTAGTTGAGAATGTAATGTGGAGCGTTGCCGCGGCACAGGCATACCAGTTTGACGTCTTTTTGAGAATTCGCACCCAAACTGGTGTACGAAACCCAGTGGCTGAGAGACCGAGCCGCCCGTAAGGACGATCCTGCGCCAGCCTGCTCCCTCCCTGTTGTCACGTTGGCTGCTGGGGACTACTTGTGAACAGCAGGCGCATGCTTGGTGCAGTGCACGAGTTCACAATAGGACCGACAGACAGTCCCGAATTCCATTCGGTTGAAGATCTCGAAAGCATTTGTCTCGCTGACGGTCTATTGCAAACGTTAGCGCCATTAGTTGCTGATCACTTAGTATTAACGCTGTTCGCGTAGATCAGAAGTGATTCGCGTTACGAAACTTACAGTAGTCAATTATATTGCTACCGCTCATTACACCGCTTGCACCATGGACATCAAGTACCGTGCACAAATTGTGGCTGTATCATTTCCTTGTTCTACAGCATGATGGGTTCGTCACAATTTCTCAGATTGTGAGTGAATTGCAGAAAATATGTAACAGGCCTGCCCTACATTCATGTGTTCTCTATCGGCAGTACGAACAAATTTTTATCACATTTACTTCCTATTTGTACTGTAACTTTCTCACTTTTGCTTTTCTTATTATTATTCAATGAAGCCGCCGATTAGGCGACAGAATACTAAGAGCAACAAAAGAGCCAGATTATGACTGAATAAATCTCGCTGAACGGCATCCTAGTTTCCACCCTGTTAATCCTAAATATGGCAATACGAATTTTACAGTGCATTTCATTACTATGATTCGGTCTTTCAGAAATGTAGGCTATGTTTTTTATGTTCAAAGAAATAGTACATTTACGTTGAGGCATAATAGGTTATTTCAGGCAAATGAATAACACACCACCTTAATTGATAATAACTAGAGTAACCAAAAGTCACCTGTCTTAAAAGTTTCAGAACGCTCTAAACAGGAGCAACAGTAAGTGACAAAACGGTCGATCCAGATTTATAAATGGCACAAATACTAAGGTTTTCAGTACAGAAAGACGGTGGAAGATGATGCGGACCCAATTTGCATCCTCATAAAAACTGTAGGGATGTGAGACACACAAGTAAAAAACGGGACTGCCCTTTTTTCTGTAATGGCACTGTAGACTGAATATTTTTGTGCAATATGAGTTGTCATACTTTAGACATTGTGGACGTCAGTCTGTTATTGAAGAGATACGGTTCTAATAAAGAAGTAGGCACTAGGCTTTGGCGGCTACACATTTTTGCTGTTACCACAACTAGCCATTGACGAGAACTCAAAGCACGCGTCAGTTTCCTTATGCACGCCGAGTACTGGCGTGTAGGGCACCTGCACCTGTATATAGACGGGCATGCGCATCCGCCATTTTTGTTCCTCCGGTTCGGGCGCGATTGTAGAATATTAAAGTCGGTACGCTTTCAGCATGGTGGGTTGTGCAGCTCCGAATTGTTCTAATCGTTCAGAAAATGGTTTTCGTGTTTTTTTCGTTTGCAATCAATCCTAAAAGGCGTAAAACATGGTTAATAAACTGTCGTCGTGACAAGTTCTTAAAAACTGTGCGAGGTGGGTTAATTCATTTGTAGTTATGCACAATTTCTACACGTTGTAAACGACAGGTATCGTTACGTGTCCTTTACAGCGAAACTACGAACTACTGTTACAAACTTTTATTTATATAGGGGAGGTTGCCGATATTGGACCACTTTTTTATTTTGGGATCCAAAGTCTACATTATCTATCTAATCGAAACAAAATATACTTTAAAATAAGCTATATATTGTACACTTTCATCCACTAGTTTTATACTGTGAATAAACACAAAACATAAATGGTTGTTATTTAAAATTTAAAAATGTATAAACGGTCCAAATTAGGAAACCGGTTGCTTAATTTGGACCTTCAGTTGCTTAAATTGAACCGCATAGTAAAACAATGACTAAAAAGGAAATAAGACCCGTGATATTAAGAAAAGCTTCATTTCAACATCTCGCCATTGATATTCCTTCTGGCTGACGGAAGGAAAGCTGTGTATTTCGTCTCATAAATGAAGAAAACCACCTTTTACCAGTCATTTTCTTTTCTATGTTGAAAGAATGAGGCAGTTCATATTTCTGTGCTATGGCGAATGCAAGTTTATGAACATCTTTGATTGTGAACACAAAAAAACCTCTCTTCAAATAAGAGAAGGTGATCTGCGACAATTTTTTCCATCCATTAAAGGTTGATTGTCTTCCGAATAACTGAACTTCATTTGAGAACATGCTTTTACCATCAGCATCTCTCTTTAATTGTAGCTTTTGGTACTCGGCATATACGAGCACACTCGTTAAGTTCATGGTTACCGTTTTTGTATGCTTCCACAGCTACCTTCAGTTGATCTTCTGTCCATTTCCCATACATTCCCCTTATTGAATCCTCCAAATCTAAAATGGTTACCATACTTACTCCTTATTTTTTTAATTGTTTTGCAGTCTAGAAAAATAAACCTAGAAACGTAACATCTACCTATTGCTAAATGACATTAAGTATTATTTGTTCAAAATGTTTGTTAAGCTTATGGGACTTAACTACGGGGTCATCAGTCCCTAAACTTACAAACTACTTATCAACTACCTTATACTAAGGACGGCACAAATATCCATGCCCGAGGGGGGATTTGAACCCCCGACCGTAGTGGACGTGTAGACCGTGACTGGAGCGCCTCAGTCCCCTCGGCCACCGCGGCCGGCAGTATTATTTGTTACGATTGATCCCTAAATGGGACCGGTCCAAATTAGGAAACAGCCTTTGGTCCAACTTCGGCAACTCGACGCCACATAAGAGAACTTTGTAGGAACAAAAAACGCTAAACTCTAGTTTTACGATATTAAATGATTAGCTAATGAACTATAGTGCTGATGATATTTTTAGTTACTTTTAAAGCAGAGGAAAGCTTATGATATGTAGCAGAAAACTTACAGCGACATCGAAGAAAACGCAGTAATGGAAACTGTTCTCACTCCAATGACTATCGTCGACTGGCGACTGAGCCACGTGACTTCGACAATGTTTCTCACCAGTTGAGCGAACTTAGAACTTTAAGTTACCAACATACAGTGAAATACGTAGGTGGTCCAACTTAGGCAACGGTCCATCTTCGGCAATTCTCCCCTATGCATTGGCGGTAACAAACAGTATAAACATTTAGACAATAATAATAGTAATTACTTTTAAAAAATGCACGCAGTTTTTTACTAGTTATAATGGTTCGTAACGATGTTTGAAGCTACTGCGATGTTAATTTTAGTTACAGCTACTGCGATGATAATTTTAGTTACTGCATCGACAGCGTAGTTTCCTAATGTTTGCAACAAAATTTTCGCTTTACGAGCATAATTAATTTATTAACCGGACAAGGGTACAGACAAGAATTACGTAAACATGAATAACTATTTTCTCTCATTCTAGCTGTTCGAGTTTTAAAAGAGCATTAAAGGTCTTTGCCAAATTCAGCACTCTACGCCGCCGAAGTCGTAAGTAAAATTGACCAATTGTATCACAGACAGAATTTTATTAAAGCCCTGATAGCTGTTAAAATTCCATTAGCTGAAAAGTGTTTTTAACTTGTGAAAATGCTTTACGTTCGTCTTGGACGACAATCGATACGTTTGCTTGATTTTTGCACACAAAATGTATCAAACTAAACTAAAGATTTGGTAATGCACCTGGTATCCCGTAAAATTGAGCTGTCGAATGCGTAAAAATTGCTCCCAATACACACCCAGATGGGCAAATACCAGAAAATATATTTCACGTTTTGTTAAACCTTATTACAATAATTTATTACGAAGAGATAAATTTTTAATACAAATATATATTTTCTTTTTGGTATGTGTATTAGAAATGAAGCTACCGACATTTAAAAGCGATAACAGCGGAAAAACTCGGCTTTTTACAACCTCACGCTATCAAAATGGCGACGGCAGCTGCCGCTACAGCAGAAATTGATGCGCATGCCCGTCTATATACAGGTGCCCTACTGGCGTGCGTGACGTCAGCTTGCCCCACCAGCGCAGCTCCACCTGGAGTAGTGAGCGCTCGTGTCCGCTCCTGCTCGCGGAGCAGCCTGTTGGAATAGCCTGCTATAGGCGGTGAGTAAATACAGTAATTGTATTTGAACTTATTTCCTTGTGATGCGAACTGGACAACAAAGCCTTTTTGGCCGCGCCATAGCCGTTATGTGAAGTGTGTTGCACACGTCATGCGTCAGTCGCCTAATATTGTGTGCCGCCGCGCCTGGCTCTGCGATCGGGCGTTACCAGCTGAAGAACTGAGTCTGCAAAATTCATGTAAGGCGCACTGCAGATCATATCTCATTCAGGAGAAAATTTGCTCATGTTCTGGATACGCGATCTTCTTTTTAATTCAAATTATACCAACATCACTTCTTTTGACGACCGGTTTCGGGTACGCTGAGGTACCATCTTCTGGTCTGTGGGAAAAGGAAGTATAATGTACACAGACGTACGTACCAATATGTTAATGACGGATAGCAAACAGTCACAAATATTTATTTGTTTTTGCATATCTAGATTTTAGTCGCTGTGCGACCATTGTCAGGGATTTAATTCTGGTGTATCTTTGTCTTACCATCTTCGAGAACCGAAGCAATTGTGTCTTTGCGAACGCATGTAAATGGTTTACCTGATGATGGCCTAATACGCCGAAAACTAGTTAGTAAATAAACAAAAAAATTAGTAGAACAGAAACAGTTTGTTTTCAACCATAAATAAATAAATATTTGCGTCTGATTGGTTTTCATCATTAACATATTACAACACTGTTACTGAGCACGATATGGAATCAAGCGTGTATATACTGCTAGTGAGGCATAATTGTACTCACATGTGATTTCATATTCTGTCATATTTGCTGAGTACTGTGTTAAATGTTTTAAAATTTATCTATAAATATTTATGAGCTTGATAAACTGTACATTCTTAAGTACTACTGTTGGCCTTTCACAACAGCGAATTCATTTTAGAAAAAAAAGAAATTAATTTTCAGCATATTTGATGTTGAAACAAAAAGTAATACAGGATTTAAAAAGACATCACTATGAAAAAGGACATAATTGAAGACAGGCGTGCAACAACACCACCACCACCGAGAGAGAGGCAGCGAGGCGGTTGTGCGACGTCAGGCAGAGCAGGTCGCTATCGCGTAGCTGAGTGGCTGGCCGTGCCACCTAGAAGACAAGGCCTCATAGCTGGCCGTGCCTACGTCACACCTAAAGGCCGCGGCGGGCAGCGGACTGGCTGGCCGCTGGGGCACGCCCACCGCCGCATAGCGTCCGGCCAGTCAGCTAGCGTTAGCGGCCTTTAGGTGTGACGTAGGCACGGCCAGCTATGAGGCCTTGTCTTCAAGGTGGCACGGCCAGCCACTCGGCTACGCGATAGCGACCTGCTCTGCCTGACGTCGCACAACCGCCTCGCGGCCTTCTCTCTCGGTGGTGTTGGATACAACCAGGCGGCTTTGACCAATGACGTCATATCTGAGTCTCGCAAGACACGCTACGTAGATATTCCAACTAGCAAAACAAACACTACCAACAGATATAACCATACGGGATAATATCGTAATACTTATGTACTGTAGATAGTAAATAATCTGTGATTATCCTCGTAAATTACACATTACCACAACAGAATGTACTATCGATCATAGATCTCAGCCCTAAAATTCTCACCTTCGGGCCTCAGTTGTGGGGGAAAAAACCCTCTTTGTTAATCTATACCTCACTATCAGAGAGATGCTACAGATCACTATTTAAACAAAAAATCTTAATCTGTAATCTATGTTCTGCTTATAACCAAACTATCGTGTTTAACTGAGAGATTATGTCATTGGTGAAAGTCGCCGGATCCTATCCCGGACTACAATTGACTCTGAAAAAGGGAATAACTATTTAAGAAATGGATGGTAACTTATTGATATTGTCTCAGAGATGAAACATGTTCACAAAAAGAAGCACACTCTAGCGGCAAATGTAGATATCTTTGCTGAAACTACACCGCCGTTAGCCCGTCTTATGAAGTCGCTCTGACAGGTACCTGCAAATATATGATGGTTTATTTTATTGTGTATATGATGGTGTATTTCATTGTGTACATATTTATTGTCAAGCACTTCTCTAAAATCATGAACGCTGTAAGATACAAGGTATGTGATATGTAAAATGCGGTTATCAATGTTAAAATTTTAGACAACTGTATATGTATTCCTCAAATGTTCAATGTTTGTAAATGTGTCGGACCAAACTGCGTGGTCATCAGTCCACAAACTACTTAAACTAAGGTAAACTAACCTAAGTACAACACACACACACACACACACACACACACACACACACACACCCGCGCGCGCGCGCCCCAGGGAGGACTCGAACCTCTGACGGCGGGCAACCGCACGCTCCGCAGCGAGTCGCATTAAACCGCTCGGCTACTCCATCGTGGATACTTATTTTTCTTTTTCCGTACACAAGAACGAGGTATCTCAGCGCGCCGAAACCGCTCGACAAAATAAATAAATGAATAAAAATTGCGATCTTGGCATAATATAAATTTGAACTTGCGTTTATTGCAAAAAACTATAAATTTGGTTAAACAGGCAGTGAGGGCTGCAGAAACTAAACTGAGTGACATGTGGTTAGCTGGTGATTACAAATATCAGACTCAAACTTTTGCAGATAATATTCTGAAAAAATAAATGTTACCTTTTGTTGAATGGTCTGCAGTATTTTATGTTTCCCTCTATCTTCATTGAAAATGTCAATAAAGTTATCGATGTATTGTTGTTTTAGATTGACTTATCCATTAAGAATTTCGTGTGCATAAAATGATTTCTCCTGCATCAACTATTTATATGCTGCAGATCCTCCTGCAGTTCATTACGATTTTCTAGAGTTGCGGCTTTCTTGTATGCTACAGCATCATCCACAAAAGTCTCATTAAACTTCCGTTGTTATCTACCAGATATTGCCTTCGATTAGAATGAAATGCAGTGTTGTGTTTGCTATAATACAGTCACACAGTTGGCGTGATATTCCGTACTTTGATATTCTGTTCATTAAGCCGGGTTCATACAAACAACTAGTTGAATAGTGAAGTTGTAGTTCAGTAGCAAGTGTGAACTTCCTGATTTTAGTTGCGCCACTTAAGAGGCGCAACTTTTTCCACGCAACAAGAAGTTCAACTTGGTTGTACTTTGTTTCGCTACTTTATTACCCCCACCAGCAAATATCAACATTTGTCTGTCACCTCGCGTGGTATTTCGAACCATTTTACTTCGTATCAGTGTGTTTGCGTTAAAGGTTTACGTTTTGGCGTCTTTGTTTGCGACTAAAATATCGAATCAATTATGAGAACACTTCGTGTGCTTGTGGAACAAAGTGTAACGGTCGTTTGGCCGCGAATGAAATGAGCCTTGCAAATCGCGATCAGCTGAAAATGCAGACGCCATGTTGAATACTGCACAACTAAACAGTATTTGTGAGATTGTGTGTGGACGATAGCTCACAGCGTAACTGCAGGAAGACACGCGTTGTTGCCTCAATTTAGTTGTGTGTGTGAACCCGGCTTTAGGCACTGCTGCAGAATCGTATCTGACGCCTTATAGAAAAGAAGAACCTGACATGTACCAGAGAACTTATATCTAACGTTTCTAATGTCTTAGTATGAAGCAACGATATGAAAAAAAAATCCACCTTTTCTGTGCGATGGAGATGAACATTCAGGATTATTCATAAGTACCTGTGCAAGCTATAAAGGAAAGCAAGGAGAAATTTGGAGAAGGAATTAAAGTTCAGGGTGAAGAATTAAAAACATTGTGTTTTGCCGATGAGATAGTAATTCTGTCAGATACAGCAAAGGACCTGGAAGGGCAATTGAACGGAATGGACAGTGTGCTGAAAGGTGCATATAAGATGAACATTAACAAGAGCAAAACTAGGGTAATGGAGTGCAGTGTAAGAAAATCAGGTGATGCTGAAGGAATTAGATTGGGAAACGAAGCAATAAAGGAGGTAGATGAGTTTTATTTAAAAATGTTCAAATGTTTGTATAGTTTATGGGACTTAACTACGGGTTCATCAGTCCCTAAACTTACAAACTACTTATGAACTACTTACGAACTAGGACGGCACAAATATCCATGCCCGAGGGGGGATTCGAACCCCCGACCGTAGTAGCCGTGCAGACCGTGACAGTAGCGCCTCAGTCCCCTCGGCCACTGCGGCCGGCGATGAGTTTTGTTACTTGGGCAGTAAAATAACAAATGATGGTCGCAGTACAGAGGATATAAAATGCAGAATGGCAATGGATAGAAAAGCGTTCTTGAAAAAGAGAAATTTGTTGACATCGAATATTGATTTAAGCCTAAAGAAGTCCTTTCTGAAGGCATTTGTATGGAGTGCTGCCTTGTATGGGAGTGAGACATGGACGATAAACAGTGCGGACAGGAAGATGATTGAGGATTTTGAAATATGGTGCTACAGAAGAATGCTGAAGATTAGGTGGGTGGATCGCGTAACTAATGAGGAGGTACTGAACAGAATTGGGGAGAAAAGAAATTTCTGGCATACCTTGACTAAAAGAAGGGATAGCAAGTTGGGAAAGGTTCTCAGGTAACGTCACGCTTGAAACACATTCCATTAGCATTGAAAGAGATGAGCTGCAATAACTGCGACTCCAAGTGGTTACCGGCACTATTTTTCAAAGATTTTGTCCGAGCCAGACGAAGCAGAAAATTCGCCTCTTGTATGGTAGATTCTCTCCTTTACCGAACTGTCTCGACCAGTGATCGCCTCCAGAGTCTGCGTCCTTGCTGCTGGTCTTTGTACCCGTATTAAACGGAGTGAAATAATTGTGATAATTATTCATCCCGTCATGGAAATAACGAGCTGCGTTATAAGAGTATTAGGGACGTCGCTAGAAAGGAATTTAATTAAAAATTCCAGAGCCCCTGCAAATTAAATGTGTGTGAAGTTAAAAAAAACATTGACGCTTCAGCTAACAGTTGAAATATCTCGCTTCGAAGTTAATTATGTTTCCACAGGCGATTCGTTCTGCAGTGACCGTATTATAAAAGCGGCCAAATTCTGATCCTGTAATGAACAAATGTACCGCTGTGTATGCTCTAAATTATTCTTGCTCTGCTTCATTTAGAGCTACTCAAGTTGGAAATGGTGACAGCTCTCGCGATTCTTTTATTTCCTCTTTATTGGATGGTAAAACGCTATGAGTCATGAGATCCAAATAATGCCCCTAGGGAATTTAGTCTGAAACAATTTAAAGTGCATCCTTTCAGTTCTACAAATAGAGTATTAAATGATTTACTTTTTTTGTGTCCCAACCTCGTCGCCGCTTTTGTGTCTCGTTTCCGCCGGTTGTAGGTGTCGGTGGCCGAGTAGAAAGACCGACACAGGAAGAAAGGATGCACGCTTGGGCAGGTAGGAGGTGACCAGCCAGTGGGACAGCAGAAACTAGAAACGCTAGCGTAAGTTAGAACGAGATATATATTTCTTAGAGACTTAATAATACTTAGCTTTTACATAGCTCAGTACTGCAGAATGCTGATACATAGTTGAGCTAGAGGCCTGCCTAGTGATGAGTCCTAGTGCCTAACCGATAGCCAAGTCTTCACTGGTGCCTATCTGATTCCGAAGTGTTAACTGGTTCCTATCTCAGTCCCAAGTGAACGATGTTGTTCAGTGGTGCCCACGAGCAGGATCGCAGCAGAGGGCGCTCGTGGCTGACGTCGTAAGAACGCCGCGCCGTGCGTGCATGGCGGCGCTCGGCGAAAGTAGGTGGCGCGCACTTTAGACTTGTGTGACACCACACTTTTAATTCAGGAAACCTTTGGAGCATATATGAACGCAGTACGGACACAGTTCACGTATATATGGTGTTTTCAGAACTTCCGTGCCTATCGAGCAGAGTTTACAGTGTGATGACGGCTGAGTTTGGTATTTTATCTGATCGAGTTGTGGGCAAACTCGATCATTTTTGGGAACTAGTTCCCTATCAACTATTACTTTTCATCCAGTTACTATCCAATTAAAGATAATCAAAGTGCAAATTGAATAATTGGTTTAAAAGAGACTTCTGAGCTGACGCGGTGGAGTAGCCGAGCGGTCTAAGGCGCCTCGCTGCGGAGCGCGCGGTTGCTCGCCGTCGGAGGTTCGACTCCTCCCTGGGGCGTGTGTGTGTGTGTGTGTGTGTGTGTGTGTGTGTGTGTGTGTGTGTGTGTGTGTGTATGTGTTGCCCTTAGGTTAGTTTATTGTTGTTTAAGTAGTTTGTAAGCTACGGACTGATGACCACGCAGTTTGGTCCGATACATTTACAAACATTTGAACTTCTGAGCAATATTTTCTTCAGATAATAAATAAATACGATTTTATTACAGTTTATACAGTTTACATCTTTCGAAATAGAAATCCCTTTTCCTACTGACAAGGAGACCACATGGTTATCGGATTTTAGAAATTTTTTATACTTATGGTATGTGATGTTCAGAACTCAACAATCAGGCAGAGTCATTCGACGCAACTCTCAAAAATTCTCGAGGAAATCCACTTTGAAGTTTTGCAAGTAAGCGTAAGTATCAATAATTAACGCATAACAGCATCGGTTGGTGTAGTTCAGGTGGTAGCGTTCTGGCTTTACAACCTTGGGGTCAGTGGTTCGAATCCTGTCGTGACAGATTTTATTTTTATTTATTTTCGTTGTCTTGCAATACTGACACAATTTCAACATCAATGGTAATTTTTATGAAAGTACACGTATGTTTACTTATTCCTAACTTTCTATATTTTATACAAAGTTGTCAATAGTGATGGTTTCAATAAAAAAAAAAAAAAAAAAAAAAAAAAAAAAAAAAAAAAAAAAAAAAAAACATAGTTACATTTTTTACAGTATTGACTTCACCAATAGATGTCGACGGTAGCCTTTGACTGTTCAGTTTGTGAAGAGCTACGACACTGTTTTTGGAAAGTCGTCTCCATAGCTACTAATTGCTTTCCAAGAAGCTAATCTACTCAACCAAAGTTTTACGTGACAAGATATTCAGCTCGTCTACATACACATAAACAAAAACTGACACAATACGTCGAATTAGAGATCCCCGAATGTTTTACATAACTGAATTCGAAAAAAAAGCTGTCACAGTGGGATTCGAACCACAGACCCGACGGCTGTGAAGCCAGAACACTACCACCTGAGCTACTGCGACAGATGCTGCTGCTGTCTTAATTATTGGTACTTGCCTGTACTTTGCAAAATATCAAAGACAGTTTTCTCGAGAATTTTTGAGAGTTGCGTCGAATGACTTTTGGTTATTTTTATTTAAGGTCTGACCTTCACGTACAATGAATATACAGAAATTCTAAAATCCGATACCCATGTGGTCTCCTTGTGAGCCGAAATCAGGAACTTTCTTTTTATTTTGCGTGTAGAAACCTCACAAGTAGGAAGTAGGCAGCACCATGAAATAAACAAAAAAAAAAAAAATCCTTGGAAATGTTCAAATGATTGTTATGCTTAACGGACTTAACTGTGGGGTCATCATTCCCTAAACTTACAAACTACTTATGAACTACCTTTATACTAAGGAGGACACAAACGTCCATGCCCGAGGGGAGATTCGAACTTCCGACCGTAGCGGCCGTGCAGACTGTAACTGGCGCGCCACAGACCGCTCGGCCAACAAAACTTGGAAAAATTGCTACCACCTTAGCGTCATGTTTCGTATAGGGAGGAAATCTTGACTTTAATGAAACTCTTTTACACTATTTCTTGAGGAAATAGTTAAAAGGTACGTACAAAATCAAAATGTTCAAATGTTTGTAAACCTCTTGGACTTAACTGCTATGCTCATCAGTGGCTAGACGTACAAACTACTGAAACTAAGTTTCACTAAGGACAACACACACACACACACACACACACACACACACACACACACACACACACACACACGTACAAAAAACTTAACTTGCGTGAATTATGTCTCCTAACTTTGATAAAAATTTCGAAGAAACATTAATAGTACATTTGCCATTATATTGTATGTAAAAAGTGCGTATTATATAGAAAGTAATTTTTGTGTGTGGTGAGTTACAACATTATAAAATGTGAATTATGGGTAATCGACGCTAAACAGAATACGTAAAGAAACCGTAGTCAAAAGTTCAAAAAGAGTGTGAAACACAATGGAGAGTGTCGAAGAAAACAGCCACATATTCGGCCAGCCCAGTGAAATTTGGAGTAATCGTCTTCGAATATGGGGATATGAATAACATAACATGCAGGTGCTTACTGAAAATAAAGTCTGCTCATTGAGAACGTCTGAATAAACATGATGGTTTATATTAATAGTAGTCTCATTGGCACTCCCCTGTACTACGGGTATAATCTGCGCACCACCTAACTTTGTATCCAAGTGCTAAGATAATGTTGGTCATTGTGGATCAAAGAAGTTTACCTCGCTTACAATTCTCGGCTCTTCACCGCCGTCTGATTAGATTCATTTATGCCCAGTAAAAGGACAACGATGAAGCCAGACAACAGATGAGTTTCCCGATGGCCGGAAACATTGGTTCTTCTATACTCTTGTTAAGTCAACAGTTGATACGATTAATCACAACGGTTGGCTTTAGTGTAATATTCTTCCAGACATGAATCACATTTACAAGTTTATAAGCGCCAATTCACGTAACTTCAGTTGCTGTTATATCTTTGAATAAGACTCTGTAGAGAATTGTTATGATAGTCTTAAAATCTTCGAAATGGAATGAATTCTGATAACCCTGTTTCTGCAAGCTCAGTATTCCTGTTCATTATAATATTTACTATAGTAATGATTCTCGAATATGTTCTTTTCTGTTAGTAATACAGCAATACGATTGTCCGAAGATACAACACACGACACTTTAAATTACACTGGTCGACAATGGTGTTTTTTTTTTTAATCCAGTTATATTCGTAGACATTTGTTATATTTCAGAGGCCTTGAATGCTTCACGTTTCACGACTTGGCTCTAGTTCTGAAGATGTTAATGGTTGTGCATTTTAATGAAATACACGATATTCCTTTTGTACCTTCAGCGCCTGCACGCCAGCAACACTACAATCCACACAGCGTCACGGGTTGCCTGCCTGTGAGGCGCCACTCACTTTCATAAAGCCAAACCAATCACCTACAGATTTTTTTTCCTGCATTGAACATTGATGGCAGGGATATTCAATGGGCCGCAGATACGCAAACTCATGCATTAAAATGTGAAAAATTTTATGAATGACTCAGAACCTTCGGCCTGGCGGAGTAGTTGTTGCTGTTGTTGTGGTCTTCAGTCCGGAGACTGGTTTGATGCAGCTCTCCATCCTACTCTAACCTGAGCAAGCCTTTTCACCTCCTTATAAGAACGGCAACCTACAACTGTTTGAATCTGCGTACTGTATTCATCTCTTGGTCTCCCTTTGCGGTTTTTACCCCAAACGCTTTCCTCCAATGCTAAATTCATGATTACTTGATGTCTTAGAATATTTCCTACCAATCGATCCCTTCTTTTAGTCAAGATATGCCAGAAGTTCCTTTTCTCCACAATTCTGTTCAACACGTCATCATTAGTTATACGATCAACCCAACTAATCTTAAGCATTTTTCTGTACTACAACATTTCAAAAGCCTCTATTCTCTTCCTGCCCGCACTATTTATCGTCCACGTTTCACTCCCATACTAGGCAACACTCCACACTGACGCCTTCAGAAGGGACTTCCTTACCTTTAAAACAATATTCGATGTTAACAAATTTCTCTTGAAGTGTTTTATCCATTACAGCAACTGTTAAGATTATAAATAAATGAAATGCAGCAACCAGTTGCTTGTCGTTATTTATTTTGAACTTCAACGACCGGTTTCGGGCGTTTGACTGCCCTTCTGGTCTATTTTTGTACTGTTGCTTAATAAATAAACATGCTACTAGTGGAATCAACGCTAAGTGCATTGCACTTAGGAAAGGAGATGTCTAATAGTGGTACAGTGTACTCTCTGCCACGGACTTTACGTCGGATTGCGGAGTATATATGTATATGGAAATGTAGAACCATTCTGGCGTAAAGTGACCTCCAGTTGGAGGCAATTCGGTAGACAAACTCCCCGGGTCGGAAATGACGTGAGCTTGCTGAACGTAGAACACTTTCTCGCTGAGCTGGGTGGTGACAACTATCAGTCTGCAGATACAAAGCTGTATGGGTTGGTTTCCTGTAAACAGCATGTTCGAAAGTACCATCTACATTCCTCCTAACCAACACATCAAGAAAGGAAAGGCAACCATTCTTTCCCACCTCCATGGCGAAACAGGTGTAAAGATGGATTGAATTTCCAAAAAAAAAAAAAAAAAGTTCTCTCTACCAAGAGGACAAGTATCAAATGTTCATCTACATAACTAGTAAAAACAAACAAGTTTCAACGACGCTGACTCGAATGCACGTTTTTCAAAATGTTCATATGTTTGTAAATATATGGGACTTAACTGCTGGGTTTTTTATTAGTCCCTAGCTTACAAACTACTTAAACTAAGTTAAACTAACCTAAGGACAACGCACACGTCCATGTCCGAGGGAGGATTCGAACCTCCGACGCGGGAGATCGCGCGATCCGTAACGTGGCGCTCCAGACCGCTCGGCTACTCCCGCGCGACAACACATTGTTCAAAGTCCTCCATGAATAAGTTAGCAGTAATAGCTGATAAGCGACTTCTCATCGCAACTCCATGGCAGGGTGTGCTCCTTCCGAAATATCGACCTGTAACATTTCTCTTGTGATGTTGCCTGTACGAATTAATGTTAAGCTCTGCGATTAAAATAATAAACATTTTTGTTAAAATTACAATTATAGAAAAGTCGAATAAAAATGTAAGCAAAGAATTTAGACAAGGGTGGAAGAAATTAATACACGAAATGATTGAATAGAATGAAATGGTGGAATGCAGATTGGGGTTGAGGCAACACACAAAAATAACGTTACAGAGAAAACTTACGGGAAGTACCTATTGAAGCTTCTTTCGGGGAAATCACAGCAGCTGAAAATGTTAAGTTGTTGGAAGGTTTAGATAAATTTTAGATTCCAGAATGAAACTTTCACTCTGCAGCGGAGTGTGCGCTAATATGAAACTTCCTGGCAGATTAAAATTGGGTGCTGGAACCGGGACTCGAACCTGGGACCTAGAGCGCTTGCCCAGGAAAGTCAAAGGTCCCAGATTCGAGTCCCGGTTCCGGCACACAATTTTAATCTGCCAGGAAGTTTCAAATTTTAGGTTACTTTGCGCAAATAATTAATGGTCAGACTGTTGACCTCACAAGCCATTGTTGCCGGATCGTGTACTAAAGTCTGATAAAGCAAATAACAAACTAAAAATATATAGGATTTCACTAAGCTGTTAATACGAATGCAGGTCTAAAAGGAAAAATGTGATGATGTAAAGTAATTGATTGGGATTTAATCAAGGAAATACGCGAAGCGAAAGTGATAGTGTGTGAACATCATGTTACGACGGAATATCAAGGAGCTGAAAACCTCAAAGAAAATGAATAATTAAGAAAGGACGGAACATTATTATATGAAAACAGGATGAAGATATTGCACTTGACAAAAGAAGGTATAATTTAAAAGAAAAAAGAAAATATCAAAGCCTTCGCACTTACATTACAAATCAGTCTGCGGAGAAGTCCACACTAAACAGCCTCAAACAAGAGAGTGAGTAGAATGAAACTGTCACTCTGCAGCGTAGTGTGCGCTGATATAAAACTTCCTGGCAGATTAAAATTGTGTGCCGAAACCGGGACTCGAACCTGGGACCTTTGCCTTTCGCGGGCAAGCGCTCTGCCGACTGAGCTATCCCGACACGACTCACGATGTCGCCTGACAACTTTACTTCCGCCAGTACCTCGCCTCCTACTTTCCAAACTTCAAAGAAGTTCTCCTGCGAAACTTGCAAGACTAGTACTCCTGGAAGAAAGGATATGGTGGAGACATGGCTTAGCCACAGCCTTAGGGATGTTTCCAGAATGAAACTTCACTCTGCAGCGGAGTGCGCTGATATGGAACTTCCCGGCAGGTCCCACGTTCGAGTGCAGGTTCCGGCACACAATTTTAATCTGCCAGGAAGTTTCAAGAGAGTGAGTGATCGCGGTTCCAACCTTTCGGCTCGCCGGAAGAAAAGAAAGACGAGCGAACGAAACATTTTCACGGATAAAATATTACGAGGAAGAGGGAACCACCGCGACAAGCGTCGCTGATCGATATAGAAAATGTTGTTGTTATAGTCTTCAGTCCGGAGACTGGTTTGGTGCAGCTCTCCACCCTACTCTATCCTGAGCAAGCCTTTTCATCTCCTCATAAGAACGGCAACCCACATCCACTTGAATCTGCTTACTATACGCGTCTCTTGGTCTCCCTCTGCGATTAATACCCCACACACTTCCCTCCAATGCTAAATTTACGATTCCTCGATGTCTAAGAATGTGTCCCACCAACCGATCCATTCTTTTAGTCAGGGTATGCCAAAAATTCCTTTTCTCGCCAATTTTGTTCAGTACCTCTTCATTAGTTATGCGATCTACCCACCTAATCTTCAGCATTCTTCTGTAGCACCACATTTCAAAAGCCTCTATTCTCTTCCTGTCCGCACTGCTTATCGTCCATGTTTCACTCCCGTACAAGGCAACACTACACACAAATGCCTTCAGAAAAGACTTCCTTACACTTAAATTAATATTCGATGTTAGCAAATTTCTCTTTTTCAAAAATGCTTTTCTTCCCATTGCCATTCTGCATTTTATATCCTCTGTACTGCGACCATCACATGTCATTTTACTACACAAGTAACAAAACTCATTTACCTCCTTTATTGTTTCGTTACCTAATCTAATTCCTTCAGGATCGCCTGATTTTCTAAGACCGCATTTCATTATTTTTGTTTTGCTCTTGTTAATGTTCATTTTATACGCTCTCTTCAACACGCTGTCCATTCCGTTGAACTGCTCTTCCAGGTCCTTTGCTGTCTCTGACAGTATTACAATGTCATCAGCGAAACGCAATGTTTTTATTTCTTCCCTCTGAACTTTAATCCCTATTCCAAATTTTTCCTTGCTGTTCTTCACCGCCTGCTCGATGTACAAATTGAATAACATCGGAGAAAGGCTACAACCCTGTCTTACTCCCTTCCCAACTGATGCTTCCCTTTCATGCCCTTCGAGTCTAATAACTGCGGTCTGGCTTTTGTACAAGTTGTAAATAACTCTCCTTTCCCTATGTTTTACCCCTGCTGACTTCAGAATATTAAATTAATTATGTATCGTTGCAGACGGAAGTCGAGTTTCATACCTGGCTGCATACCCGTAAGTTTTTTGGATACGCCTTACGCCGGAAGAATTTAAGGAATGATTAGAAATGTTGGGCGAACTTGAATTTTCGCCATTTTGGCCAGGATTTCGCGCCGGCCTGCTGCCAGCCCTGCTCTTACCTGCTGGTCTTGGTTTGTTGCAGGTGAGCTGCAGCGCCCCCGGACGTGTGCCGGTGAGCTGACTGGGCCCACCGCTAGGACTGTGCCCGCCACCCGCTGCTTGCAGGAGTCGGTCGCCTGGCGCACCTCTCTTTAAATTAACGGCCCACCGGCCAGGCACTAATCGAGTGCTAACTCGGCGAGCGCGCCCCGCCAGTAATGTAATTTGGGCGGACACGGCTGCAGGTGATTTTGGAGGCGCGGCGACGCGGCTGGATCGATGTCGCGACCTTGGCCCCGGCGCCTGCCCGCGGCTGCCCAGCTGTCAGTCAGCCCCAGCAACAGGCGGTCGCCGCGCCCGCTCACCGTCTTTCCTACACACACCAGTTCACTTTACTCCTTAATTAACGCTCTGACCCAAAGGTCCCGGTAACATTCGGATGTTGTTCTTGTTGTTGTGATCTTCAGTCCGGAGACTGGTTTGATGCAGCTCTCCACAATACCCTATCCTGAGCAAGCCTCTTCATCTCCACATAAGAACGGCAAAAGTTTGCAGTAAAAAATAGAGGCTGCTATGATATTCCGTTTGGTGCTTGTTACACCATATGTTGCTGCGGATGAAAATTCCCTAATGGATTGAATTTTATTTTTGACTTAGGGGGAGATATTTACCTTTCCTCATACCGCTAAACTTTATTTTAATTAGCGCACTAATTTCCGATGGCGATAAGGCCAGAATGAATCATTGTGTATCTCATACACGGATTGAGGTATCAAAATGATATTTTGACAAATGATAACATGCAAAGAGGGGAGTATTTTGCCATACGGTTACTACGTAAAACTTCATTAATTGTCGCGTTATTCAAGGAAATACATAGTTCTAGAATGAAAAAGAGCAAAGTTAGTGATTTATTATTCGATTTGCAGATATTCCTTCGTCACTCACAAATGTTTATTTCTTTGCTTCTTGTTCATTGTGTTTCAGAGTTACTACTCACTTTCCAAAACCTAATAGGAGTTACATTTCCTTCAGTTTAAAGCCTAGCAGTAACAGAACAGACTAGATCTAATGGGGATTTTATGTGAGAATACTTGAAAATGACAGATAGCAAGGATCTCTTCACTAGCTAACAAAATAACTTGTTCTCATTTCCTCAAATAATAAAGCACTCTGTATTGAGACATTTAGAATATTCTTTTTATATAACTGAAAAATTGAAATTGCATATTACATAGAGACACAGCACTTTGATAGAATGCAACTATTAAATTTAATGGTTTAAAAATGTTCTAATGTTTGTATAGCTTATGGGACTCGACTACGGGGCCATCAGTCCTTAAACTTACAAACTACCTCTTGTTGTTGTTGTGGTCTTCAGTCCGGAGACTGGTTTGATGCAGCTCTCCACAATACCCTATCCTGAGCAAGCCTCTTCATCTCCACATAAGAACGGCAACCTACATCTGTCTGAATCTGCCTACTGTATCCATCTCTTGGTCTTCCTCTGCGGTTTTTACCCCACACACTTCCCTCCAACGCTAAATTCACAATTCCTTGATGTCTAAGAATGTGTCCTACCAATCTATCTCTTCTTTTAGTCAAGGTATGCCAGAAATTTCTTTTCTCCACAATTCTGTTCAGTACCTCCTCATTATTTACACGATCCACCCACCTAATCTTCAGCATACTTCTGTAGCACCAAATTTCAAAAGCCTCAATCCTCTTCCTGTCTGCACTGTTTATCGTCCACGTTTCACTCCCATTCAAGGCAACACTCCGCACAAATGCCTTCAGAAAGGACTTCCTTAGGCTTAAATCAATATTCGATGTTAACAAATTTCTCTTTTTAAAGAATGCTTTTCTACCCATTGCCATTCTGCATTTTATATCCTCTGTACTGCGACCATCATTTGTTATTTTACTGCCCAAGTAACAAAACTCATGTACCTCCTTTATTGCTTCGTTACCTAATCTAATTCCTTCAGCATCACCAGATTTTCTTAGACTGCACTCCATTACCATAGTTTTCCTCTTGTTAATCCTCATCTTATATGCACCTTTCGGATAGGCACTGTATAATGTACGTAGCGGTGTGTGCCAAACATCAATTATCACACATATATTTCCGCTGTCCAAAAATTCTCACCGTCAGGTAAACGCACAAGAGTAGTGAAATAGTACTCACGTGCCCACTACTGGAAAATATAGCAGATCAATAGGGGCTTCCCGAAAAAAAAAAAAAAATAGTCAAACGAATAGCCAACTAGAGATGGGCGAACGTGGGTTTTTCGATTGAACATTTGGTCAACACTACGTATTTTACTTTATGTTTATTTCATTTAATGAATTCTTTTAAGGGCCTAACTGAGGTAAAGAAAATGCCTATTTAGGGGCCTAGAATGCTCTTTTTACGAACCTAAAAATCCGCGGCTAAGTGATCACCTCGCACGACCAGTACAGTTGCACAACTGCGTAACATGGACAGTACGAGGTAATGAATCAGTCTTTCCTCCTTGGACTACATTTCTTTTCCCTTCCCCACTCCTCCTCCTGCCCATCGGGGGCCCGATAACCTTAGCAGTTTGGTCCCCCTATCCCAAACAACTAACCAACCAAGCAATGAATGACTTGTTGAAGGATATTTGGCCGTTCTTCCATGAGTCCAATATTCAGCTTTGCAACCGTTATGGAAGGTGCTTCTCGGGCTGCATTCCGTACGTCAAGCCCATCTCAGACATGTTATGTCGGATTAAAGTCCGGTGAACAAGCTGATCACTCCATTTCTTCAATACTCTCACCTTCAACGAAGTTTTCCACCAGTGCAGCTCCTTGGGGACGAGTGTTATCGTCTACCACGAGGAACCCATCTCCTATGGCAGCATCGCAGGGCAAACAAAAGGTGGAAGGATCTCGTCTCTGTACCTCAGCAGCCAAAGCGCCATTTTGAACGACATAGAGGTCCGTACGTCCGCCAATACTGACTCCTGCCCACACTATTCGTCCACCTCCATGAGATGGTGATGTTGCTTGCGCATACGCAGGATTGTTCCGAGTTCCACGTTATCGGAAATCCGGATATTCCGGAAAACTTGCACTAAATAAATAAATTTAAAAATGTCCATAATTATAACTCAATCTTTACACATCTAACCTCTTACCGAATAATCTGCTTTGAAAACCAGCGTCTTACTGCGTAGCAGTCGATAAAAAGAAGTCCAGATTCGTCGCCATCATAAATCTAGTGTGGGATTACGTTTTCGGAGGAAATAATCTCTTGATATTTTTTACTGTAGTTTTCTGCAGCCACTGTAGCCCATGATTAACTTTCACTCGTCTCTGACAGCTGACATATTCCATGACGGACTATCCATTTTTACAACCTACCTTGATTGGCAGTGAAATAGCACGACTGTCGGGTAGCTCGCTTTTTAACTTTCGTGCATTTTTCTGCTCCATTGGAACGTATATTGGAACTCCCTGCACTTTTACCTCACTGACAAATATGAATAATGTTTCATCCAGTGTTACATTTCATGCTTTCATTATTGAAGCGCAATTGTGCATACTAACTTTAGTCATCATTTTAAAGCAGACGTCTCAATGTCTTTTCCGTTCCTCTACCAGTCTGATACAATTGATGTCCCTATACCGTATTGTGCGGCTATGTTTTAAGCAGTTCATCTTGTTCTATTCTATTTACTGCTTGCAGCTCATGGAAAGCATTTCTGTCACTTCGCTAAAGCACGATACCGCTAAGGAACAGATCAAATGCGACCACAGTAAATATAACTGAACGTGTGGGATCGGCGATCTCAGTTTTGCCTGCGGCCCCAATATAATAAAGGCACATATTGAGCATCGTACAGCAGTAATTACTCTGCTGTTGTTGTGGTCTTCAGTCCGCAGACTGGTTTGATGCAGCTCTCCACGCTACCCTGTCCTATGCAAGCCTCTTCATTTCAGAATACGAATGGCAATCTACAACCTTTTGAATCTGCTTACTGTATTCGTCCCTTGGTCTCCCTCTACGGTTTCTACACCACACACTTCCTTCTAACGCCAAGTTGTTGATTCATTGATGTTTCAGAATGTGTCCCACCAACCTAGCTCTTCTCTTAGTCAAGATATGCCAGAAACTCATTTTCTCCTCATTTCTGTTGAGCACCTCCTCATTAGTTACGTGATCTACCCATGTGATCTTCATCATTCGTCTGTAGTACAACATTTCGAAAGCTTCTATCATCTTTTTGTCTGAAGTCCTTATCATCCACGTTTCACTCCCATACAATGCTATACTCCAGCCAAATGCTTTCAGAAAGGACTTCATAACAATTAAATTATTATTGTATGTCAACAAATTTCGCTTCTAAAGAAACGCTTTTCTTTCCATAGCCATTTTGCATTTTATATCTTCTTTACTTCGGCCGTCAGAAGTTATCTTGCTACCCAAATAACAGAACTCATCTACTACTTTCATTGTCTCATTACCTAATCTAATTCCTTCGGTATCACCTGATTTTCTGACAATACATTCATCACTCTCGTTTTACTCTTGTTAATGTTCATCTTACATGTTCCTTATGGACACAGTCTATCTCATTCAATTGCTCTTGAAGGTCGTCTGCGGTCTGTGAGAGAATTACGTCATCGGAAAACCGGCGGGTTTTTATTCCATCTCCCTTTCCAAATTTCTGCTTGTATTCCATTACAGCTTGCTCAATGTACAGATTGAACAACACTGGGGAAAGGCTACATCCCTGTCTTACTCCCTTCCCCGCCGCGGCTGTGTGGCCAAGCGCATTGAGGCACTATGCTCCAGTGCGCGAGGGCGTTCCACGTCGGGGGTTCGAATCCTCCCTCGGGCATGGATATTTGTGTTGTCTTTAGTATAAGTTATTTTATAAGTAATTTGTAAGTTTAGGGACTGATGACCCTGCACTTAAGTCCCATAAGCTTAACAAACATTTGATTTGATTGATTACTCCCTCCCCAACCGCTGCTACCCTTTCATGTCCTTCGACTCTAATAATTGCTGTCTGGTTTTTGTACAAGTTGAATATACTCTATACCACACATTTTCGAGAAGAAGTAATAAATAACTTCCTGATTGTTGGGCCTGAAGTGTGATAAATGTCGTTGAATGACATTGTAATAAAAGTTCCAGATCACTGCTTAAATTTATTAAATAGCGCTACATCTATTTCAACATTTTGTCATTATCGAGCCGTCTACGTAGTTTTGACGTTATATACTAACATCTGGCGTGAGTGTTGTAAAAACTGCAGTGAAATAATCACGTATTTCGCAGTTGTATACATTTTTTAGTTGCCAGTTTTTACAATAGTCACGCCATACGTTACTATATAACGTCAAAACATCGTAGACGCGCTTGATAATGACAAAATGTTGAAACAGCTTAGCGCTATTTAACCCTTTCTGACCTGATTTTTTATCTATCAATGTAATTATTTTTAATGCTATAATACACTTAGGTTTAATTTTCAATGATTTTAGAAGCAAGATTTATGCCATTTTATGCACCCATTTTCATTCTACAACATTGCGTGTACAGAAAAACAAGGCTTTTTTATGGACTAGATTAATTAATTTTGTAGTGTCAACTGTTGTACTAAATAAACTAATCGTTCAATGACTACATCGCAAAATAACAACAGTTATACAGTGGAATACAAGTAACCCACAATTTCCGCGTTCTTTGAAGTTCGCAAACTGCTGCGCAGTACAACACTCCCTTCTTAATATTTTTATAGGCATCTTCAGCAGGTGGCAGTAATTGTGCATGGGCTGGCCGCGGTGGCCGAGGGGACTTCAGTCACGGTCTGCACGGCCACTACGGTTGGGGGTTCGAATCCCCCCCTCGGGCATGGATATTTGTGCCGTCCTAGTTCGTAAGTAGTTCATAAGTAGTTTGTAAGTTTAGGGACTGATGACCCCGTAGTTAAGTCCCAAACATTTGAACATTTTGAATTGTGCATGATTAAATGATTGAACACTCAGATGTCGTATACATGTTCTTGCCATTGAGAAAAAATGCTTCTGAACCATAATAGACACAGTAAAAGTTATGTACACATAACACACAACCCGAAAGGGTTAATAAAGTTAAACAGTGATGTGGAACTTTCATTACAAGAAATAAATAATCTGGTTAAGCTGGAAATCCGGATAAATGGGGGTCGGATATGCGAACTTGTGTATTTCTGAATTGCAGTATTCCTTCTTCTCATTGTCGAGAGTGGTCTTAAAAATGCGCTTTATATAGTGCACGTTTATATGGGAGGTAATGAATCTGCATAGTTATCAGGTGAGGAGGGGCTGCAACACTGTAGCAGGAAAGTGTCGAGAGGTTCGTAATTCAAACGCTCATTAGAACACGTGCCGACTGGTGTACTGGTTGTTTGCGATCCAAGTTGTTTTTTTTGCCAACGACGTTCGCATCGCTAACCTACGCACGCTGTAGTCGGGCGCGGGATCGCGTTCATAAATATCGATCGTTGATACCGTGTGTGTGTGTGTGTGTGTGTGTGTGTGTGTGTGTGTGTGTGTGTTTGTCTGGTTATTTAGGAGATCGCGCGCCTCGCCCGTGCAGCGTGGGCGGGTACCGTCGCCAGTGTACACAGCCGGGTGAGACCCGCCCTCGCTAAGTAGGCTGCAATTTGCCGGCCGTCACTGGCAAACTGGTGCCCAGGGGTGCGGAAGAACGAGTTACGGCACGTAAATTCACCAGGTTAGTCAGACCACTCACCCGTATATACGAGCGAGAAATGTATGTGTAATAGCGAATATTAATCAACATGAGCTGTCCAGTTTAATGGTGACGTGTGGAAACTTTGGTCCGCGCCGGGACTCGAACCCGGTTTTCCCGGTCGCGCCGACCGTCAAGATAATTGGCACTTGCCTCCCACGCCGACGCGGGCTTGCAAAGCCGACCGCGGTGGCCGAGGGGACTGAGGCGCTCCAGTCACGGTCTGCACGGCCACTACGGTCGGGGGTTCGAATCCCCCTCGGGCATGGATATTTGTGCCGTCCTTAGTCTTAACTAGTTCATAAGTAGTTTGTAAGTTTAGGGACTGATGACCCCGTAGTTAAGTCCCATAATCTATACAAACATTTGAACATTTTTTTGGACTTGCAAACGTCACACGCTGCCTGCTGGTCTGACTGCTCGTATAGCCCATCACTTGCTCAATTGATTCGCTCGCATAGACTGGATGGTCTGCATTGGTTGTTTCTACTTCTAAATATAAATTTTCATAGCTTTAGCTTTAAAAATACTTTCCTAATAAAGTATTTTGATACAACTTGCCACCCCCTATTGCACCATTGATGACAGAATTCAAAACATCCCGAAACACTTCTTTTTTTTCTTTTTTTTTAATTCTAACCATGATTACAAATACAAATTTTTCGCATTTCCAGCATCAAAATAGCGTTAGTAGCACCCTAAAAATATTTTCCCTTATTTCACCCGCTTAGTGGTTGAATTTCCAAAAATGTCGAAATACGCGTTTTTTTAAATTCCAATAAAAAAATCTAAAGCAGAAGTTTTGTATTTCTTGCTTCAAAATTGCCTTAATAGCAACTATATTCCAAAAACCGTTCATCCCCTATTTCACCTCCTTTAGGATGGGAATATCAAATTCAAATGTTCAAATGTTTGTATAGCTTATGGGACTTAACTACGGAGTCATCAGTCACTAAACTTACAAACTACTTATGAACTGTAATACTGTAGATTTTCCCGGCGTAATAATGGTTGTTGTTCTTCACGGGTTTGCGGCCGGATTATGTCGATCTGCTGATACGATATTTCGGCGGTCCACCTGGCCGCCATGTTCAGGTATGACTGGTGCACAATCACACCGGAACTGAGGACACATCAGTTACGTGGCTCCTTTATACCGCGGGAACAGGCCAGTGCGCATGTGCAAGAAGTGAAAGAACGCCCTCTGGGAAGTGAAGAGTATTGCAGCGGTAGATGTTAGTGAAAGCGAGTAATCGAAAATTAAATTAAGAAGAACCTGGTCGAAAACTAGACCGTTGTTGTTTAATATCAGATAAAATGGGATTCCACGTTTTACTCAATGGAAATCCTTTTTCCCCAATTAATATGATTATCTGATAATCTTATTTCGATCGATTCCTTAAGGACACAATACCAATAACGTGAGGCTGGAGCAATAATTTTCGTGTCTTTAAATGTCATGTTATGCCCTTCTTTAAGACAATGTTCAGCCACTGCAGACTTTCCTGGTTGGAACAGACGTGTGTGCCTTTGATGTTCTACACAACGTTCGTGAATTGTACGAATAGTCTGTCCAGTATATACCTTTCCACAGTGGCAGGGGATTTTGTATACTCAAGGCTTTCTTAATCCCAAATCATCTTTTACCGATCTTAGAAGATCAAAATCAAATTCAAATGTTTGTTAAGCTTATGGGACTTAACTACGGGGTCATCAGTCCCTAAACTTACAAACTACTTATGAACTACTTACAAACTAGGACGGCACAAATATCCATGCCCGAGGGGGGATTCGAACCCCCGACCGTAGTGGCCGTGCTGACCGTGACTGGAGCGCCTCAGTCACCTCGGCCACCGCGGCCGGCGATCTTAGAAGAGCTCTGGTTTTAGACAAAGGCAATAACATACTTTTGATGTCGTATTTTTGATATTTTTGAAGAAATACTTCCCACATAAGGTAAAGATGCAATTGATTTTGAAGTGTCCGTCGGTGGTTCACGTGGTGGTCCCAGTTGGAAAGCTCGACTGATTTCGTATGAACTAGCTAATCCTAAGGAAGGCACAAATATCCATGCCCGACGGGGGGGGGGGGGGATACGAACCCCCAACCGTAGTGGCCGTGCAGACCGTGACTGAAGCGCCTCAGTCCCGTCGGCCACCGCGGCCAGCATGGGAAGGTCGAAAAGTCGCTAATGTCTACTGTGTTAGATAAACAACGTCTGCAAATTTCAAGTTTCTATCGGCTGTAGATTCACTTTTCAGCGCCATTTTCTATCTTTTAGAAACGGATCCAGAACGCGAAATTTGTTTCTTATGCTTTGGCATCTTTCTTGGTAGTATTACTTTTCAAACTGCAATATGCACTTATTTTTCTTTATTCGTACGCTTGTTGCAGAAAAGCAACTGAAGAACATGCATTACGTTTCGCTGTAAATAACTTCTTTCCTATTATAGTGTCAAAAGTCATATCTTGTCTTCAGTCCGAATTTTATATAAGCTGACGACTTTCAACCACTATATCTTCCATCCTCTTATAGCTATCGACACGGAATTGCTATGGTGCACAACGCGAGACTTTGTACTACAACAACACAGAGAGATCGTTCGTCTCCATTGTGTAGTTTTTGCTGAAGAGCAAAATATTGACACCCACACGTTGAATTTTATATAAGTCGGTAACTTTCAACTCCAACCACAGTGCCCAATGGGAGACTGGTACCTACTACCACATACAGACACTATTCCTTTGCGATGTGTAGTTTTGCTGCAGAGTGAAATATAGGCACCAACACCTCAATTCTTATATACAGTAATGAAAATAAGTATTCATACACTAGAGGAAGGAAAAGTAACCTACCTTTACACAAACACAAATTCGATATGCACTATACACATTGGCCAGTCTCCAATGCAGCTATGCTGGTATATAGAACGAGAACGTACAAGCCTTTCCAAAACAAAATACAGAAACGTCTGCCAAGTTCTCTACTGCGCTGGGAATTACGTATTCATACACCAACAGAAAATGACACTTCTAACAAAGGCAGAACATGTTTAATACTTCGTATGCATACTCTTCCGAAGTATTACTTCTCTCAACCTCCATAGCATGGAATGGACAAATTTTCTGGTAGTTTCCGACGTGATACCTTCCCCTTCTTGAAGGAGAGCCTCTTTCAAAGAGGCCTTACTACGGTTGTCGTGATTTCTTACTCATGTCTCCAGCTTACTCCAGAAGTATTCTAAGGTAGTCAGGTCCGGACTCTGCGCTGATGTTTGAAGAGTGTGTGGAATGTTGTAGAGCAAACACAGGCCGACAATTTGTGCCGTATGTTGGGATCATTGTCCAGTTGGAAGTAATAATTTCTAGGAAGACCCAAGCCATCAACACTCTCTTGTAAGTTCTGTTTGAGAATTTTCCGACACCGGAGGGTGCCGTAGAGCTCAATACCATCACTCCACCTCCTCTGTGCTTCACTGTGGGTTGAATGTTGTTTAGGTCGAGGTATGTATTCGGTCTTCTCCAGACCAAGACCCTACCATCATTGTGCACGATATTAAATTTGCTTCCATCACTTAGCAACACGGTATCCCAGAAGTCTGTTGTCTCGGATACATGTTGTTTCGCGATTTCAATCCACCACTTCCTGTTCTTTTTGCTGATGTAGGGCTTTCGTCTCGGGACCCTGGCTCTGTAGCCCGAACGGTTGAGAATGGTACGAACTGCACTTGGAGTGATGTCCTTTCGGAAGTGGTCATGTACGTATGCGACTAGTGCCGACGCTGTAGTTTTCGGGTTTTTCTGGATGATTCTTAGTAGTATTCTGGTATCTCTTATTTTAAGCTTCTGAGGACGACCGTGTCGTTCACTGTTTGTTACTAAATGTCTGTCCTTATATAGATAGCACAGTCGCTCGTCTTCGTCCTATGATGTCCGCAATTTCGGCATACGACTTGTGTTGAAGATGTTGGGCGACGACGACGTTTCTGCTGTTCCACGGTACCCACACCCGACGTGCTGTTGCTTCACGACTACAGGAGTGTGGCATGCACTCCGGGGCTGAATCAGCCGTTTGTTTAGTTGATGTAGTCTGCTGTGTGAATACATTTTGCCCAGCCGTAGACCTTACGGAAACATACTTTATTTTCCCAGAACAGACGCATGGCATACCGGAAGCTTCGTTACCAGGAACATGGTTATCTGACGCTACATCATCGTACTTATTCGTATCGGCGCTGTGGGTGATTTACTATCCAAGTACACCATCGTAGTTTGTCACCACCTACTGTATGAAAACTTATTTCCATGCCTGTATATTAAGATAACTGGTACGCCTGTCGCGAAGTCAGCACCAGGTGTGTGCGCTGCGAGAGCGCGTTGCAAGGTGAGGCAGCGGCAGGCAGAGATGGAGACAGCTCGGCCTCTATGAATGGAGGCGCTGTGCGGCGCCGCTCGCCTGACGCGCCGCCTCTTGCTCTGAGCTGCCCTGGCTGGCCTGCCTGCTCTCCTCTCCTCTCCAGCTGTTTACACCCACCACAGCGCGCCTCGTTATGCCGCAGTTTTGTTAGCGCTCGCCTTGTGGAAACACTTGCGGCCAGACTCGTCTGCCAAGTGCGAAGCGCAACCCTGCTCCCTTCGAGAGCGCCACACACGCACAGGCACTCAACTAAACCGCCGGTCACCCAACGTGGAGCACCGAGAAGACGTGTTCCAAAATTCGGGAGTATGGTGGATCAAATCCACATCCAGCCATCCTGGATTTCTCGTGATTGCCCTAAATCACTCCAGGCAAATGCTGGGATATTTCCTAATGAAAGAACACAGTCGATTTCCATTGCTGTTCCTGACAAAATCTACCTGATTGTGTTCCGTCTTTAATGACCACGATGTCGACGGGGCGTCAAATCCTGAGCTTCCTTCATTCGTAACTGCGAAAGTGTTACACGAGTTGTGCACGATCCTACCTTTCCATCATGTTCCATTATTTTATATATTTGACGAATTACAGCGTTTAAAAGATTGAAATAAATCGCAATGTGCGATGTTATGGCATCACTGTATTCGGTTTAGACGGAATACCAAGCTGTGGCAAATGAAAATTTGTGCCTGGCCGGGATTCGAACCCGGAATCTCCTGCTTACTAGGCAGACGCGTTGACCACTCCGCCACCGAGGACACAGTGACCAGTCCGACTGCAGAGGACTCTTCCCTGCACGTCTCCCGCCACACACAAATCTCCATTCGCCACGCTGTCTCTTTCCTATACCACAGCCTATTTATTCTATAATGCTCGCAGCCACAATACTGTATTCCCGCATCAGGTAGAACAGACCATGAGGTATCGAGACACAATTAATTGTTGTCAGGAGTCCAGCCTCGGCTTGTATACAATTTTATATATAATATATATATATGACGAATTACAGCGTTCAAATGAATGAAATAAATCCCAATGTGCGATGTTATGGCATCACTCTATTCGGTTTAGATGGAATACCAAGCTGTGGCTTGTGTACAACGGGAGACTTTGTACTACAACAACACAGAGAGATCGTTCGTCTCCATTGTGTAGTTTTTGCTGAAGAGCAAAATATTGACTCCCACACGTTGAATTTTATGTAAGTCGGTAACTTTCAACTCCCATATTTCCACCTCCTTACCGTTATCAACCTTCTACCACTATAGTGCACAATGGGGGACTCATACCTATTACCACATAGAAACACTATTTGTTTGCGATGCCGGCCGCGGTGGCCGAGGGGACTGAGGCGCTCCAGTCACGGTCTGCACGGCCACTACGGTCGGGGATTCGAATCCCCCCTCGGGCATGGATATTGTGCCGTCCTTAGTCTTAGGTAGTTCATAAGTAGTTTGTAAGTTTAGGGACTGATGACCCCGTAGCTAAGTCCCATAGACTATACAATCATTTGAACACTGAAACATTGTTGCGCATTGTGGGATCCCCACCAAGTGAGACTGACAGACCATTTACAGAAAATTCAGAGAAAGGCATCTGGTTTTGTACTAGCGCAATATAGGGGAGAGAGTATCAGATATGATGCAAGAGATGGGGTGGAAATAATTAAAACAAAGACGACATTCGTTGCGACAAGGTCTATTTGAGAAATTTCTTTCACCAGCTCTCTCTTCCAGAATGCGAACATATTTTGTTACCATCCATCTACATAGGAAGACATGCTTAACAAAATAAAATAAGAAAAATCCGATCGAAAACGCAAATATTTAGGTTTTCCTTTTTTCCGCGAACATTAGAGAATGGAACTGTAGACAAGTCATGCTTCTACGAGCTCCCTGCTTCCTTACTCCAGTAGAATGTTGTAATTCTATGGGACCAAACTACTCTGGTCCGTAGCCTTACAAACTATTTAAACTAATGTATACTAAGTACAACACACACACACACTCACACACACACACACACACCTATGATCGAGGGAGGACTCGAACCTCCGGCGGGGGGCGGACACGCATTGTGCAGCAAGGCGCGTTAGAGCGTACGGGCACTCCTTCGCGGCTCTCTTGTTTTTGTTCCTTGACAAACTTTCTCTCTTCTTTTTCTGCAATTTCTCGTCTGAACGGTGTGGAAGTTGATATCGCACTCCTTTCACCCCTCGTCTTCCTTTTAACGAACTTTATCTTGAAATGATTAATTACGGGAGCGAGATCTCTCAATGGCAGTTTGAAAGTCCTTAGAAGTAAAGGGAACATCTGTATCGACAGGTTTGGGAAGCTTTAGACCTGGAAAACTTATCAGATTCATCAGCAGCTTAAGTATCTATTTTTGATACAGTTCTGTTACGTTTAAATCTGCCCCAAGAAGGTGCCATTCTTGTACTTTTCCTCCTTTTAAGAGCAGCAACTCGTTCTCCTAATGAGCTCTTGGGGACAGAAAGCTGTCTTGTTGCTTCTCTGATACAGAATTTTTTAGATAGTACATAATCAACAGGTTTTCTTGAAGGTATCTTTATCCCGTTTTGTTCTCTCTGAAGCTTCCATTCTATCAATAATCCCTGGAAAATTAAAGGCAGCTTCAGAATTTTTGTCTTGAGAGCTTATAAACTTCGTTGTGGAGGCTGCACCGCATCCAACGCTTCTGTCAACTTTTATCCACTGAAATAGCAACTCCTCTGACCAACCCACGGTTTCCCAGTGGTCTAGAGCCCAATCACTGTGGTCTCGAGCCCATGAGAGAATCTGCATTAGATGTCGCTCTATCACCAAAGACACTCGAGTTAAATAAGTGATGTTGGCACAGCGCATTAACGTCATATTGCGCTACATTGACCGAACCGATACTTTAGTCGTACATTTATTTCTGCGGTTATGTCACCCAGTGTCTCTCGTCTGTTAGCAGTGACAACATTGTGCAAACGCCGCTGCATTCCGTCATTACGTGCGGGCTGTTGACCTTTGCATTGTACGTTGTGAGTGATAATGCCTGAAATTTGGTATTCTAGGGGCACTCTTGACAGTCTGGAATTCGCAATATTGAATTCCCCAACGATTTCCGTTAGTAGGAACTACCGCGCACGCCTGGAATTAAGTTTTCTGATAATTCCCTTAGTACAGCCAAATGACGTGTCAAACCTTTTCAGACTAAATCAGCAGAATACATATTAGAGCGGTACCAATGCGCCGCTCTTTTATTCTTTGTGTACGCTATATTACTGCCGCCCGTACCTTTGTATACCGCTATTCAGTGACTTTTTCAACTAATTCTTTCAGTAAATCTGTCCTCAGACAGGTATCAACTGGACATCTTCCCTGTCTTTCTGTCCTGGGTATCGTCCTACATTTGCTTTTAACTTTTTCCTTTCTTCACACCTGTTAGCATTCCAAATCTTCTCCTTCCTCTCCCTTTTTTTCCTTATACAGGGTGACACAGAAAAACTGGAAACTTCTATAATCCAATAAAACTAGAAGTGACAAAGGAAACAAATTTAATCCATATTAATTGAAATCTTGCAACTTTGCCATTTAAGCAACATTGGTGTCATTTATCTTTTTTTTTTTTTTTTAAGTTATGTCCTTTACTGTCCTCCTGTACGAAAATATTCGTGAATTATGCTGTGGAGATTCCTCATTGGCTACTCCAAAATCTCATTGTGAATTTCATGCCGAATTCTATGTTTTAATTCATCCAGGTTTCTTGATCGAGTCGTGTAGATTTTGATCCCTTAGGTAGCCCCACAAGAAAAAGTCACAAACGCTTAAATCTGGCGATCTTGAGGCCAGGGAGTGTTACTGAAACGTGAGATCACACGATTACCGAACAATTCTCGCTCACACACCAGTGATTGCCGTACATTGTGTGATATCGCTCCGTCTTGTTGAAACCAAGTTTTTTGAACGTTTGGGACGTTATTCAGTGCAGATGTGAAGAAATTTCATAACATCTCCGCTTAACGATCGGCATTGACAGTTGTGTTTCCCTATTCATTTGCGAAAATATACTTCCCGTTGATCCCATGTGGTGAAACGCCACACCATACTGTTTCTTTAATAGCGTGTAAAGGGCGCACATGAACGTCATTAGGATTAGTGTTTGCCCAGTAACGGTAGCTCTGTATATTCACATAACCTGTGAGATAAAAATGTGCCTCATCTGACATCCACTACTTGTTTAGAAATTCATCGTCATAGTTTATTTTGGTTATCATTGGTTGACAGAACGTTACGTTTCATCGGCAGAACGCTTCGAAGATGCACCATCTCCACCAAAGAGACTGCCTACATCACACTTGTGCGTCCTCTCCTGGAGTACTGTTGCCCCTTGTGGGACCCTCACCAGGTGGGACTGACGGAAGACATTGAGAAGGTTCAGAGAAGGGCAGCTCGTTTTGTTTTATCACGTTACGGGGGGGGGGGGGGGGGGAAGCGTCACGGAAATGTTGCACGAATTGGGATGGAAATCATTAAAAGAAAGACGTTATTCATTGAGGCGTGATCTGTTTACGAAGTTTCAATCACTGACTTTTAGTTCTGAATGTGAAGATATTTTGCTAGCACCCACCTACTTAGGGAGACATGACCATCCCAATAAAATAAGAGAAATCAGATCGAAAACGGAACGATTTAGGTGTTCTTTCTTCCCGCGCGCTATTAGAGAATGGAACGGTAGAGAAAAGATATGAAAGTGGTTAATGAACCCTCTGCCAGGCACTTTAATGTGATTTGCAGAGTATCTATGTAGATGTAGAATCTTAATCGTAACTGGTAGTCGTTGTCCTTCAACTGTTGCACCATCTGTAGTTTGTACGGATGAAATTTTAAGTCAACATGAAGAATTCTGTGAATACTCTGCTGGGACATTTCAGCCACTGCTGCTTGCTTACGAATTGAACGCCGTGGGCTCCGTAAGGCAGACTCGCGTACAACATCAGTATTCTCTGAAAAACGCACACTTTGTGGTCGTTCTGTTGGTTTCCTCTTGAGGGCAGATCCAGTCTCTTGAAAGTTATTATTCCAACATTTTATCTCGCACTTCGACGGAACGGCATCATTATGTCCAAAATATGAAAAGGTCGAAACTCCCTCTGCACCACTTCCAAACTATCATCGCTTTTAAACCACTTTTATGGCTAACGCACGCTGTTGTCCGTTCCACTGATCCACGATTACCTAAATGGCTGACTGTTTACTCGCTAACTGTCACGAACCCTCAGTGCTGCCACTGCTCATTTCAAACATTCCCCTTCTCCTGTGTCATCCCGTACTTTTACCTCCATTATCATCTGCAGTAGACAGTTCCTGCGTAATGTGTGTCCCACACAAGATGTTTTCCTCTTCTGCACCATGCTAATGAAGTTTCTTTTCTCTTTCATCCTGCTGAACACCTTCTCATTTCTCATTCTGTCAGTCCATTTCACTTTCTACATTCTTCTTCATAGACCATTCCAAACTTTCGAAATATCTTTGTTCCTTCTTTCGGACAGTTCTTGTTCGAAAACCATAACACCACGCTCCACACACAAGATTTGGCGAACCTCTTCCGGAGATTAATAGGGATGCCCCTGGCTGTCAGTAAATCTTTCCCAAATTCTTTCTTTCTCCTGTCTCACTACTTCTGTATAATTTTCATTGGAAGCTATCAAGCTTCTCAGATACTGTTGCAGTTTTCTTCCATCCAGTGATATATTGATCGGGTCGCCTTCTTTTCTCATTTTTCATCACTTTGGTCTTAACGATGTTCACTTTCATTCCGAATTCTTTCCCCTCCTGTACAATATTCTCCATCATTACCTGGAGCTCTTCTTCTGTGTCTGCTAGTACAGTCATATCGTCTGCATAATTTTTCCTCAGACTAAAAGTCCTTTCGCATTTTTTAAAGCCTTATTGATTAGCTTTTCAACATATACAGAGTGAGTCATAAATGAGGAAATATATTTCGTGCAAATCCTCACACACTGAGCTACACACCCAAATCGTTTTCCGCATGTTCCGACGTCAATAAATGACAATGCAGTTGAATGGTAAAAATCTGGAAATATGAAGTGGATTTTTGGGTGTTACTGTGCGTCAACATTGGCGAAGTGGACATATCGACAACAGGGTGCAAGTTCCTTTCCCTATGCAAACTAGCCACGATACGTAATACTGACTAGCGACAACGGAACGAGATAGATGTGAGTGCTGTCATTGCTCGCAGTGTAACACAGACTGTTGCTTGACGCCGCATGCCTCGCCTTCTCGTGAGCAGCTAGACTACCTACTACCATCTTGTGCCCTGTTGCCGATCTGTCCCCTTGGCCAATATCGGTGCACAGTAACACCCAAAAGTCCACTTCATATTTCCAGATTTTTACCATTCAACTGCATTGTCATTTATTGACTTAGGAACATGCGGAAAACGAATTTATATTTGTAGCTCAGTGTGTGACAATTTGCACGAAATATTTTTCCTCATTTATGACTCACCCTGTATATTAAGTAATTCTGGTGACACACAATAAACCTTGTCATGCACTTTCTCCAATAGCCACCTCTTCAGTTTGACCGAGCGGGTGGGGGGCCGCATTGTTATTACCATTCGGAAGGAGGGTGGTTCAAATTCAGTTCCGCCCATCAAAATATTTACGTTTTTCGTGATTTTCCTAAACCACTCCAGGTAAATGCTGGGATGGTACCTTTGAAAGCCCGCGGCCGATTTCCTTCTCCATCCTTACCCAAAAATCCGTGCCTGAGCTCTGTCTGTAATGACCATAATGTTGATGGGACGTTAAACCCTAAGCTTCCTTCAGTTTCATATTCATTTATATGAACCACTACTTTCTGTCCCGCATAAAGGTGTTTCAAATATTCAAATGTTTGTTAAAGCTTATGGGACTTAACTGTGGGGACATCACTCCATAAACTCACAAACTGCCTATGAACTAACTTATACTAAAGACAGCACAAACATCCTTGCCCAAGGGAGGATACGAACCCCCGACGGGGAACGGCCTCGCGCATCGGAGCATAGCACCTCAAAGCGCTCGGCCACTCCGCCGCGGCTAGAGTTATTTAATCAGCCTTCTATCGTTCTAGTCAGTGCCAGAATATTGCAGAATCTTCTACAGCATACACCACACAGTTATGTCAAATGCTTTTTTCCAGTCGACAAAACAAACATGTATTTCTGTAGTTACTTCTAAAAACCTTTCAGCTAGCATCTTCAGACACCTAATTTCATCTCTGGTCCCTCTCCCTTTTTCTAAATCCAAACTGATCTTCTATATTCTCCTGCCTATTCTTCTCATCACTGGTCTGGTCACAGCTTTGGTAACACTACATATAAAACTAATTGTGCTATTATCATTACATTATTTGGCATTCCATTTATTTTCTAAGGGAACCATTTCCGTCTTTAGAACGTCTTCAGGCCAGATACCTGTCTGGTTATAAACCGATTCCCTAAGGCCTTCAGTGCTTCTGCCGGTTTTTAATCACAGCCAGTTGCTTTTCTTTCCTTGATATCCTGCATCGCCTTCACCACCTTCCATTTTTCTAGTATTGGTCCCCATTGATTTTTATCACATTCGTCTTCCTCCTCTAAGACCAGTCCTTCATGATCCGCTCCCGAATCATACAGATTTTCTGTGTATGACTTCCAAACATTTTTTTTTTTTCGTTGTTGTTATCTTTCCTTGCTTGTTTAGGATTCCTCGCTTGCTAATTTTTCGCGGTTCTTTTTCTGTTATGTACTTAGCAGCTCTGTAAATTTCATCTATTTTCCTCGTCTTTCCAACTGTTCCATTTCCTCTCATTGTTTAAATATTTCTGTCTGTTGAGAATGACGTGCCGAATTCTCTTCGGTACATACTCGATTTCTTCAATTAAAATGTGTGTAAGCCTACGGGACTAAACTTCTAAGGTCGTCGATTGCAAGACTTAGAAACGGCTTATGAGCGGACTTCAACCTACGACGAGAGCAGCCGTGCAATCCGTGACATGGCGCCTTAGAACGCTCTGCCATTCCCGAACGGTTAGTTTTTTTCGTCGGGCCTAAATGTTTGTATAGTCTATGGGACTTAACTACGGGGTCATCAGTCCCTCAACTTATGAACTACTTACGAACTAGGACGGCACAAATATCCATGCCCGAGGGGGGATTCGAACCTCCGACCGTAGTGGCCGTGCAGACCGTACTGGAGCGCCTTAGTCTCCTCGGCCACCGCGGCCGGCTTCGTCGGGCCTCCTGATTTTCTACTAGCACTAGCGATGTGTCATGCGGCGTGTACGTATAAACGCTGATCTTTCCTATTCCAACGGTCACATTGCTACTGTTGGTAATCGATTTAGTTAAGACATTAACATCTCTGATTGTATACATCCTTCATTGCTTTGATTTGTAAACTCCTTTTTGGTTAAGTATGTTCTTTACTTTTGCGGAATAAAACAGTTGTTACATTTCAAACCGCTGCTTACTCCTACCATTCAAGACATTAAAGATAACTGCCGAAACACGGGACGATTTCCACGATTGCTGCTGTGACATCAAGATTTTTTACGCACTTCACACGGATATGTCACGAGGGGTTCATCGTGATGAATTGTAACGCCAGACAACAAACCACCGACGACCAGCGGCCTACTCAGCTAAGTTCAACTGAATTATCACGCAATATATTTTGTAGTGCGAAGTGAAACAAAAATTGCATTATTGTGCACTTCACTGCTATTGTAACTGATCTGGTGGCGCTTAAATGAACTGTCACATGTTAAATCTTGCGCTACGTCTGTAGTTTGGTTATTACCTGTGCTGCCACCTGTTGATTGTTCATAGAACTACCTTGACGAGTACAGTTTGTTGATGATCTGTGCTGTAATCTGTTAATTAGTTATCGAACTATCTTTACAAGCACAGACAATTGCAATCAGATAATAGCTACCGATGTCTTACATAAAAAATATTGAGAGGAACACCACGTCTAAAATACACTGTCGCGACACTTAAATTCTGTGACAATTGTTACGAAGTGACAGTTGCATCGACACTAGTGCTCTGAGTGCTTTTCTACGTAATTAACCAAATAGGTTTTGTAATTTTTTTTCAAGGCATTAGTAAAATATCGAGAGACATAAACAATAGTGAAATAAATGGAAAAAAAGCGAATTTCACAGATTCATTGATATAAACAAAAGTTATTCATGAGATAATATTTACGAATTTATTACTATTTCGCTGAAAGTAATACGATATAAACATACGAGAACATGAAGTCCTGTTACGGTCTGTTCTTACATAACAGGCACTTTCTTTTACGTATAACAATTCGGTATAGTCTAATGATTCGAACATTTTTGCACTTCACTCGTATTTCGTTTAGACGCATATACTTTTGAGTGTCTTTAGTTCTGTTTATAAAACAAAAACAAATGTCTAGAAAATCTTGCCGTTGTGGTTCAGATGTAGCACTAATTTTGCACTAGTTTCTGCTTCGTTGGGAAACAGTTTTTTGCTTTCGACGTTTCATTATGGAGTTTTTCGTTCAGCTTCAGCTGTGGTGGCTATTCCGGTACATTAAATAATGTAGATATTGGATTATAAGTTTGTTACTTTCAACACACACTTACTTAACTTGAATTATAGTAAAGAAACCTTGACGTTTCTGAGTAGAGAATCGACTTCTTTATGAAAAAGGTTAGGTGTTTTGTTGCTTATTAGCCATTTCTTGTTATTTATATAAAATGAAATTCTTCATTAAAGAGCCATAAATTTCAAGATAATCTTAAATAAACTGTTCTGCAATTACCGCTTTATACCTTCCAAGAGTTTCTTAGGAAACCTAATAAAGACAATATGGAACTATTTCTTAAGTATTACCGATTTCAATGGCACTACATACCTTCCCTATTGTAAAATATTAGTTAAAATCAATTGAAAATATATTAATGGCACTTATCCGATTTCGTATTCAGAAATGTACCTTGCCGGCCGCTTGGATCGCTGCTGTCGCGGTGTCTAACAAGAATCAGTGGGAGTGTCGTGAGTGTACATGTTAGAGTGTGGTCACAGTCAGTTACAGCAGTTTAAAAGGGAACGAACAAGAGGAAAAGCTAATTGTACCCGCAGTTTGAACCAAGTATACGATTTTAATGACGCAACTCACTGTTGTGTACACTAACTGTGGTGGAACAACCGATCCTTCCTTCAGTTTATAATGGAATTGAGTATTCAGAAGTAAATTTATTCAGTTTCATTTAGTCGGACTTCGACCCTGGCCATTCCACTACACTCGAATTAATAAAAACCTTCATTCATAGGAAAAAGTCTTTTAAATATTCGCTGCTAGGTTCTTGTGCAAGATAATAGAAAAATAAAACTGTTCCAAAAAATACTGTAAAAGTTCAAAATCTGGTAAAGACTTTCGTTGAATATTCTAAAAACAAATCGTGTTGAAGATTTCCTAAGATAACCTTTTACTATCACAGATATTGCTCACTGAATCAGTCGTAAAATATATCGATTCATAAAACTTGATCTCACTGTTTTCCAGTTAATAAAATTATTACTGAGTCCCTACACTGGTATAAAATCGGAGAAATTCTGTTAAAAGTTCCAAAAGTATAAATTCAGTTCAATATGTAAATATCTTGTCTTCTTATTCAGTGCAATAATTATTTTTCACACACTGGTTCTGGAAGTGAAAGTTTACGTTTTATTTCGTAAGTTATAAGTGCACGTAATACATGACATACAATCAGAAATTGCTCGTAAGGACTCAACATCAAGACTGAAACTGTTTTTAACATAAAACATGAACAAACTTTTTATTACAATACATTTTTCAATTTTTCTTGTTTGTATGATTGTGTCGGTTGGTAACGGAGGTACTCCAACAGGATCTTCTCTGAACGCGTGGCTGTCGACCCGCGACGATTGGTGGCCAGGTACATCATCTTTGGCTTCAGCAGAGAAGATGCGATAGGTTGCTTCGTTGTCACCGCACATGAAACATAAAATCAACACATATCTCCTTTGAGAATGAAATACAACCTATTAAGACTAAACATTATTAACAACAACATATATAAACACGTTCTTTTACCTGCGAAACTGAGCTGACGTAAAGGTAGTAGCAAGGGATAATATTTCGTCCCACTACATAACAGATGTTGATTCCAAAATACAGTTTTCTCGACGACGCTGAGTACACTGCTGACGCGTCCAAATGTGACGAAAGTCACAGGCATGATCAGCCGCCTAGTCGAGGATTAAACCACGTTCCTGGGGCTGCGGTTTGACAAGCCTCGTCTGTCGTTTATCAGATCTCGTGCCGTGGGAGCGCGACCACTTGTCATAAGTCGGCGTGGCTCGTGGTGACTCGAAGAGGCTCCACCTCTTCCATGAACTTTCGGTGATCCTTCCAGACATCAAAGGCTCGTGGCTCGACAGATGGCGAGTCTCGGTACAGTCCGAACACCCATTCCCACGATCTGTTGTGGTCTGTCTTACTTTGTGTAAGAGCAGTTTGAAGACATTCAGTTTATGGCCGTTTTCAAGGCGTAATAATTGTGGTGTGATTCAGTAAAGCGATTATGGACTTTTTAGAACAAAGCGAGGGAGAAATTTCTATCTGAAACCCGCAGGAAGCTGACGATAGAGACAGACGTAATTTTCTTGGAAGCTAACACAAGGTTTCATCAGCGTTCACTGTTTTTTACTTTTCTTTAAAGCAGCTGAAAGAAACAAAGAAATATTTGATGGCGAGTGGTGACGTACTGGAAGTTAGTCTTGAAGTTGAAAAACGTTACAAAAACTGGGGCTGGTACTAACAAAGTGGTTTACCTACGAGAAAATGACGTCATTTTACACAGTATCCACACTACAAAGAAAGCGGAAACATCCGATAAGTAAACATTATTATGGACATTGTATAGATTTTTTTCCAGTATGAAAAGTTTTGCTCATTTGCAGTTCCTACTCCAACAGTGAAGCAAATCTACATAATGAAAGGCAGTAGGATATGCAAGTAAACATAGTTTATTTTGACGACCAATGTATTTAAGCTTTCTAGTACCAAATTACGAGGATCTACATCTACATAGATACTCTGCAAATCACATTTAAGTGCCTGGCAGAGGGTTCATTAACCACTTTCATAACTTTTCTCTACCGTTCCATTCTCTAATAGCGCGCGGGGAGAAAGAACACCTAAATCGTTCCGTTTTCGATTTGATTTCTCTTATTTTATTGGGATGGTCATGTCTCCCTAAGTAGGTGGGTGCTAGCAAAATATTTTCACATTCAGAAGTAAAAGTCGGTGATTGAAACTTCGCAAACAGATCACGCCGCAATGAATAACGCCGTTCTTTTAATGATTTCCACCCCAATTCGTGCAACATTTCCGTGACGCTTTCCCCCCCGTAACGTGATAAAACAAAACGAGCTGCCTTTCTCTGAACCTTCTCAATATCTTCCGTCAGTCCCACCTGGTGAGGGCCCCACAAGGGGCAACACTACTCCAGGAGAGGACGCACAAGTTTGATGTAGGCAGTCTCTTTGGTGGAGCTGGTGCATCTTCGAAGCGTTCTTCCAATGAAACGTAACCTTTGATTCGCCTTCCCCACAATATTTTCTATGTGTTTTCTCCAGTCAAAGTTGTTCGTAATTGTAACTCCTAGGTATTTGGTAGAATTTACGACCTGAAGGTTTGACTGATTTATCGCGTAATTGAAGTTCAGTGGATTTCTTTTAGTGGTCATGTGTATTACTTCACACTTTTCTTTATTTTGTCTAAATCGCTTTGCAGTTGCTTTTGATCCTCTGTTGACTTCACGAACCGATAAACGACAGCATCATCCGCGAACAGTCTAAGGGAGCTATTCAGATTGTCTCGTAAATAGTTTATAAACACGAGGAAGAGTAGGGGACCTATAACGCTTCCCTGTGGAACGCCAGATATCACTTCTGTTTTACTCGATTTACCGTCAATTACAACGAACTGTGTCCTTTCTGATAGGAAATCGTGAATCCAATCGCACAATTGTGAAGATATTCCATAAGCACGCAATTTCATTAAGATTGGAACTTCAATGGTGGCAACTCTGCTGTGGGACACTATGCAATGGAAGCTAGTATTGTCGCTGATAGCACACGTTTTTGAGATACCTCCCTTTGCTCTCGGCCGTCCCACGTCATCGGCTTGCGCACAATCGAGGGAAACACAGTCACTTGTGACCGAGCGTGTAATGTAACGGTGTCACTACGTTTTCAAAACAGGAACAACGGAGTTGGCTCAAGATAGAATGTGCTAGAGGTTGTACGGTACGACAGAGTAAAACTGGTACGTTGGTTGGTGGGATACAGGTAAGGCTGTTCTATTGATTGGAAAAACAGGGTCGCTACAAGGATTTGGCAATAATGAGCTAGCTAAAGGAGGTCTGTTTCAAAAGCTACTCATTCAAAACTAATCTGGTGTTAAATGCAGCATTAATAATATTCATAGAATATATGACTTCAACTGCTATTGGGCAAAGCTGAAAATGTGTACCCAGCCGGGATTCGAACCCGGGTCTCCCGCTTTCTAGGCAGTTGCGCTGACCCCTACACCACTGGGGACACAGGGATCACCGCACCTGCAAGGACTACCCATGTACGCCTCCCGTCAGATACAAATTCCCAGCTTCGCCCTGCCCATAGTACTCAAACTCGTAGTTTAACTAATTCCCGTAAGAGTAAGGGCTTCAAACTTGCCCACCCCTCCCCACTAACGATAGGATCATTGCCCGTCACCGGCATATTATATATATACATGTGGCGTTTGTTCAGAAAGAACAGACATCACATTCTGATCCTGCAGCTGTTATTATTTAATATTCATAGAATATATGACTTCAACTGCTATTGGGCAAAGCTGAAAATGTGTACCCAGCCGGCCATCAGCTTGTAGTTAACACTCACAATAACTAACTTTCCAATCAAGCTGATTAAAGATTAGATGAACACATTTTTTATTCATTAACACTATAATTCTGTTCAGTTGTGACCCTAATATTAATACCTGCACAGTTAATTAGGAAACAGTGGATTTAAACTGATTGAAAGAGCAACGGATATTTTGAACACAGCAAGAACAATACGTAATCTACATAAGGCTCACTGACTACAGTATAAATTTGACTGCGAGGGACATCTGGAAAAACACAAATCACTTTTTAATAATGCAACTGCAATAATTTATTTCGCTAACTGACTGATTGCAGAAACTTAGTATCTTGTTCATCTGTGTATTATTGCACAACAATTACTATTATTATTAAACGTCACACCAATAAAGAAATATGTTAATCAAACTCAACTTAGTCAATATTGTGCTTTGATTTTAATAGCCAATAACTTTCAATGAAAGGAAGACGGTTAGCTTTCTAACTACAAAAGTGAAACAGGTAAAGAGGTTCAACTTTCACAATTATTATTAACAATAATAATTACATAAACTTATGATTGATGAACAACAAAATCTTCTCAGACTGATACATATATGAATGATACAAAATTTTATAAAGACAGAACGGTGTCCTGTGAAAATCAGATTTCAAAATTATTACATCAGTTCGCACAAAAGCAGCTAACCAAAGCACGTCCGATCAATAACAGAGCTACACACCGACTCTCTCTTTCTGTTCAGCTACTACACACGTACGTAGTCTTTGAAATGTTTGTATAGCTTATGGGACTTAACTACGGCGTCTTCAGTCCGTAAACTTACAAACTACTAGCTAACACTAGGGACGGCACAAATATCCATGCCAGAGGGGGGATTCGAACCCCCGACCGTAGTGGCCGTGCAGACCGTCACTGGCGCGGAGCAGTCCCCTCGGCCACCGCGTCCGGCACGTAGTCTTTGACAGAGATGTTACACAACACAGTAAACCATAGACGTTGTTACTCAAAGAAGTTCATATAACATTTTACATACAAATATCGATACAAGACAGTCGAAACAATATTATTGAATTTGTACAGACATGTTTCAAGTTTCATCAATATCTTCAAGAGGCGTACTGGGTATCGGCATTGCGGTACAGAACAGTGGCATGTTGCGTTAAAGCCTTCAACCAAGGTCGGCAAACCGTGGCAGACATGCATCGGGCAGATCGTCCTAGCATCTCGTTTTCGGAGCTTCACTTGCGACTAGCTTTGCGAAAGAAACGGGAATGCTTTCTGCGCGAGCCACCCAGCATTTTGAACGACAATGCGCGGGCGCATACAGCGCAAGCTGTGGCTGCTCTGTTCGGCTAATGGGGATAGGAAGTGCTGTACCATCCGCCATGCTCTCCGGACTGAAGTCCTTGTGACGTTGATTTGATTCCGCAGATGAAAGAATCACTTCGTGGCATTCGCTTCTGAGCTTTTCCAGAGATTCGACAGGCAGTAGACCGCTGCATTCGCACCATAAAAAAAAAAACAGGTTGTGCTAACGGTGTACTACGCCTTCCACCTCGCTGGCAACGGGTTCTACACAACGATGGTGACTACTTTGAAGGACAGTGACTGGTGCAAACATGTAACGCTTTTGTATTGGATGTGAGTAAATAGTTGCCACTTTTTAATTTCCAACCCTCGTATTGTACAATATTTGCCAAGGCAAATTGCCTTTCTTCTTCTCCCGGTTTCCTAGCTAAGTTATTTAACCCTACAAGCACCAAGCACGAGAAAAAATTGCCCGTACATTTTTCTTTTATTAAATAATCATAATAAAACTCCTTCTTTCTGTATGGGCCTTTTTCTATTTGTCTCTCACCTCATAAAGTACTACGCCAAACATTTCTATAGTTACAATTTAAAAAAATTGAAAACAAAATACAGAAATTTTATGACCAATTGCACATTTTATCCTGGGTTGGTACTCCATGTCACCACAATTCTTAATGTCTTCCCTACAACCATCAAGCACGGAGAAAAAATGTTATTGTAAAATCAGTGTCCATCACGTTTAATTTCAGTATATCTCACAAGGAGACCACATGGGTATCGGATTTTAGAATTTCTTTATATTTCTGATACGTGAAGTTCAGGATTTAAATAACAATCAGCCAAAGCTATTCGACGCAAGTCTCAAAAATTCTCGAGAAAATCGACTTTGAAGTTTTGGAAGTACACGTAAGTACCAAAAATTGAAACAGTCGCAGCACTTGTCCGTGTAGTTCAGGTGGTGTTGATCAGCACGCCCTCTCCAATAAAAAAAGTCAGTCAAATATTCAACGAACAACCAAGAACGGACTGAAACAACGACCGCAAAACATAGATCTACCTGAAGAACAGAAAAAAGTGGTAGCGTTCTGGCCTCAGAGTAAAAGAGTCCCGAGTTCAAATTTCACTGTGATGGGATATTTTTAATTTTTGGATTTCAGTTATATAAAACGTTTTGAGGTCTCTAATGCCACGTGTTGTGTCAGTTTTAGTTTATGTGTATGTTGACGAGCTGAAAATTTTGTGAAGCAAAACGATGATTGGGTAGATTAGCTACGTGGAACGCTATTAGTAGCTCTTCACAAACTGAACAATCTAAGACTACTATCGTCAACTATTAGTAAAGCCAATACTGTAAAAAACGTAACTTATGTTTTTATTGAAACTATCATTATTAACAACCTTCTAGGAAATATAGAAAATTACGAATAAAATAAAATACGTACATTTTTCCTAAAAATTATCATTAGATATTGTAATTATTTAAGTGTTCGATCACAATTTTAAAAAATCTTCCATTGCAAGATTCGAACCACTGACCCTACGATTGTAAGGCCAGAACGCTACCACCTGAGCTACGCCGACAGTTACGGCTCTTCGTTTAATGATTGGTACTTAACCTTATTTGCAAAATTCAGAGTCGATTTTCTCGAGAATTTGTTAGAGTTGCGTCGAATGGCTTTGGCTAATTGTTGTTTGAGTTCTGAACTCCACGAACCATAAATATAAAAAAATATATAAAATCAGACACCCATGAGGTCTCCTTGTCAGATATTTACAAGCCTAACAGACCTAGTAACTGCTGAAATTATTGTAAAAAATAGTATACAAACAAAATTTCACAAGACTGCCAAAGTAACTCTTTCGATCCTATATCTGCAGGTAATCCAAGACGGCAATAGTGCAACATGGGTAATGCAATGTACATATGTTTGACAAGGGCTCATGGCAAAGACAAAAAAATAAATGCATGTTACGGGATTGACAACTAATTGTAAAACGGGCAAAATTTGCCCTTGCTTGGTGCTCCGTTTAACCTAAAATACCTTGGTGCTGGTTGAGGAAGTCATTTTATTTTGGTCATATTTCCAAGATGTTTGAATTGTTTTACGATCTATTTCAGTCTGAAACGTACTTGGAGGATTATAACATTTTACTGATGATGCGCTTCTCCTAAGGAAATTAAGCAAAGGACGCATGGTTGGGCAAACTTGCTCACTTTCTCGGGCTTTAACACCATTAGTTTTGTGAAAACCCGGAAACTCATCGAACCACGGGCCGCGGGAACAGGATACGCAGCGCGTGGAGGCATAACAAGAGTCGTTGTTGCCGTGTACTTGCGAGTGGTAACACACGAAGGGGTAACTAGATTAGATTAGATTAGTTTTCCGTTCCGTAGATCCATGTTGTGTAGATCCTAGTGGGTGTGGAACATGTCAAGAAACAAAATTTACGAGCTTAATAATAGTTAATACTAATAATATAAATACAGATACAGACATTTTAAAGTTTTTTGTTTCTTTTTTATAATTTTTTATAGCTGATAATATAATAATACTAATGTAGTATGAGTACATGCATCATTTGGTACAATTTAGAAATTCACTAATGGAGTAGAAGGAGTTGGCCACTAGAAAGTCTTTTAGGCTCCTCTTAAACTGATCTTTATTTCTAAATTTTTTATACTTGATGGTAAATTATTGGAAATGTGTGTTCCCAAGTAATGGACTCCTATTTGAACTAAAGTAAGCGCTTTTAAGTCCTTGTGCAGATCATTTTTGTTCCTAGTATTGTATGTATGAACTGAGCTGTTTGTTGGGAAAAGGGATGTATTATTTATGACAAATTTCAGTAAGGAATAAATATACTGAGAGGCAGTAGTAAATATACCAAGTTCTTTGAAGAGGCTTCTACAGGACGTCGATGAATTTACTCCACAAGTAATACGTATTACACGCTTTTGGACTCAGAAGATTTTTTACTGACTTGAAGAGTTACCCCAAAATATTATACCATATGACATTATGGAATGAAAGTAAGCAAAGTATGCAAGCTTTTTTATTTTTATGTCTCCTGTGTCTGATAAGACTCGTATTGAAAATACAGATTTGTTGAGTCGTTTCTGGTGTGCTCCTCCCAACTGAATTTATTATCAAGCTGTAATCCCAGGAATTTAATACTGTCAACCTCTTCTACCTGCTCTTTTTCATACTTATTGCATATGCTGGCGTGAAATCTCTTACATGTTCTGAACTGCACGTAATGAGTCTTTTGAAAGTTTAATGACAATGAGTTGGTTTTAAACCATTTATTACTGTTCATGAAAATATTAGCAGACCTTTCTATAACTATGCTTCATGTACTTTTTATTGCAATACTTGTATCAACTGCAAACAATATGAACTCTCCAGAATGAAACTTTCACTGTGCAGCGGAGTGTGCGCTGATATGAAACTTCCTGGCAGATTAAAATTGTGTGCCGGAACCGGGACTCGAACCTGGGACCTTTGCCTTTCGCGGGAAACCGCACTACCGACTGTGCTATCCCGACACGGCTCACGATGCCGCCTCACAACTTTTCTTCCGCCAGTACCTCGCCTCCTACTTTCCAAACTTCACAGAAGCTCTCCTGCGAACCATGCAAGACTAGCAGTCCTGGAAGAAAGGATATGATGGAGACATGGCTTAGTCACAGCCTAAGGGATGTTTCCAGAATGAAACTTTCACTCTGCAGCGGAGTGTGCGGTTCCGGCACACAATTTTAATCTACCAGGAAGTTTCATATCAGCGTACATTCCGCTGCAGAGTGAAAGTTTCATTCTGGAAACATTCCTTAGGCTGTGGCTAAGCCATGTCTCCACCATATCCTTTCATCCAGGAGTGGCAGTCTTGCATGTTTCGCAGGAGAGCTTCTGTGATGTTTGGAAAGTAGGAGGCGAGGTACTGGCGCAAGTAAAGTTGTGAGGCGGCATCGTGAGCCGTGTCGGGATAGCACAGTCGGTAGTGCGGTTTCCCGCGAAAGGCAAAGGTCCCAGGTTCGAGTCCCGGTTCCGGCACACAATTTTAATCTGCCAGGAAGTTTCAATATGAACTCTGCTTCTGGAAGTGGAACTGATGAGAGGTTATTAAATGTACACAAGAAAAAGCAACGGCTTTAAATGGATCCTTGTGGGACGCCTCATGTAATTTCTTCCCAGTCCGATGATGACTGTTGGCTTAATTCACTAGTCACTTGCACTGACACCCTTTGACTCCTGTTAGAGAGGTACGACTGGAACCATTTTGCAGCATTTCCCGTGACACCGTAGAATTCTACATCTACATCCATACTCCGCAATACACCGTAAGGTCTGTGGCGGAGGGTACACTGTACCGCTACTAGGCATTTCCTTTCCTATTCCACTCCCAAATTGAACGAGGAAAAAAAAGAATGCCTATATGGCTCCGTACGAGCCCTAATTTCTCTTATCTTGTCTTTGTGATCTTTACGCGAAATGTAAGTAGGCGGCAGCAAGATCGTACTACACTCAGCTTCAAATTCCGGCCCTCTAAATTTACGAAATTCACGAAAAGAACGTCGTCTTTCTTCCAGCGATCCCCAATTCAGTTGCCGGAGCATTTCCGTGACACTCGCGTATTGATCGAATCTACCGGTAACAAACCTAGCTGCTCACCTCTGAACCGCCTCTATGTATTCCTTTAAACCGATATGCTGCGGGTCCCAAACACTTGAGCAATACTCGAGACGTGGTCGTACAAGTGTTTTATACGCGGTCTCCTTTACAGGTGAAGTACATCTTCCCAAAATTCTCCCAATAAACCGAAGTCGGCTGTCCGCCTTACTCACAACTGTCCTTACATGCTCGTTCCATTTCATATCGCTCTGCAATGTTACGCCTAGATATTTGAACGACGCGACAGCATCAAGAAGCTCAGTACTAATGCTGTATTCGAACATTATGGGATTGTTTTTTTCTACTCATGCGCATCACCTTACATTTTTCTACATTGAGAGCTAGCTGCCAATCTTCGCACCAACTAGAAATTTTGTCTAAGTCATCCTGTATGCTATTACAGTCAGTTACAGACGCCACCCTCCCATACACCACAGCATCATCAGCAAACAGTCGCAAATTACAACTTACTCTGTCCATCAGATCATTTATATGGATAGAAAATAATAGCGGTCCTATCACACTCCCCTGTGGAACGCCTGACGATACACTAGTCTCTGATGAACACTCGCCGTCGAGAACAACGTACTGCGTTCTATTACTTGGGAAGTCTTCCAGCCAGTCACAAACCTGTGAACCTATTCCGTAAGTTCGTATCTTCGTTAGCAGTCTGCAGTTCTAATGCAGTTCTAATTAACTTAAAAGGATGTTGTGGTTCACACATTGAAATGGCTAACTGCAGCGGTGCAGAAAGTAGCCTCCCGTGTAGAGGGCAAGAGCAGCGGCGGATGCAGATGTGGGAGGTAATTGGCTGTTAGCGGCGCGCGTCGAGGAATCGGGCCTGGTGGGGCGGGCTATCGATTCCCTTGCGGAGGCGCAACCGCGCCCACACTGCGACACTGGCCACCAGGCACCACCTGGACACGCGGGGTGCTGCAATCCAGCACTGTGTTCAGTCCACCGGGGGTTTTGCTGGATTGCCTTCCATCCAGTGGGATCCCACAGAGGTTATATACCGAGTGAAAACTTAATAAATCACGGAATAATGTAGACAGAGAGGTGAAAGGTGATACACATGCTTGGAATGATATGGGGTTTTAAGAAGGAAAAAAATAAATAAAATAAAAAGTATCGATAGACGCGTGAATGATCTCTTGCGCGTGTCGTTTGGTGATGATGATGTGCTCAGCCGCCTCTTTCGTCATGCTTGGCCTCCCAGGTCCCCAGACCTCAGTCCGTGAATTATCAACCACAAGTACTCCTAAAAATCCATGTTTAATTTTATTACTCTACCAAATACCTAGGAGTTACAATTACGAACAAAATGTTCAAATGTTTGTATAGTCTATGGGACTTAACTACGGGCTCAACAGTCCCTAAACTACTTATGAACTACTTACGAACTAGGACGGCACAAATATCCATGCCCGACGGGGGATTGGAACCCCCGACCGTGGTGGCCGTGAAGACCGTGACTGGAGCGCCTTAGTCTCCTCGGCCACCGCGGCCGGCAGGAGTTACAATTACGAACAACTTTGACTGGAGAGAACACACAGAAAATATTGTGGGGAAGGCGAATCAAAGGTTACGTTTCATTGGCAGAACGCTTCGAAGATGCACCAGCTCCACCAAAGAGACTGCCTACATCACACTTGTGCGTCCTCTCCTGGAGTACTGTTGCCCCTTGTGGGACCCTCACCAGGTGGGACTGACGGAAGATATTGAGAAGGTTCAGAGAAGGGCAGCTCGTTTTGTTTTATCACGTTACGGGGGGAAAGCGTCACGGAAATGTGGCACGAATTGGGGTGGAAATCATTAAAAGAAAGACGTTATTCATTGCGGCGTGATCTGTTTGCGAAGTTTCAATCACCGACATTCAGTTTTGAGTGTGAAAATATTTTGCTAGCACCCACCTACTTAGGGAGACATGACCATCCCAATAAAATAAGAGAAATCAGATCGAAAACGGAACGATTTAGGTGTTCTTTCTTCCCGCGCGCTATTAGAGAATGGAACGGTAGAGAAAAGTTATGAAAGTGGTTGATGAACCCTCTGCCAGGCACTTAAATGTGATTTGCAGAGTATCTATGTAGATGTAGATGTAGAAAGACAAATTTCATCATAGCCATGAACCTACAGTGTAGCTGCGCGAGAGATCCGAGCGGTCTGGAGCGCCACGTTACGGATCGCGCGGCCTCTCGCGTCGGAGGTTCGAATCCTCCCTCGGACATGGATGTGTGTCCTTAGGTTAGTTTAAGTAGTTTGTAAGTCTAGGGACTGATGACCAACGTACCGGGTGATCGAAAAGTCACTATAAATTTGAAAACTTAATAAATCACGGAATAATGTAGACAGAGAGGTAAAAATTGACACACATGCTTGGGGCTTTATTAAAACAAAAAATGTCTGACAGATGAAGCGTGATTCTGGTTTTATAACTGCTACCGTGACGCCGATATCTTACAGAATCGCATCATCCCCAGCCTGGCTGATAAACACCTGCTTCAACGTACGATTTTTATGCAGGATGGCGCTCCATCCCATATTGATAGAGGCTTGTAAGACCTATTTCGCTCGTCGTTTGGTGATGATCGTGTGCTCAGCCGCCACTTTCGTCATGCTTGGCTTCCCATGTCTCCAGACCTCAGCCCGTGCAGTTACCTTGGGGTTACCTGACGTCGCAAGTGTATCGTGATCGACCATCTCTAGGGATGCTGAAAGACAACATCTGACGCCAATGACGCATTTCCTGTAAAGAACATCATCTTTGATTTGTTATGCTGATTATTGCTTTTCTGATAAGATGAAGCGCCATCGGTCAGACTTTTTTTAAACTTTTTTACAAATTTTTGGTTCTTATAAAACCCCATGTCATTCCAAGCATGTGTGTCAATTTTTACCTCTCTATCTACATTATTCCGTGATAAATTTTCAAATTTACACTGACTTTGTGATCACCCGGTATATCTTAGAATTAATTTTTTACTTATTCTTGAAAGGAGCCTCTAACTTTTTGGATGGGACGAGTTTTTCTCGAATACCTCAGTTTCGTTTATCATGCAAGCGGCTTTTGCATCTGGTCTGGGTTACTCATTTATATAAACACTATAACACCCCAAAATTAACTCGAAATGAGATTATAAACAGTAGTTCGATGACAAGTAAACAAGCATTATACTTACTTTGCGTTGCAGACCGACTTCAGAACAAAAACACACGTTTTCACAGTCCGTTGGCAACTGGGTGGCGTGATATTGTCGCGTTGAAATGGAAGCAGGCTTGACTTCGAAGGCAGGGTTGTCAACTGAACACTGAACTTATACTGAAAGCAGGTTTATTGCGAACTTAACATACACGCAGCACTAACTGCCTGTGGGACAGAGTGCTCTGCTATTTATTATACAGACAGAATGTACCATAAATTAGAAGAGTAGTTAACATAAGAAACATGCAGAATTTACAAGTGAACATAAGAAACATGTAGAATATTCTGGAAATGGTGATTACAAAGAAATAATTTTTTGCCGGTGGACGGGATTGGACCGATGACCTTCAGCACCACAATCGGCGATGCCATTCATTGCGCTACACCAGAGGTGGGCACAAATCGGCTCAATGAGCAGCGCTCCGGCTCAGGCCGGAAAAAGAGCAGCGTTCGCGCTCGGCCGGTAGTTATCCTAGTTGCCGCTGGAGGTCTGCATGCTTACTGGCGCACATAGTTCGCTCTTACCTCTATAAGATATTTGCCGGCTCGACTGCACGCGCTGGACATTTTAGAGAAGAGTTTCGAGTATTATGTTTATAAGTTACTTAGTTATAAACATGATAGCATTTTTCAGGAGATACCCCTAGCAGTGGAATCGGTACATTCGAGTTGGATACTAAAGAGTGTGCACTATTATCTTTATAAGTTATTTTATAACGCACCCAGCCAGGTGCATTTCTGCGGCTACGTTAGCGCGTTGGCTGTGCATAACGCCATCTAGTCTTTTCAGCAGGAACTACGTGATGGACGCCAGCTGCTCGCGGCTCTGCTCCCGCTCAAGCAGGCGGCTCCGAGAGCGCGGCTCGCTCATTGCCCACCTCTGCACTACACCGTCAGTTGGTTAACTTGGAGTCTCGCGGCAATATAGCAGCTGGCGCACGACCTGAATTACTGCGTGTAAAGCTTTTGATGTCACCTGGCGAGGATAGCAGCGGTGATGCAGACTGCAGGTCGAATGGACCGGTAGGGCTCTAAACTCCATTCACCGAGAGACGTACTGTAAACACGGCAAGGCGTATGACCACAGCGCTGCCGTCGAGGGGTGTACAAGGCAGGGGCGCACAGTCAGTGTGGCCGTCTCCATTGCAGGTGTGAGCTCGTTAGTGCGTGCTGTACAGCGGGATCTCTTTAAGTTCATACCCGAAATAACGTCTGGGAAGATGACACCATAAAGTCCTCAAAACAAGCGTTTCTGTCCGGATTATCCACCGGAAGCAAGGGCCCAACAGGTAAAGGGAAACGTCTGATTATTGCACACATTGGCAGAAAAGCAGCGTTTGTTGGAGGATGTTTGTGGACTTTCGAATCCAAGAATAGTGGAGGTTATCATGAGGAGATGTGCGCCGAAACCTTCGAGAAGTGATTTCAAGATGTTCTTCCTGGGCTTCAGGAAAACGCAGTTATTGTTCTTGATAACGCGCACGAAATATGAAAGTGGCTAAAATCTAAAAACATCTATTTTGAACACAGTAAGTTGAAAGAAGAAATTTTAGATATAGTTAAAAATCACAGAACAGAACACAAAGAATATACTATAGATGAAATGGCGAAGAATGCAGGGAAAACTGTTCTTAGAATTCGCCAGTTACCACTGTGAATTAATCGCCACCGAGTTAGTGTGGGCCAGAAGCAGATGCTATGTTGCAGCGAAAAACAAAACATACAAAATGCCGAAAATTAAAGAACTGCTAGAGAAGCAGTAAGAACACATACTGCAGAAGATTGGAACAAGTGCGTCATCCATGTGGTAGAAAAATTTGAAATTCAAATGTCGAAATTACAGAGGAGCGGTTTGTTATAAACCTCAATGAAAACAGTTCAAGTTCGACAGAGTAAACCTTGTTCGTCGTACATTAACATTATTATTACTAATATCGTTATTAAAAATTGATTTTGTTTGGAGCGTTTTGTAACAACCTGAATGAAAAGAAATATACTTCAACAGAAAGAATTAAGTTTCATCGTACTTTTAACATTATTGTAACTGGCTTTGAATCTTCAATGCCGTCTGCTTTTTTTTACGGTACATTGTTGCCCAGGTTTTTCACGCTCCGCTGTGACGTCAGCTCAGCAGTCAGCCAACGACGCCAGCAGCAAAGCGCGCGCCAAGGATTTTGCACACACCTACGTATCACGTGAACACCGAATGTTTTCGCTGGAAACGTGCATAGTCGCTCACGTGACACTGTTTATGTTTCGCCACAGCTCTCGGTGAATAGACTATAGTGTGCTTGACTCGTGCCGGCTGGCAGCGAGCAGCGCGCTAGCAGCATTCACGCACCCTCACTTCCTCCGATCTCCGCTCCCACCTCTGAACTGCCATCAAATGCTCAAATGTTTGTAAATCTATCGGACCAAACTACGTGGTCATCAGTCCGTAGCTTACAAACTACTTAAACTAAGTTAAACTAACCGAAGCACAACACTCGCGTCCATGCCCGAGGGGGGATTCGAGCCCCCGACATGGCAGGCTGCGCGATCCGTAACGTGGCGCTCCAGACCGCTCGGGTACTCCCGCGCGTCTGAACTGCCGACATTCAGTTTACACATTGCATGAGTGTGCATGCAAATAAGACAAACGGCAACTTCATATAACTCACATCGCAGAACGCGTTGCGAATTTACTACATCGCGCTGCAAAGTGAATTAAGGCGGCAAATTTGAAAAAAAATGCGCCATTTTATGCTTGCGGATCCTCTTGCTAATTCGCAGGCTGTTGGTGGACACCGCAGTTCCTAAAATTATGGAGGATTCCACTGGATAGCGGGATCCTACTTTGCTGGACTGCAATCCCTAGCCTCCAGCAAGCGCCGGAGCAGCGGCGGCACCCCTCTGGAATACGGTGAGGGTCGTCCAGGTAAAAGAGGGCTACCAGCTGGACACTACACTGTGGCAACTCCAGACCCCGTGACCAGTGTAAAAAAAATGGATTACATCTCGTATCAGAATGTGTCCCTCCGCCGCTGTGGAGTAGTTGAGCGGTCTAAGGCACCTCGCTGCGGAGCGCGCGGTTGCTCGCCGTTGGAGGTTCGAGTCCTCCCTGGGGCGTGGGTGTGTGTGTTTGTCCTTAGGTTAGTTTACCTAGGTGTAAGTAGTTTGTAAGCTACGGACTGATGACCACGCAGTTTGGTTCGATAGATTTACAGACATTTGATGTGTCCCACCAATTGATCTCTTCTCTTACAAGGGGACCATCAGAAGTGGAAATAAAGGATTTTGATGGGTCTCGGATATGTTGTACATGCACATACTAGTCTTGTGTAGGTCGCGAACGAACTAGTTCGGAAGAGCGCTCCCACAGGCGAACTACGTGAACTGGTTCGCAGATCCCTCGCCTCTTAGTTCGTCCGCTCCTTTTCCGAAGACAGCGAAAGGACGCGAAGGCGCGCAGAATCGCGTGATTCCCTTCTGCCAGTTACCCTCATTTCAGCTCAGCTCAGCTCAACTCAGCTCAGCTGTAGTTTCATAATTCACTGCCACAAGAAATCTATTTTAAAAATAAGGTACTACAAGTACTTTGTATGCAAAGTAGTTGAATACCATTGTATCACCCATTCGCGTATAAATGGTTTATTTGCCTAAGTATTTGATGTCAAATTGTCCAAAAATACGGGTAATAGCACACTCTTTGGCAACACTGATTCATTATATAAAAAAGTTGTCATAAAGAAAGAGCTCTTTTAGTAGCGGTAGCAAAAGCCAAAAAGAGCGGACGAACTAGAAGGAGCGGACGAACTAGGAGCAGCAGACGAACTAGGAGCAGCGGACGATTATGCCAGACGTATCTCGCTTCTTAGTTCGTTGGATTCTTTTCCGAAGACCGACGGGCAATAGCGAGAGGGCGCGTAGCAGAATTAAAAATCACGTGTTTGCCTTCTGCTGATGAGTGATTTCGAGGTGAGCGTCTGCCTGCTAGATTACATAGTTCAGTGCTACAAAATTTCTGTTTTGATGTGTTCTGCACTCTGCAATATCTGACTAATAATTTCCATAATGCCAAGATATAGAGATAACTCTAAACTTAAAAGCGAGAAATTATCCACAAACTGTTCCTTTTGGTTGCGTGATATCGTTAGCGGCTCGAGCAGCAAGCGCAAGAAGCAGCTAGGTGAGCGCTCCAGATCGCGAACTATTATGCGCAAGTCTAGCACATACCCTGAGTATGAGGCTATCCGCCTTTTTGGTTTTCGAGAAAACTGATGTCGAATTTCACTGCGCGATGTAAGACGCATACCGTTAGCCACGTTCTAACCAAGTGAGCGTGGCGCAGCGGTTAATGTCTGCAGCTACCACTCTGAAGTTACCGTGTTGTAATATCCCCATCCCTATGCAATTATATCAGTTATGTACTAATTTTCCTTTAATTAACCCCACATGCAAGCTTATGAAGGCACAGTTGTATTCGATGATATCTTACAATCTCTTTGGAGTTAATAATCTATGGAAGAAGCAGACTTGGCTATTTTGTAGTGTATTCAAGGACGAAACTGATATATGATTAATGTATCAGTGGAATATTAATGTTAACATCCAAGATTAATTTAAATGTTAGGAAGTCCTCTCTGAAAGCAATTGTCTGGATTGTGGCATTGTATGGGAGTGAAACGTGGACGATAATGAGTTCAGATAAAAAGAGGATAGAAGCTTTTGAAATGTGGTGCTACAGACGAATGATGAAAATTAGATGGGTAGATCACGTAACTAATGAGGAGGAACTTAACTGAATTGGGGAGAAAAAGAGTTTCTGGGATATCCTTACTAAGAGAAGGGATATATTGGTGGAACACATTCTGAGACATCAAGGAATTGTCATTAGAAAAAAGCGTGTGGGGTAAAAACCGTAGAGGGAGACCGAGGGACGAATATAGTAAGCAGATTCAAAAGGATGTAGGTTGCCGAACGTATTCTCAGATGAAGAGACTTGCACAGAATAGGGTAGCGTGGGGAGCTGCATCAAACCAGTCTGCAGACTGAAGACAACAACAACAACGGAATATTAATCCATATCACGAGTTGTAAACTATAATCACGTTGTTGTAGGTGGATGGAAGTACCAGCAGCTGTATAGAAATTCTTTATTTAATTTTGCGCGACCGGTTTCGGTACTTAAATTACACCATCTTGAGGCCCCGTTGTGTAACTGCCATTAATGGCACATTTGAACAGGGTAGCCGTTACTACCGCTAGCAGTAAATTTCTTCGTCTATTCATGTCACATTCTCAATAACGACTGATCATCTGTACCATCTGTTATGTTTCTCACCGCACATCAGTCGCATTTTTCGTTTCCACAATTTTTGCGGTGCAAGTGTTGCGTGATTCACCCTATATATATACCTTGTTTTACATGTTGGATTGATTGTTTTTCCTTCATCATCCCTGTATGTCTTTTCTTCAAGTTTGTCATCTGCAACCATATGGTATTTATATACAAAATATAAGCAAAGACCTGCAGGGGTGATGTAGGAAAACGAACCAATACAACATGTAAAACATGGTATATATACGTATATGAAATTCTTGTACATCATTGTACTTAATAGAATGAACTTATAATAACTGTAAAAGCTGAGAATAGTTTTTGTTCACTTTAAAGTAATAAAATGCTGAATATTCTACAACTGTAGTGAAACGTGTATGCCCATAGAAAAAAAACTGTGTTTTTATCCAAAAGCAGCTAATTTCAATATTTATAAAGCAAACGCGGAAAAAAAGAAGCTTCGGCGTCAAGATGATCATTATAAGATCGCGTTTTTGTTGACTGCGTTGCGCAGTGAACACTAACAGGTACCATTTGTTTGCGTATTTGGAAGCCCAACAAGACATCCAGAACGCATTTGTTTCAATGCCAAGGCTTGTAACGGCGGTTATAGCCAGCACTAGTGGGAACTGTACTGATTTCACCGTTTCCTCGCGTCACTAGGGGCCGTGTTTTCAGTCGTGTGATGTTTGTGCGACGCGGTATCTCCGCCGGCCGCGGTGGCCGAGGGGACTGAGGCGCTCCAGTCACGGTCTGCACGGCCACTACGGTCGGGGGTTCGAATCCCCCCTCGGGCATGGATATTTGTGCCGTCCTTAGTTGTAAGTAGGTCATCAGTAGTTTGTAAGTTTAGGGACTGATGACCCCGTAGTTAAGTCCCATAGACTCTACAAACATTTGAACATTTGAATTTGCGGTATCTCCCAAAATAAATGTGGCCGTGATCCGTCAGGCCCTTCTTGGTGCTCCACGTTGAGTTGGTTGAGCGCCTGTGCATGGGTGGCGACCTCGAAGGGAGCAGGGTTGCGCTTCGCACTCGGCAGACGAGTCTGGGCGCAAGAGTTTCCACAAGGCGAGCGCTAACAAAACTGCAGCCGGTTGCGGCATAAGGAGGCTCGCTGTGGTGCGTGTAAACAGCCGCAGAGGATAGCGGGGCAGGGCAAGCTCACGCTGCGTCAGGACGTGCGGCCATCGCACAGCGCCTCCATTCATAGCGGCCGCGCTGTCTTCATCTCTGCCTGACTGACCTTGCAACACGCACACAACTGGTGCAGACTTTGCGACAGGCGTACGAGTTATCTTAATATATATAAAAATTCAGGTGTTGGTGCCTATATTTCACTCTGCAGCCAAAACTACACATCACAAACGTATAGTGTTTGTAAGTGGTCGCAGGTATCGGGGTTGATAACGATAACGGGGTGGAAGATATGGATTATACGTGTAGGTATCAATATTTTGCTCTTCAGCAAAAAACTACTCAATGGAGACGAAAGATCTCTCTGGGTTCTAGTACTATGTTTTCCGTCGTACACCATAGCTGTTCTGTGTCGATAGCTATAAAAGGGTGAAAGATATAGTGGTTGAAAGTCGTCAGTTTATATAAAATTCGGACTGAAGACGAGCTATGACATTTGTCACTATAGTAGGAAAGAAGATACATACAGCGAAACATTATGTACATGCTTCAGTTGTTTTTCTGCAACAAGTGTACGAATAAAGAAAAATAAGTGCATATTGTGGTTTGAAAGTAAAACTACCAAGAAAGAAGCCAAAGCGTAAGAAACAAATTTCGTGTTCTCGATCCGTTTCTAAAAGACAGAAAATGGAGTTGAAAAGTGGATCTACATACGATATTACCATCCCTAATGGGGTGAAGTAGGAGATGAGACTTTTTGGAAATACGTTGCTATTAAGGCAACTTTGAAGCAAAAAATACAAAACATCGGATTTAGATTTTTCATTGGAATTTTAAAAACAGGTGTTTCGATTTTTTTGGAGATTCCACCACTAAACGTGTGGAATAAGGCAAAATATTTTAAATGAGAAAATTTGGATTTGGAACCATCGTCAGAATTAAAAACGAGTGTCGGGATGTTTTGAATCCTGCCATCAATGGTGCAGTAGGACGTGGCAAGTTGTATCAAAATTGATAATTAGGTAAGTATTTTAAAGGTAAAAGTATGACATTTTAAATTTAGAATTAGAAACAACCAATGCAGCCCATCCAGTCACGCGCGCGAAGCAGCGGGAATTAAGGTATAAAATAAAGAACTGCAAGAGAAAGAAAACAGTCAAATCATTTGTGTAAACTGTGAAGGAATAGGTCGTCCGTTTAAACTGTCCCACCAAATGGCCGTTTATGTCCTACGTAAGGAATCTTGTTATCCATAGCGGTATAAATTACAATTATAAACTGTATTTGGATAATTACTTGATCCTGATAAATGTTATTTTTACTAAATACTCTCTCTGAATCACTGGATGGAATCGAAATACAAAGATATTCTAAATGGTTGGTAAACTCATTAAATTTCTTATACTGTTACACCAAATGGCACACAACAGTGATTAAACACACACACACACAAACATAGACACAAGAAAAATGAACAACCCATCTACAACCCACAAATATTGAAATGTGATGTTTGGGAATTTGTAAACAAACCTCACGCAATTTGACAGCTGCCACGTATTTTGTACAGCTGCCACATATTTGGTATTTGGCTCTGTTTATATCGAAGAACCAATCGGAGACTATATGGTCGGACTGAAACACGATGATCCATGCAACCGTCTACTGGGCTGGGAGATTGCCCCGGCCACAGAAACGAAATGCAACCATGTTGCCAACTAGTTAGTTCGCAGCCAGACAGTATAGCTAACGGTTTCTGTTGTTTGATAGAACTGGCAAATGTGTACGGCACAGCCGGACGCACGCATGCACAGAGCAAAGCTCGCGTTTGACTTACTCCAATGGTCTGCTGCTGCAGTCGGCGCTCAAAGCCGATTGGCGCAAGCAGCAGGGATCATCGTATTTCTGCTCGACTATAGTTTGCGTCACGTAGGAAGGCGTCCAGTTTTCAGCGGTTCTGCGCATCCCCCTCTAATTAGCACACTGGCAGCCAATAACATTCATTCTGTAGGCGCATGGATAGCCGCCAGTTGCGAGAATGTTTCTCCCACAGGCTCCATTGTTGGCGCTCGGCCTTAGGTCCTCCCCTCCGGCTTCCCCTATCGTTCCACTCTATGCGCGGAAGTGCCTTCCCTATAACTGCTGAAAGGCCATTTGTCGGCGCTCGGAAAATAATGGCTGTCGAGACAAGGCTTGTAAACAACCCACATAGCTTGAAATACGTAAAGGACTCAGATAAAATTTGGTACACATCACTGATTTAACTGCTCCTCTCCAAAAGACCTTGAAATGCATGCATAACAACATTGAAATAGAAATAAGAACTTAAATGGAAACAGAATAATGGTAAGTTTGATAATGGCAGAAACTAATAACAATGGTCACTGATTGACATCTGGTTTAAATTATACGACACTTCTCGTCGGGCTGCAGTGGTTCTGTTGGCACCAATGGTAATGACGGCAACTCAGATCACCAATAAATGTTATTTCGTGACGACTTTAATTAAAACGAAAATTTTTTTTTCTGAACGGACAAGGGTACATACAAGAACTTGTCAACCATAGAGCAGGTACAGTATTAATTTTGCTGCGAGTGAAACGAGCAGCGATAATATTTACTTTATAGCTCGTGAAAAATACCGTATTAACGCAATTCTACACTTTATTGTTCATCTGCTGCCAACATAAGCACTGGAGCCCGGCGAGAAGCGTCGTAAAATTTTACCGACATCTGCTATATTTAATAAGGAAAAAAAAAGTAACATAAATATTTGTTTGCCGCAATAACCGAGTGGTCAGCAGCGCGCCACTCACGTTCTGCACGGCCACTACGATCGGGGATTCGAATCCCCCCCCCCTCGGGTATGGATATTTGTGCCGTCATAATATTAGCTAGTTCATAAGTAGTTTGTAAGTTTAGGGACTGATGACCACGTAGTTAAGTCCCATTTATGGGGGCATTTGAAAGCTCTTTTCTAGGGAACCCCGGTACCAAATGTAGAGGCTCTTCGTGCTCGTATTGTGGACGGCTGTGATACAATACGCCATTCTCCAGGGCTGCATCAGCGCATCAGGGATTCCATGCGACGGAGGGTGGATGCACGTATCCTCGCCAACGGAGGACATTTTGAATATTTCCTGTTACAAAGTATTTGAAGGCACGCTGGTACGTTCTGTTTCTGTGTGTTTCCATTGCATGATTAATGGGATTTGAAGAGAAGTAATAAAATGAGCTCTAACATGTAAATTAAGCGTTTTTGGACAAATGTCCACATAACGTATTTTCTTTGTTTATGTGTGAGGAATGTTTTCTGAAAGTTTGGCCGTACCTTTTTATAACACCCTGTATTGTTGACTCTCACTTAGATAAGTAATATCTTGGGAAAGGCGAACCAGAGACTGCGTTTTATTGGCAGAACCCTTAAAAGATGCAACAGAACTACAAAAGAAACTGCATACACTACACTTGTCCGTTCCTTTTTGCAGTATTGCTGCCCAGTGTAGGATCTTTATCAGGTGGGTTTAACGGAGGACATCGAAAGAGTCCAAAGAAGGCCAGCTCGTTTCGTATTGTCACGATACAGCGTTACGGAAATGATATAGGATCTGGGATGGGAATCATTAAAACAACGGCGCTTATCGCTGCGGCGTGGGCTACTTGCGAAACTCCAATCGCCAACATTCTCTTCCGAATGCGAAAATATACTGTTGACTCCTACTTACAAAGACAGTACTTGGGCTCGAAGAAACACATATACATCAACATTGTATGAGAGATACTGTAAAGATCCCTTATTGCTGTAGCGATACTCTTGCATCTGCAAAACTCTGCAGTCGTCCGTTAGAGACCTGTGCGTGTGCCTTGCCACATTGCACTTGTCGGTTCGGCAGTAGGGGCGGTGCAGTGTGCCTCCAATGATGCGTTTTGTGACGTTATTTGTGTGGTGAAGCGTCAGATGGGGCGGCGATTGCTAATGAATCCTGCTAATGTATTGCGATTGGTTGAGATGAAGTTACGAAGAACACTCCTTCGTGAAGATGGTATTAGTGTAGAAGATGAATCATTCGTATGCTTTCTCGTATCTGTTATGGTACAGAAATATGAGCATAAGTTAGAAACTATTGTAACACTAACACATAATGATGATCATAGGGATGATAATGACGAACAACTCAATGCAAACGATAGTGCTACGGTTAGTGCGGGAAGAGGCGATGGAAGCAGTGGCAGTGAATACCAACAGTTTTCCGAGAAGAAGGTTAAAGTTGCAACTATCATCACGACTTTTGATGACAAGTCGCTAGAGAACATGTACGATGACAATTACATAAGCTTTAGTGACAATTACATCTAGAGCATGATGGCAGAGTTTTGCAGAAAAACGACACCCACCAGCACATTGAAGTGTACGTACAGATCTTGCAAGCAAACGTTCATACAGCTATGTCTGATCGAGGCCATGTAATTTCCTTGTTATATAAGTAGAAAAGATCATGAGAATGAAATACGAGAAATCAGAGCTCGAACGGAGAGATCGAAGTGTTCTTTCTTCACTCGCGCTATTCGAGAATGGAATAGTATAAAGGTAGTTCGATGAACCCTCTGCCAGGCACTTAAATGTGATTCGCAGAGTATCCCATGTAGATGTAGATGTAGAAGGTGTCGAGGGGAGAGGCAGTATTATCGTAATGTCTCGTGGACACCGACTAACTTTAGTCTCGTGTCCGTATCATCAGCACAAAGCTGCCTGTTCTGATCCCAGTAAGTCCATTACGTGAAATGAAAAATCCCCCTTTTGCATTTTAATTAAATTGCTTAGCCACGAAGGGTGTCTGGTGAAGGAGTTGGAGCGGTTGCCGGTTGGTGGGTGTGGGGACGCGACAGAGGAGGAGCGCGCTGTCGAGAGCGCACGCGGCCCTCGATTCTGCGCGCGGCGGTGGCGGGGCGGGCCTTTGTGCCGCCTAATGCGCCGCCCACCGCGGGGGCGGAGGCGGAGGGCCCACTTACCGGGTGTTAACTTCAAAGGGGCCGCGCGGGACTCGAACGGGAGACGCCAGACGCCGAATCAGCTTCCCGCCGCGTCTGGTCTGGCGCTGCCGTCAGGGCGTGTGGCGCGGTTACACATGCTGGAAGAGGGGGGGGGGGGGCAGTCAAAGCAGCAGCAGGCCGCAGCAGTCTGGGAGTTTCCGGCGCAGCGGGGAAATAGACGCACCTCTGTTTGCTGTTTTAGTCTTCAGTCCGTAAACTGGTTTCGTGCAGCTCTCCACCCTACTCTATCCTGAGCGATACTCTGTATCTCATAAGAACGGCAAATCACGTGTTTCAACCTGCTTTCTCAATTCGTTCTATACAAAACATCTATTTACTTACCCATACTAGTTTCGACAGGAGAATATCTATCACAGAGGTCGCCAAGTAATCTTATAAGGAAAGTACATAGGCTCGAACAAACATATCTGTATGAACGTTTGGTTACTGGATCTCTACGTACACCTCAATGTTTTGGTGGGTGTCGTTTTTCTGCAAAGCTCTGCAACCATGCTCTAGATAGCACTGTAGATGTAATTGTAGACACCATACGTAATGCAGATATCTTAACTATAACTTATGTAATAATCATCGTACATGTTCTCTAGTGTATTGTCATCAAAAGCCGTGATGATAGTTGCAACTTTAACCTTCTTCCCGAAAGACTGTTTTTATTCACTGCCACTGCTTCCATCGCCTCTTCTGGCACTTACCGTAGCTCTACCGCTTGCAATGAATTCTTCGTCATTATCATCCCTATTATCATTATTGTGAGTTTGTAACAACAGTTTCTAACTTATGCTCATATTTTTGTACCATAACAGATACGAGAAAGCATGCAAATGATTCATCTTCGTAACTTCATCTCAACTAATCGCAATACGTTAGCAGGATTGATTAGCTATCGCCGCCCCATCTTACGCTTCACCGCACAAATAACGTCACAAAACGAAACGTCGGAGGCATACTGCACCGTCCCTACTGGCGAACCGACAGGTCAAATTGCAATGCGGCATGGCACACGGAGAGCCTCTAACGGACGACTGCAGAGTTTGGCAATAAGGGATCTTTACATTATCTCTCATACGATTTTGGTGTATATGTGTTTGTTCGAGCCCAAGTACTTTCCTTGTAAAATTGTGCAACCCATCCCACTGGTAAACAAATAAGATGGGTTGGAGGTGTTGTCAGGATGGATGGCGAAGCGGTGAAGGCTTGTGGGCGCCCTAGGAAAGGGAGCGTGATTGACAAATAAAAGATAGGTTTTTAAGTTAATATTTGGTATATTCTAAAGTACGGAATACATGGCTAGTCTCGCCCTGGGGTCGGATGCAATGAATGAGTGCCAGTCTAAGTTAGCGGATTAGAAAATGGAAAAGGTAGAGGTTACGGTTCACATTGTTGGTGGCTGATACCGAAAAGCCGCTAGGTGGGAGCGGACGGCATGCGGCCGTTCGCCCCGCACAGAGACTAGGCCTCTCGAGTGCGTTTGTTCCGTACGAGAGCTCAAACTGAAGAGAGCGAAGGAACTGATTCTCGCACCTCTGCGTCCAAAATGGTTCAAATGGTTGTATAGCTTATGGTCATCAGTCCCTAAACTTACAAACTACTTACGAACTAGCTAATACTAAGGACGGCACAAATATCCATGCCCGAGGGGTGATTCGAACCCCCGACCGTAGTGGCCGTGCAGACTGTGACTGAAGCGCATCAGTCCTCTCGGCCACTGCGGCCGGCCCTATGAGTCCTACTGCAGTAGCGCACGTTATCGAACATGGGTGTCTGCTATTGGTCCCACGGCAGCATGGAAAAGTCAGTAATTTCAGTACTGACGCCAGAAGTGTGGCGTGATTTTAGAATCAGCATTCAGTACTGGTTCTGACCGGCTCTGTCCAGCAAGGTGGACAGCCTTGGTCCCGTTGTCACGGCGTTCGTCGGGGTGGAAGAACACTTGTAAAACTTACGCGAAGCTTTGAAATAAAATTTTGAATTATTTCCCTAACCTATTTTAGACCGGCTGGTCATCGTTTACATTAGCAGCCAGTCGGGCTGACCACTGACCTACGGACTGAGAGTGGCTGGACGAGGCCTGTGCTGGGGCCGCGCGTGCTGCAGGGCAGTCGGCAGTGAGGGACGTGTCAGGAGGCGGCGTTCGACCTGCGAGCTATCGACCTGGTCACGCGAGCCACTCTGTTCCGCTAAATTTGTAAACGCCCCCGCTCACCTTCCTTCCGCGGCTATTTTGGCCCCGGGCTTTCCCGCTAACTCCGGAACATCGCATGCGCCAGCGGAATCCACCCAGCGGGGCGTCCCCAACTGCCGACCTGGCCGGGTCAGCGTTGTCACGGACAAAGGTGGCGCGTCGATCCCCTGCGGCTATTCCACGCGCTCTTCTGTGCCCATCCTCTGTAACACAAAATCCGTTATTTCATTGGCAAATTATTACTTAACTGATTCTTCAGTTTCTCCCAGCGTATTTGATAATCAAAATATCCACGGGTGTACTGCCGGTCTATAGTGTCCAACGGGCACAATATTTCGGCGATCATACATGTCGCCATCATCAGGTGAACTGACGGAATGAGCTCCTGGAAACGCGCCGGCACGGAGATCCGCACGCTACGGCTGCTCGAAGGGAACTGGGTTCTAGCCCGGTAGCGGGCGATTTAAATACCCTCGGCCCTTGGAGCGACCCCTCCGCGGGGTGCACCCCGCGCTGCGGTCGCGCAGTATCTCGACGTCTGTACCAGAATCCTAGTGCGTTCATACTACATCCCGTAATTCTCCGACAAACAATGTTCAGCGACAGCCGACTTGCTCGGATACATCAATCGTGTGTGCCTCTGGTGTTCAACGCATCGATCCTCGACGGAGAATCATGCGATGGAGTATGAACGCACTAGGATTCTGATACAGACGTCGAGATACTGGGACTGCGTCGTTGGAGAGGCCATTGAAATTCGCGCAAGTGACGACCTCATAAACCATGACTGTGGCTATAATCTTAGCAAGGCCAGCAAAGGCCAGAGATCAGGAGAAAATGCTTACCTGCTTCTACACCAGATCATTTTGGGCAATACGTGGAAGCAGTATATACCCCAAAAACACATCCAGGACCAACTGCAGAACGATCTGAATAAGATATCAGTACGGTGTAAAAATTGGCAGCTGACTCTAAATAATGAGAAGTGTGAAGTCGTCCACATGAGTACGAAAAGAAATCCGTTAAACTTTGTTTGCAAGATAAATCAAGGAAAAGTGAAGGCCGTAAACTCCACAAAATACCTAGGAATTACTATTAATTCAGACTTAAATTGGAAAGAACACGTAGATAATGTCGTGGGAAAGGCGAACCAGAGACTCCGTTTTATTGGCAGAACCCTTAAAAGATGCAACAGAACTACAAAAGAAACTGCATATACTATGTTTGTCCGTCCATTTTTGGAGTATTGCTGCCCAGTGTGGGATGCTTATCAGGTGGGTTTGACGGAGGACATCGAAAGAGTCCAAAGAAGGGCAGCTCGTTTCGTATTGTCCGATACAGGGGAGACAGCGTTACGGAAATGATACAGGATCTGGAATGGGAATCATTACAACAACGGCGCTTATCGTTGCGCCGTGGGCTACTTACGAAACTCCAATCGCCGACATTCTCCTCCGAATGCGAAAATATATTGTTGACTCCCACTTACATAGGTAGAAATGATCATCAGAATAAAATACGAGAAATCAGAGCTCGAACGGAGAGATTCAGGTGTTGTTTCTTCCCGCGCGCTATTCGAGAATGGAATGGGAGATAAATAGTATAATGGTGGTTCGATGAACCCTCTGCCAGGCACTTAAATGTGATTTGCAGAGTATCCTATGTAGATGTAGGGCATCTTTGATTTATTTTGTAGGCGTGTAATAGTGGTTACAGCCAGCAGTGACTTATTTTTAACAGTAATAATAATTTCGTGTGGCTCAGTGGTCTGGTGCACTTCTTTCAACTGGACGCCACTTCGGCGACTTGCACGTCCCCGGGGAAAGGGGACCTACAGGACCAGTGGAGGACTGAGGTTGTCGGAGGCCCGGGACGGCGGCAAAACAAAATGAGGCCCCCCATCAATTGGAAATACAAGTATTAGTATAAGAAAAAGCAGCTTTTGAGATTCGGAGGCACCCCAGGACGAGAGACACAGGACAGTCGGCTAGAAAATAGCTTAGAGACTTAGAGCCTCAAGAAAGAGAGGCTGAGGACGCTCGAAGAAAAAAAATTAAAAAAAAAAACAAACAAAAAACAAAAACATTGATTTCCAGGAATCTGGAGGCCTCCCCCCCCCCCAAGACAAGAGGCCTGGGGCAGTCAGCCCCCCCCCCCCCCCCCCCCCCGCCTCACCGCTTAGTCCGCCACTACGCAACTACCTACAACTTAACACTTTTATTCCCACATTATCAATTCAGCTTTGGAAAAATTAAAATCCAGTGCTTTCTGTATTAATACAATGAACTAAACATCAACAAATTTTTTTAATTTTTTTTATCTAACTATTGTTATTTTTTTTTTTTTTTGTATGTGATGTATTCATGCACAACAAAGCCGTTTGTAACGAGGTATTTTATTACTTGGGGCGTTATTTTGTTGATAGTTGACACTGTCAGATCAATAATGCTAGCACAATCTTCGCTACAGCACCAAATACAAGATAGTTCACTGCCGAAATAAAAGAATATGAACCACACTCACGCTTATATTCACAGCCACGTACAGACTGGAACCTAACAAAACCTCGAAGACATACAGATTAATGCCTCAGAAGTCGCTACATGCCGTACCAAGCGGCAATATATGTACTAGGAGCATGTTGTTCCTCAACAACAATGAGTCTTTTTGGATTGATACACAAAATACGGTGTAATGTATTATTGTCGAGGACAACACTGGGGATGAAAGTGTAACTGATGAAGATGAAGCAAGAAGGGTTGCTGCCTATCGCCTTTCCTCTCAGACAGGAAGATACACTAACCTGCTGATCTGCAGTCCTTGGACCGTAAGGCGTCGGACTTCTTCTCTTGGCAGGTGTTTCGTCCATTATTGAAGATTCATTAATTGAAAAGAGGGCAGTAGTAAAGTTACAGAACAAATGGGCAGAATTGTGGTTAAATCTGTTTTCATAAAGATATGACGAATTTGAGGTAGCCCTCTTGCATGTTTAATATTATTTCATATATAAGACTATTTTGCCACGAAACCACCTTGCTGTAGGTCAAGGAATTACTAACAATAGTCAAGAAATAAGCACAATTTGAACAGATACATTTGGAGTCCCTAGAGAGAGCGGAGAGTGGTTGAATCAGAGAGTATGTTGCTAGCCATGAAGTCGTAATACTAAAATCAGAGCAGGGGCCAAACGGCCAAACTTACCTCACTATAAACTGAATGGTAAGTGTACCGGATGCTTCCACTCGTCCATCATTGTAACATACGCGGACGGTCCTCAAAGTCACGCTTTACTAATACGGCGGTAACTTCTCTATACTGTCCGCGAGGTGGATAGTTCGAAGCTCTGCGACCGAATGGCGGCGCGTGGCTGTTCGCCGGGCACGGCACCGCAGTGTGGTTCCGCTGTTGAAAAGTAGTCCCTGTAGCCAACCTTACAGGTAGGGGAGAGAAGCCGTTGGAGAAGCTTAGCCCTTGCGAGCGGCACTGTGTCTCGGACATTCAGGTTGGGACACCTGTTTGGAGCGCGGGACAAAGCTGGTATGCCTCTGCCACGGCGTCGCTTCCGGTTGCTTTTAAATTTAACGGCTACAAGAAATTCTCCATTTTGAGCAATTTCTAGATTAACAAAACGGGTAATGTAGAAATTACCCTGTCCCTTCCATTCGAGTGTTCTCTAATAAGCAGTCATTCTGTTATGCTCCTTGGTTGGTGTCAATTAATAAACCGTCCTAAATTAATTGTTTTAAATTTGTTACTTTTTAATTAAGGTCCCGTCCGGTCTGTTATTGGTATCGGGAAATTTGTAATTTTACGGCATCTCGAATCAGTGGTCGGAATAAGATATTTAATTTTATTTTGCTCTGATTTATTTCTTATGGCACAGTCGTTGCGGCCTAGTACTGTGTACCCTCGAAATGTTTGTGCGCCCTCAAAATGTCTGTGCGTTACAAAAGGGTTAATACGGAATACGAATTACGTGTCTTTCTAGCGATTACTCACATCTTTGTGAGGTGAAGGTTGGCTTAAATCGCAGACTTAAAAAAAAAAAAAATCGTCATCCAAACGGATTTCCAACCCGCGATCCTTCGGTTTCCTGTCAGTCGCCTTACCCGGAGACCATGAGGCCCGAATACTCAATACTGATTTCATCATATTCCTTACATCGCATGGGGCGGTATTTTCAGCAAGTAATGTTTGTACAACGTGTTACCTCCCAAATAAATTTGACTGTTATATTGCGGTCGTTCTCGACGTTGAATTTCGGCTGGCCAGCAGTGTGTGTTGCGCTGATCAAACGCCGTGCAACGCACGGTACTGCAAGAGTGCACTAATTAATGGTACGAGCGTGTACTAACACGGCTCGCGGCGAGGATTGTAGGGGAGGAGTCAGGGATTTATCCGGCTGCCGTGTGGTGGTGCCTTTGCCGTAGTAACGCTACCTCTCATGTAGGTCTCTCTCTCTCTCTCTCTCTCTCTCTCTCTCTCTCTCTCTCTCTCTCTATGTGTGTGTGTGTGTGTGTGTGTGTATGTGTGTGTGTCTGGAGCGCGTGCGTTCGCGGCGGCCGGCCCTTGATGCCATTACAATGTCTCGCCGCAGGATCAATACGCCAGCGCCGCTGTTCTGCCTTTGTCGCTGGCTCTCCGCGGAAATCCCAGACCGCCGCCAACGACCCGTCTGCGGGCAGGTCAGTCCAAACATGCACATCCAACGTCTCTCCGACCTGATGTTTTTCATGTGTTTTCCAACTCGGTAACACTTCACCGTCGCATCTCATCTCAGAAGAAAACCTTCCGGTCTCGGAAATTCAGTTCGGGATGGGACTTCGCAGGACAGTAGTGTACCTCAAGGGGGTCCACTCAAAGGAGGCCTAAAGCGCACTATCCATGAAATTTCGAGGTGAAGGACTCTTTTAGTTATCAGCGCAGCATATTCAGTGTCATGTACCAGTGGTTCGCCTGACGAGCGAACAACCCGAAATGCAGGGTGGTGGAGACAGCCGCTACCTGCCACCTGCTCTGGCCAGTTTAAAGAGACGCTTCTGACCTCAGCGCCATCATGGGACATCTTAAGGAACTGCTTCAGCACCCCCGTCCTGCACCCCTGAGAGTGTAACTGAGCCCTTACAGAGGTTTCCCGTCCTTATATATTTGCCTGTGGTACTCTTGAGGCGTTCCACAGCGGCGGTTCCGGAGTCACCAGAGGACTCGACGAGCACCACCAGAGAGCACACTAAACCGGAACTCTTTTCCTCCGTACAGTCATGTAAGACCAGCACGAGACTGCCATGTATCACTGTGTGCCGATTATTTAGGGGGGCGCAGTGCAACACGACGGCAGTTCTCTGCCGACCGCCTACGAGAACCATAGCTGAGGGATCGCAACCGACGCCTCCAGGGAAGACTCTCTGCCAGTGACGATGCACCTTCAGGACTTCGCGCAACGGAATACGTCGTCCGGCTCCGTCTCCCTGGCCGTTCTCTCAAGGTTGTCGTTATCTCCCTGGCTTGTATGTAACTGGTGAAGAAGAAAACTTTTAGTTGTTATTTTTACCTTCGTTTCAGAAGTTTGTTAGTTTATTTTGTTTCCAGATCATGATTAGTTTGTCTTTTCAATAAACACAATTTCCGTATCAGGCAGTGTGTTTCAGTTATCATCTCCTGAGGTGAGATATAGCATACAGGGTGGTTGGAAATTCCCGTTACAACCTTCTAGGACTTGTAGATGGTGGTGACTACATAACATTTTGAACAGCAACCCATGTCCGGAAATGTATTGTTTTCATTCCATGTCGATTTTAATTCACATGATTATCTCATCCACTCCTACTTGTGAGGAATGTAATAAGGCGTGACCCAGTACAATTGATGCAATCAATTTGGAAAGAATACTCAATCGTTCCGTTATTACTTACAGATTTTCACTACAATTTACACCTTATGGTTTACATTAGTCGACAACAAGAAGAACCCAGCATCTACGGCACCAGCCGCAACGTACTGATGCATTACAACAGCGGTTCGATGTGACAACCACCAACGTCGTTACACACATTGGACTTCCGAAGCATTTTCTGGTACACTCTCTCCATCACACCTGGTGACTCTTCATTGTCTTGTGCAGCGGCCAGAACTCGTGTCTGTCTCTACAGGTGTCTCATAAATTAGGTTCTGCATACGACCCCACTAAAAGTAGTGCATAGGAGTTAAATTCAAATTCAAATGTTTGTAAATCTATCGGACCAAACTGCGTGGTCATCAGTCCGTAGCTTACAAACTACTTAAACCTAGGTAAACTAACCTAAGGACAAACACACACACCCATGCCCCAGGGAGGACTCGAACCTCCTCGGCGAGCAACCGCGCGTTCCGCAGCGAGGTGCTTTAGACCGCTCGGCTACTCCACCGCGGCCTAGGACTTTGTAGAAGGTAGTAAGTACATAACATTTTGAACAGGAACCCATTTTTCTCGGAATTATCTGAGTAGTACGCTTTAAATCATCTATGATCCGACACCTTTGACGTGAACTACTATGATGCGAAGTCTCATCGTGAACAGAATTTCCGATAACGCAAGGTCTCCTAGTCGGTCCTTAGAAGGAAACTTCTAGAAATCTAGATCGTTAGAACCTATTAAGTTCATCAGATTTCGTTTCCCCAACCGACGTTTCGAATTCTCTATTGTGTGCTGACGTCCACGATTAGTTAAACAGAAAATCCTGGAAAATGAGTGGCGGTGCATTCTTTGTGTTCACTAGTTCAGTGAACCCCCGGAAAAAAATATTTACATCATCATTCTACGTTCAAACCATGTTATGTACAATTTCAAAGTATTTTTATCGCATGAGAAACTTTCATACATGGCATAACGTTCCCCCCACCCACGGTTCTTTCGTGAGTACGTGCCCCGAGCTAATGCAGTCTTCCTTCCTTCTTTACTTTCCGGACTGCATTTCCTTTCCCCCTTCCCTCCTTTCGTATCCTCACTACTTCCTCCCCCCACCGGGAGACTGACAACCTTAGCAGTTTAGTCCTCCTATCCCAAACAAACAACCCAACCCAACTTATAGCGGTTCCCAGACACTGCCGACGTTCAGATTCGCTTCTGAACCTTCTGAGTCAGCCTTTGGTTGCTCCGCCGGCTGGGAGGGATGAGGGGCAGTGTTTGCGCTGCTAAAGGTACCGGCTCCTACGCTACTCGCAATCTGACGGAAAGACAATGAAGCTAGTTCCCGAACCTCTCTACGCGACAGGGTTTCCAAAGTAGGTGTTTTCCCCCTAAATTTAGGGGCAACAAATGTAGTTGGGGGAGGGTCAGAAAAATTATGAGAGGGTTTTTTTACGGGTAATATGCACACTGGTATTTAAAATTTTGAAAAACGAATTGAAACAATGTGATTACATTAGAACTACTGTTTTGAAGTGACGACATTGAACCAGTCAAGTTGTTCGAATACTTGGTTTTGTTATATAATAACTTATTAAAACGACTTATTGTACCTAAATTGTTAAAGAAAGTATGGGGTTATGAATTAGTTGTACCTTGGTGTGCTTCCGTGGACAATGTGAGCCTTTTGTAGATAATACCAGTAGACAAGGCATACCTTTTCTCCGATGCCGAAGACATAGTCGATTGTCATTGCCTTGATACATGTGATCGCATGATATTTTGCAGTTATCGTCCGGACTAAGCAGGCTTCGGGTTTCAATCATTTCCGTTGTGACGCGAAAATAAGAAGCCATGATCTTTTGGGTCAGGCTCCAAAAGCCGGACGTCGACGTACACGTGAGGCGATGTTCATAGGTGTCCAGGAGCTGAACCGAGCGAGGTGGCGCAGTGGTAACGCACTGGACTCGCATTCGGGAGGATGGTGGCTCAAATCCACCTCCGACCATCCAGATTTAGGTTTTCCGTGATTTCCCTAAATCACTCCAGGCATATGCCGGGATGGTTCCTTTCAAAGGGCACGGCCGATTTCCTTCCTCATCCTAACCCAAAAACTCCGAGCGTTAGCTCCGTCCCTAATGGCCAAGCTGTCGACGGGACATTAAACCCTAAGCATCCATCCATCCAGGAGCTGATGGCGGAATCCGTATTACTCAGGATTGAGCAGTGGATGCAGACAATATCAGCAGTCGGGATCTTCACGTCATCCCTTAAAAATCGCTCGACTTCAATCGCTCCTGGTCTAGCAGAGTCGTTCCGGAACGCGAATTTCAATGTTGATTTCCTGTACTGGTGCGCCATGATTGTACTGCACTACGGTGTCTCGCTAGTGCCGGCCGGTGTAAGTAAACAAGTCGATTACACTCGCCCTGTGAAAACGCGATTCCCATCATCAACTTTGAGTTTGATTTTCTCAAAAACTACTGTTTACAAAAAGCCGGAAAACTTTATATTCAGTATAGAATGCCCATGGAAAATTGGACCTAAATCAGTGACCCACATGTCAAAGCCTCTCGTTGTTAGATTACCGTAAACTTCATCACATCAACAAATGTAATACGTAATATATTTGTTGGATATTCTTTGATATCATTGAACCTTCATCGCTACATGCCTTGTCATTTTTTAAAATGTTTTAATCAAGACTAGATGTCAAGTGATATCTTATGGATTTTATTGTTTGACTTGCCCGTGAGCACTGATAAGGGTGTTAGCGGAGATGTAAATAATGGGTTATACATTTTTATCTAACAGTCAGTCCGTGATGACGGTTTAAAACCGAAACTGGTCGATGCATATAAGCAAAATGAAGCAGCTGATGGTTAATAACATGCGCTTCCTAATGTACAAAAGATCGTATTTGTAAACGTAACTTCTTTTCCAGCATTTAGTAATCGTAAATGAAAAATGCATAACGTATGCCAAAAGTCGATAGAATCATTACCGGTAATGATCAACAATTAGAGGAGACGAGTCTGATGAGGTACTTGCAGAACCTCTAAGACAGAAAAAGCGAGTTCATAATTGTCACAGAATCTAATCAAATTGTTGACTGTTGTAGATTGCAGTCGGAAAGAAAATAGCACCAAGAAATAATAACGGTTAATTTAACGTAAATGCTATATATTGAAAAGTATCTTTTTTTTCTTGTCGATCATGTGAGCAGACAGTTTTCAATCACGATGATGATGATCATGATGATGATACTGACGAAGACGATATGATTGGTGCTTTTAAGAAGTAATTGTGGAGTATATTACATATCTAATGAGTGGAATATTAGCAAATAAATGCTCTTGCGAATCATAAAACAATAAAAATTTTCCCAAAGTTAATTATAACGTTATTCCATAATGCGGACACAGTGGGTTAATCGAGTTAGTTGTAGAGGCGATCGCATGGTGCGGTGTAGGAACGGAAGCCAGTTTAATTCGTGCTCTTTCGCAATACTTAGCCGCGGCGGAGTGGCCAAGCGCATTGAGGCGCTATGCTCCGATGCGCGAGGTCGCTCCCCGTCGGGGGTTCGAATCTCCCCTTGGCATGGATGTTTGTGTCGTCTTTAGTATAAGGTAATTCGTGAGTAGTTTGTAAGTTCAGGGACTGATGACCACGCAGTTAAGTCCCTTAAGATTAACAAACATTTGAACTTTTTTTGTAATACTTAAGATGCAAAGATTATTTTCCTGTAAAATTTTGACTCTTTTCATAAATGAAGGAGATGAACTCTCACAGTATGATTGAATACAGTTTTCAGCCTGAGAAAAACTTTTTTATTGTTCAAATGTTCAAGTGTTTGTAAATCTATCGGCCCAAACTGCGTGGCCATCAGTCCGTAGCTTACAAACTACTTAAACCTAGGTAAACTAACCTAAGGACAACACACACACCCATGCCCCAGGGAGGACTCGAACCTCCACGGCGAGCAACCGCGCGCTCCGCAGCGAGACGCTTTAGACCGCTCGGCTACTCCACCGCGGCCTTTATTAATGTTTTGAGTGTACAAATGTTTCAATTTATTTTTATTTTCTCTTAGAAACTGCCGTCACTTTATAGGGGTGTTAATCTAACTAGACTTGTTTTTCTTTTTGCAGGTAAATAAAGCAGGGGAAACTACTTGGGCTTACAAGATAGCAGACAGCCGTAAGTACACGCCTGAACATGTGCATCTGGGCCATGTGGCTTGGCAACTTTTCACTACCCTCCATGTGTACAAGTCCACAAAGGAACACCTCAGAACTAAAATGCAACCATGCGTACAATAACACTCACTCATAAAAAAAAAAAAAAAGATAGCGGCCTGTCTCATTCGTTTGCAGAACATTGCAATATCAAAGAGAAATGAAAAATTATACGTAATTATAATATCGCAAAACAGACATCGTAAACGCCTGATAGTGTTCATGATAGTCTTAAAGTTGCAATAGAGTAATGTGAACACCCCACTAAGCCATGTTTTTACATTGAAAACAACTTTCTCATGCAAGCAGACCAATATCAAAAGCCACACTAATTACATTTTCAAAAGATGATTTCGGTATTTTAGTGTCATAATCTACCTTGCCAAGCACATTGCAACATAGACCTATACTTTAATGCAGAAAATTGGTTGAGCCACAGGGTGAAATTTCATAATCAAACGGTGTTATTGTATCTGTTGCTTTTTAACCACTTCATCGAATTACCGAAGCCGCACTTAGAGACTCATATAATCACTATCAGGTACCTGGGATATGTGTCTTCATTAAGACCATGCACTTGCCCACAAAGTGGTTTCGTGATGGACGGCATGAGGACCCTGAAGTGTCATTTGTTGGAACTTTCATCTATCACCAACGAGAATCGAATACCACATTATTGAGTTTTTAGGTTTTTTTGTGTCGCATTTATCGAATTAGCCAGAAACTATACCTGGGAAATAACACAAACATGAAAAATAGGTTACCGCTTTGCATTCTTTCTTCGCTCTTTTTTAGTCTTAAATGATACACGGACTCCAACGTTTTGATATTTTTGCGACATAAGTAATTAAAAATTTAAAAATCCTGTAGCATATCTAAAACGGCCACTAAGTCATTTTAACGTTCCAGATTTTATTTTTGCGAAAATTTGCTTTCCCATGTTTGCTGCTTCTTCCATCTCAAGGTATTATTCGTATATTTCAATATTCGAATATATTTAGATTTTAAAAACTGTCTGCATTATTTTACTTGTTTCACAAATTACTATTGTTCCAAAAAGAAATTCTTCGGTTTCGTATATATGCTATTTACACTACTAGCTAACGAAATCTCCAGAAAGTGACTCGGTAACTCGAGAATTATTATGTGGGTTCATAAACAGTAGCTCTCGCGTACAGGATAGATAGATACGCCTTAAATTGTGTTTTCGATTTTAATATACATATACTGAAAACTGACAGAAGAAACTAGATACAATGTTAAAGGTTCATTCTTCAAAATACCGCTTGAGTACATCTAAGCTATTGTGCTTTGCGTGATTTTCTATCAAATATGTGTTTCCGCAGTAGGAGAGACGTAATTGTGCTGAAACAGATGTAAATCAAATCGTAATTTCAGTTCGTGGAAAGCACCAGAACTTTGATGGCACATACTTTTTACACTGTTGGAAAGTTTCCCTTTACGGGTTGTGTCCATCCATTCAAATGCAGTTCATGACAGAGCTAGCGTGCTCACTGCGGTAGCAAAATTGTTGCATTAATAGTTTCCCATTATTCCGATAAGCAACCTGTATCCGACGAACGATTCTGTAGAATTAGATTAAGGCATTCACTGGATTCGATCTCCTCCGCCGACAATGGAAAGCGCTTAACAGGGTCCGAACATCCCACGGAGTCTGTCAGGATTCTCTATACAAGTGGGGCATATCGACAAGTCCTCAATGCGACTGTGCTGCTTTGCGTCAGACAATAGACCATATTGCGTATGACTGCAACATCAGGTCTTACCCAGGTCCAAAAACAGACCTATATAAAATGACAGATGATGCAGTTTCATGGCTGACTGGTTTAGACATTAATATATAAGGACCATGTTCGCTGCTTATCTTTCTTAATTCAGTTAACATAAATTGTGTAAGTTTACTGCTCATTTCATTGTGGTTTTTCTTATTACTTATTTTATTTTCCGAACTTAATATTCCTTTATTAGTGCTATTGAATTGTTCATCTTACTGTACGATGTAATATCTTTCATAAATTATTATTAATATTTTATAAATGTTGTTGTTGTGGTCTTCAGTCCGCAGACTGGTTTGATGCAGCTCTCCACGCTACCCAATCCTATGAAAGTCTCCTCATCTGAGAATACGTTCGGCAGCCTACATCCTTCTGAATCTGCTTACTATATTCCTCCCTCGGTCTCCCTCTACGATTTTTACGCCACATACTTCCTTCTAATGCTAAGTTGACAGTTCCTTGATATCTCAGAATGTGTCCAACCAATCTATCCCTTCTCTTAGTCAGGATATGCCAGAAACTCCTTTTCTGGCTTTTCAAATTCTACTTCAACACACATCCTAATGGACTTTTTACTGTATACCTGTATACTTCTCTGTAACTAATGCATTTAAATTTTGATATAATCTGTTTGTTGTCTCTGCCTCCCACCTGGAGAAGTGTCATTATGTAATGTATCTCACGTATCCAAGTGTTTATGTCATACGATAAAGAGATAAATAAATAAGACACCCCACGAGCAGTTGAGACTCAAAAACCTCAGTTAAAATCTACACTAGTCAAAACAATTAGGGAATCAGTAAAGATATCTAGATGCTGAAGTACTATTATCGGCAGAATGAACTAAAATCGGTCGGTTCTACGAAGTGGAGACAACAACATCATGACAACCAAGATACTGGTAATAACAGAAAGTTGCTACATAGACGTTGGTGTTGACGTATGTTTACTCTACCAAGCGAATTACACTAGCAGTTGGGTTGAGATAGTGCAGTGAGCAGGTAGTGCAATGCAACAACAACGTGAACCCAAACCAATGCCACGAAGAGCCATAGGAAGGTTGGAGGCGGGACGGATACAGAGGGAGGTGGCTGCAGTTATTGGAGTACCCCAAAGTGTAATTTCGAGAACCTGGAAGCGATGTCAGACAACAAAAACCGTCGAAAGAAGCGCCAAGGTCGTCCATCAGCAGGAGATGACCGATATCTCTGGTTAACAACCCGGTGAGAAGGGGAGCTGAATGCAACTCAGCTGTAACGCACCCTGCAGGCAGCAACAGGACGCGCAATATCAACACAAACAGTCCGAAATCGCCTTCGGGAAAGTGGCTTTTAAGCACGGAAGCCTGTGGTGTGTCCCCCATCAAAACCAGCACACCGATTAGTCCGCAGAAACTGGTCGAAGAAACATGAGGCCTGGAGTCGTAACGAATGACGCCGGGTTCTGTTCACACACGAGTAAAGATTTTGTGTTCAGTTGCACAATATTCGTACCCTCATGTGGAGAGAACATGTAACTCTGAACAGTCCTCTTCTTGTGCAGGAAACATCACCATATGTTGGTGGACGAACGATGGGGTACCAGTCAGTATTGGCGGACGTACGGACATAATGTCGTTCAGAGTAGCGCCTTGACTGCTCAGAGGTATAGTAGACGAGATCCATCAACATTGTTGTGCCCTGTGAGGAGATGGTTTGCTCCTGGTTGACGATAAAGTTCGTCACCACAGAGCAGCACTGGTGAAAAATATGCTTTAAGCTGAGGGAAAGAATAGAGTGGCGAGCTTGTTCACCGAACATAAACACGATTGAACATGTCTGGGATGCACTTGGCAGAAGCATTGCAGCCAGACCAGCACCTCCCACGATTGCAGAGCTGGATGTTGCACTCATGGAAAAATGACCAAATATCCCTCAAGAGCTGACTGATGATAACCTCATACTGTTCATATCACGCAGGTGTGCAACTGTACTGGCCGTCGGAGGTGGTCACATACCATATTAGAGGCCAACGAAAATCACTTTTTTTCAGATGTTCAAATGTTCGTAAATCTACGGGACTTAACTACGTTGGTCATCAGTCACCAGGGTTACAAACTACTTAAACTAACTTATGCTAAGAACAAATACACTCGTGCTCGAAGGAGGACTCGAAATCCCGACGGTGTCCGTGTGGCGTCTGTTACGAAAGAACAGACGTCACTTCTGATCCTGCAGTTGTTGTTCTTTCATATTCACAGACTATATGACATAAACTGCGAATGGGCAAAGCTGAAAATGAGTACCCAGCCGGTATTCGAATCCGGGTCTCCTGCTTTCTAGGCAGTTGCGCTGACCACTACACCACTGGGGACACAGTGACTGCTGCACCTGCAAGGACTACCTAAGCGTGCTACCTTGGCGTGCTTAGGTAGTCCTTGCAGGTGCGGTGATCACTGTGTCCCAATGATGTAGTTGTCAGCGCAACTGCATAGAAAGCGGGAGACCCGGGTCCGAATCCCGGCTGGGTACACATTTTCAAATTTGCCCATTCCCAGTTGATGTCATATATTCTGTGAACATAAAAGAATAACAACTGTTGGATCAGAAGTGCCGTCTGTTCTTTCGGAACAGACGCCATATATATGTGTAAAGGTAAAGCAGTCAACAATCCGAAGATTGGTTTGAACACCACAGTGCATAGTCCTGTTTGGAGGTGGTATGCCGTTGCGTTCCTCCGACCTTCGAACTGACTTACCCAGCCAGTTATAGGGGAACCTACAGTTTAACGTGGGTTCCGAACCTCGGTGCTACTCGGTATTTTTCACATGAGCAATACTGCCAGAGGTGAAAGAAGTGGAAAGTGACAGATAAAAATCCTAGGACCTGGCGGGGATCGAACCCGCGACCTTTGGATTTGTAGTCTGGCACTCTGTCACTGTGCAACGGAGGCGCTATATCTATATCCAAAGAGAATACAGTTCATTTGCTACTGATTTGTAGTCTGGCACTCTACCACTGTGCAACGGAGGCGCTGTATCTATATCCAAAGAGAATACAGTTTGCTTCTTGTCGCAGTGTAGCGTCTGTGTGTGTTTGGAGAGTGGCGACGGCCTCCGCAGAGGACTCTGCTCGGAACCAGAGCCGTCATGGCGCCGCCTGCTGCTGCTGGTGGTATTGGCGCATCTGGGCGCCTTCTGCCGAAGTAAGCGCCACTGCGAGGCAAACTTGGGAACTGCGCAGGTGCGGCTCTCGCCAAGAGATCGGCAGTCTACGCAGAATGCGTGTGCAGCGCACTGTAGCAAAGACTCAAACTCGAAGAAAGTACTGCTTGAGCTGTAACAAGTCTCCAAGGCTACAAATTCTGAAAAAGTGGCAGCCACTAAACCCATAAGAGGAGACACGTTTTTTACAAATCTTTGTTTGTTGTTGTTGTTGTGGTTTTCAGTCCGCAGACTGGTTTGATGCAGCTCTGCACGCTAACCTGTCTTGTGCAAGTATCTTCATCTGAGAATGCGTTCGGCAACTACATCCTTTTGAATATGCTTACTGTATTCGTCCCTCGGTCTCCTCTACGGTTTTTACCCCACACACTCCCTTCTAACGGTAAGTTGACGATTCCTTGATGTCTCAGGATGTGTCCCACCAACCTATCCCTAGTCTTAGTCAGAATACGCCAGAATATGCTTTTCTCCCCAATTCTGTTGAGCACCCCCTCATTAGTTACATGATCGACCTATCTAATTTTCATCATTCGTCTGTAGCACCACATTTCAAAAGCTTCTATCATCTTTTTGTCTGAACTCATTGTCCATGCTTCACTCCCATACAATGCTATACTCCAGACAAATGCCTTCACAAAGGACTTCCTAACATTTAAACAAAAATTGGATGTCAACAAGTTTCGCTTCTTCAGAAACGCTTTTATTCTCATAGTCATTCTGCATTTTATATCTTCTTTACTTCGGCCATCAGAAGTTATCTTGCTACCCAAGTAACAAAACTCGTTTACTACTTTTATTGCCTCATTACCTAATTTAATTCCTTCAGCATCGCCTTATTTTCTGACGCTACATTCCATTACCCTTGTTTTACTCTTGTTGATGTTCATCTTATAACCTCTTTTCAAGACATTGTTCATTCCATTCAATTGCTCTTCCAGATTCTTTGTGGCTCTGACAGGTTAACTATGTCATTGGGAAACCACAAAGTTTTTATTTCTTCTCCCTGAAATAGATTGAACTATGAAAAATTTTACAGCATCATGAAGGTCTCTGGTGATGAAATAACAGTACATACATATTTCACCAAAATTTTAAACAAGGCAAGGGCAACTAAACACAAACAACCATGTGCTAGGGGAGACTCGAATATCCGAAGTCGAACGGCCGCGCGCACCGCAGCACGGCGCCCCAATGCGCACGGCTAATCCGCCGCGGCTTCCAGATTTAAAAGAGTGTTTAGTGCAGTGGTTCGGCAAAAGAGGAATAATAATATGGTCATTTTGGGGGCCTTATTTTGAAAGAAAAGGGAGATTATTTTGCAGCAGCGTCGGGATACGTTACGTTACGTGCGAGAAATGATTGGTTGAAAGTTTCAGGAAAACACTCGGCATTATTTTCGGAGAAATAAGTGGGGAAAGTGTCTTGTAAATAAGAAAATTTTTGATCAGTGAAAGTTAAAAGTGCAGAATATCATTCGCATTAAGTACAGTAATAGAAAATCGTGGCTTTTTTCTGGAAATCCTCATTGCCGTGGCGCGCCCCGCAGAACCACGACGTGGCGTCGCATCGCAGCCCTGCGCACGCCAGCTCAAGAGACGCACACGCCGCGCACCGATAAGTCGGCAGCGGCGGACGGTTCGAACCGCGCGCCACGACCCAGTCCCGGCTCCTTCCAGCAGGCGGCACTGCACCGCCCCAAGTCTCCAGGTCCGCTCACCGCGCAGACGCGAGAGACCTCTTCACACCTCGCACGTAGACAGTATGACTGTCTCAGCGGCCAATCAGCGGTCGCGGCATGCAAATAGCGGCGCAAGGACACTAGCCGCCGCGGCTAAGACCGGCGTCTTCTGACACCGCGGACCACGAGGGAGCATCGCCGGAGCCGGACCATCGCCGAAGCCACGCCTCCGCTACGCCTGGCCACCGACTGCCGGACTCTGCCGCTGCCGCTTCCTGCCGAGGTCCCGAACCAGAGGACACCGAACTTCGAAGAACCTCTACTGTGTACAAGAGTCAGAAATAATTATCAGGAAGACTTGCTTCTAGACAATTATTTTAGTTAACTGGTCTATGCAAAAAAGTTGTTTGTTTTTGTTATTGGTAATTGAAATATTATTTTTCATTGTACTGTGGAAGTTAAGCCGAGAATATATTCGGAATTATAAAGAGATACAGATCATCTCGTGTTTCTGTTGTATATAACACTCATTATATCGAACCCTCGATAAATGAAATTAATTTTCTCTTCCTTAGAGATTCGATATATCGAGATTTGACTGTACAATGAATAGCGTGACGTCATCAGAACTTCAGCCAATATCAGAGCGTTTTTGTTCACGTGACCCGGTCTTACATCCCGTGAGCCAAACCGCCTTGGCGGCAGCTTATTGCGGCGGTAGAAAAGAGGGGAAAGCTGAACTGTGGAAGGAATACGAGTATATAGAGGGCTTATACAAAGGAAATTAACTGGAAGGCAGTATTCTATTAAGGGAAGAGGAAGTGGAGGAAGATGAGATAGGAGATATCATACTGCGAGAAGAATTTGACAGAGCGCTGAAGGACTTGAGTCGAAACAAGGCCCCTGGAGTAGATGATATTCCGTCTGAACTGTTGATATAATTAGGAGAGCCAGTCATGAAAAAATTGTATCACCTGGTATGCAAGATGTATGAGACAGGGGAAATACCCCCCGACTTCAAGAAGAATATTGTACTTCCAATTCCAAAGAAAACAAGTGCAGACAAATGTGAAAATTACAGATCTATTAGTTTAATAAGTCATGGGAGCAAAATACTAACACGAATTATTTACAGACAAATGGAAAAACCTGTGGAATCCAGCCTCGGGGAAGATCAGTTTGGATTTCAGAGAAATGTAGGAACACTAGAGGCAATACATTACGACTTATCTTGGAAGATAGGCTAAGGAGAAGGAAACCTACGTTTATAGCGTTTGTCGTTTTGGAGAAAGCTTTTGACAACGTCGACTGGAATACACTCTTCCAAAATCTGAAGGTATATGGGGTAAAATATAGGGAGCGAAGAGTTATATTCAACCTATACAAAAACCAGACGGCGGTTATTAGAGTCGAAGGGCAAGAAAGTGACGCAGAGGTTGGGAAGGGAGTGAGACAGGGTTGTAGCCTTTCCCCAATGTTGTTCAATCTGCACATTGAGCAGGCAGTGAAGGAATGGAAGGAGAAATTTGGAGAGGGCATTAAAGTGCAGGGAGAAGAAATAAAAACATTGCGGTTTGCCGATGACATTGTAATTTTGTCATAGACCGCAGAAGATCTGGAAGAGCAATTGAATGGGATGGACAGTGTCTTGAAAGGAAGATATAAGATGAACATTAGCAAGAGTAAAACGAAGGTAATGGAATGAAATGTCACAAAATCAGGCGAGGCAGAAGGAATTAGACAGTAAAAGTAGTAGTTGAATTTTGTTATTTGGGTAGCAAGATAACTTCTGATGGCCAAACAAGATATAAAATGCAGAATGGCTTTGGGGAAAAAAGCGCTTCTAAAGAAGCGAAACTTGTTAAGATGCAATATTAATTTAAATGTTAGGAAGTCCTTTCTGAAAGCATTTGTCTGGAGTGTAGCATTTTATCGGAGTGAAACCTGGACGATAAGGAGTTCAGATAAAAAGATGATAGAAGCTTTTGAAATGTGGTGCTACAGACGAATGATGAAGATTAAATGGGTAGAACACGTGACTAATGAGGTGCTTAACCGAATTGGGAAGAAAAGGAGTTTCTGGCATATCGTGACTAAGAGCAGGGATAGGTTGGTTGGACACATTCTGAGACGTCAAGGAATTGTCAACTTAGCATTAGAAGGAAGCGTGTGGGGTAAAAATCGTAGGGGGAGACCGAGGGACGAATACAGTAAGCAGATTCAAAAGGATGTAGGTATGTAGGTTGCCGAACGTATTCTCCGATGAAGAGACTTGCATAGGACAGGGTAGAGTGGAGAGCTGCATCACACCAGTCTGAGGACTGAAGACCACAACAACAACAACAACAGGAATATTTACATCACGTCACTTTATTCAGACCGATTTTATTCGGAAACGGATCAGCGTTGGCGGACAAAATGATGTCTGTAGTTCTACGAGTACTTAATCTGAAAAGGGCTTTAAAATACTTGCCCTCCATTTGAGACTGTCTCCTTGTGAGTGTTACGCCGTAAGCCCAGAGCGTTGCCTTGGCAGCAGAACCCTTCGTCGCCCCTTCGCGGGCGCCCGGCACGTCCTCTTCCGCAGCCCCGGGCTCTGCTAACACGATCAGCACAGATTAAAACTAACAGCCACCTCCTTGCTCCCTCCCCTGCTGTCCCCTCCTGCTCCGTCGCGACAAGAGCTTGGCGCCCGCGATACGCCCAGAGCGGCATGACGAATGCCCGGAAGCGCCACCTCCTCCCCGGATTATCTGCACTCCCGTAATTAAATGCCCTCCTGTCCCTCCGGCCACCTCTCCCACCGCTGCTCCGATTCAATTACACGGGCGACGCTCGCTTCTGCCTCGGCGAACCGCACTACCTGCTCGCAGTTTTCAGGGGGGCAAGGCTGCGTGCAGCCCGCGCTCCTTCTGCAGTGCGGATTACGTGAATGACCAGGCTTAACAAATCCCATACCGATACAGAAACCAGTACGAGTCCACTGTTCAGGATTGAATCTTGCATCCATTTGAAATCGATGTGGCGCTGTTGACTTTAAAAGTCGACCACTGAACTTAACAAGAGCCTTGCTTTGTCACTAAAATTAGCAAATAAGGTCTGTGTGAACTACTGGTTACTCCCTGCTACAAAGCCTTGTTCCCTGGGCCAGACTGAGAACTGACTCGTTTCAAATTACTTCAGTAACAGGAAGTTAATATTACAGTGGTCAATATACATAGCAGCTCACACATTATTACACACAGACATTAATAAGCAAGTCACCACAATCAAAGTTATCTTAGAAAGGTTGCTAGGAAACATTTATGGTGCAACGGAATTTACAAAAAAATGTTTAAATGTTTGTAATTCTATCGGACCAAACTGCGTGGTCATCAAAAGTTCAAATGTTTGTATAGTCTATGGGACTTAACTACGGGGTCATCAGTCCCTAAACTTACAAACTACTTATGAACTACTTACGAACTAGGACGGCACAAATATCCATGCCCGAGGGGGGATTCGAACCCCCGACCGTAGTGACCGTGCTGACCGTGACTGGAGCGCCTCAGTCACCTCGGCCACCGCGGCCGGCGTGGTCATCAGTCCGTAGCTTACAAACTACTTAAGCCTAGGTCAACTAACCTAAGGACAACACACACACACCCATGCCCCAGGGAGGACTCGAACCTCCACGGCGCTTCGCAGCGAGACGCTTTAGACCGCTCGGCTACTCCACCGCGGCACGGAATTTACACTTATGAAAATTAGTATCTGATCTTATTTTCAGCACTTGTGAAACAATATTAAATGAAAGAGGAAAATTGCTCTAAAACTACAGTTTATAGGCAACTTACGGATTATGCTGAACTTAAACTTGTTCATTCAGATAAAAACAAACAAAATGGGGAACCAATTCTGTTAATATAATAAGAATGCATCTCTTACATGCATTAATGCGGACTGTGCCCAGCCTAAAGTATACATGATTTAACGCTACTGGGGGGAAGGATTCACAAACAACACTCATTCTCTCTCTCACACACACAATGCAACAGCGAAAGTCACGAAAATAAGTGTGCTGAGACGAGGCGGAAGCAGGCGCCGCTATCGTAGGCGAAATTCAGCAAGTCGGAGGTAGCACAAAACACAATATACAAAAACACTTTGAAGCTGGGTCTGGTCTGTCGTGCCTGTTTTGAGATGGTGCGTGTGTATAGCCAAGTTAAATTACATCTGAATTGGACCGCGAGCAAACACGCTAATGGCGACACACGGCTACGTTACATGAACGCACTCCACTGAAGGTGAAGTGGTTGAAAATCGGGTTCATTGTACAAAATCACGGTGGATTCGTAAGTTGCAGTCTGTTAGAAATCGAGGTATGTACTGGTTTTATAAGAGAAGTGGCGTGAACTCAGGCGACTAGCTGCAAACCCCGTGGTTCCGAAAACCGATAAAATTGAATAAACTCAGATTCCGAAAAATAAAGAAAATTAACTACAGCATGTAACCCATAGGAATGCTTAGAATTATATAAGGAAGCGAATGAAATACAGCCACACGCGATAGTGGGCGATTACAGAGTCGGATGAGGTCCAGTCTCAGCAAAACCACAAAAATGAAATAATCACAAAGTCGGAAAAATAAAATTAAGAACTACAGCATCCAAATCATAGAAATGTTTAGAATTACATAAGAAAGCTATTGAAGGAAGTTGTACAAGGCTCAGAGAGAGTTACAGACACAGACAGAGTTCGAACTACAAGTCGGAGAAGAAACAGCAAAATTAACATAGGCGGGGAGAGAAGATCGCGAAAGATTAGTGGAAATCAGAAGGATACCCGCATAGTTACTTTCCTGATGGGCATGGAACAAACAAGCTGAAGGCTTTGTTCTATGAACCAACCACGTGGAACACACATCACTCACGAAAGGAAACTATGAGAAGATGTTTACATGCACTGTATAAAATGAACATATCACCTATTAGAAATCGGGCCCCACAGAAAGTATTTACACAGAGTTCATACACCGCCAAATGACCACAAAAGGTTTTTACAGATCAGGCCATTATCAAACTGCAACTAGAATCACACACACCGCGTTTATCCAGTGGAAATCACTGAATTGAAAAACGAGAACACATTTCCGCACACGATCGGAGAAAATATTGCAAAAAATTATTCTAAGTTCACGACTCTGAGTTAAACGTGCTAGTCAAATGAATCGCTACCATCTCCAGAAACAAGAACAGAACCAAGCTTACCTCACCAGACGACCAGCCGAGAAAGAATCGCGGTGTGGCCACCGGGCCACGGGAAAACGACCGGAAACCGGAAAATCCCTGAAAAAGCGATGGTGGGGACGGAGCTGGTGTAAGTCCGCTAACTAGCCCGCAACCAAAGGGTGTGGAAACCTCTTTGGTCACCTCAGCAACTGTAGACTCGGAGCCAGAGAGAACGGTGCAGAGCGAGCTATCACTCCCGACATTCAAACAGCCAAAGATTCTCGCACACACTTCAAAGTACAACAACTGCACATTCTCACAAGTACAGTGGCGTAGCGAAGCCGTACGTATGCCACATTAATTAATATAATAGTAAATTATTAACATAACAAAATAAGAAAAACTTAGCAATATTAACTAATACTTTAACACATGAAATAAAAATACTATTCCTCAACCCTTGAAAATAGTGGAGTTTATTTTAACAAAATGATAATCTAGCGATATTAAATAAATTATAACTTTACAGAAACTATATAAAATATATGGAAGACGACAGACGGTCGTCTTTCAACTTCCATGTTGCACAAGCTTGTTGCCTTCCGGTGGGACTTCTCGGATTATGACGATTTGTTGTCAAACGTACAGTTTGGTCTCAGAAGTGATTTAACGACTGAAAATGCTGTATTTTCGTTTCTCTGTTAGGCACTTGATGGGTTAAATAAAGGACTGCGAACATTAGGAGTTTGCTTTTTACTTAACAGAGGCGTTTTAATTGTGTTGATCACAAAATATTGTTACAGATCCTGGAGCTTTATGGAATAACAGGAGTAGCTCACAAGTGGTTCACCCCATACTTTAATAACAGACAGCAGAAAGTAATTCTCCACAGTGACGAAAATGGTTATGACGCACAGTCACAATGGGACACAGTTAATTGCGGGGTGCCCCAGGGGTCTGTTTTGGGACCGATGCTGTTTCTGTTTTATGTAAATTATTATGCCTTCGAGTATAACGGCTGATTCTAAAATTCTTTTTTTATCTGATGATACCAACTTGGTAGTGAAAGATGTTTTTGTGTATTATTGATGCAGTTCAAGAGAAGTTCATGGCTTGGGGTTGTGTTGGGTTGTTTGGTTGGGATAGGGGGACTACGATTATCAGTCCCAAGATGGGGAGGGCAAGCAGTGAGGATAGGAAAGGAGGGGGGGGGGGGGGGAGAAAAGAAATGCAGTCCGGGAAGTAAAGAAGGAAGAAAGACTGTATTAGCTCGGGGCCACGTGCTCGCCACGCACGTACTCACAGAAGATCCGTGAGCCCCATGGGAGGGTTCATGGCTTGTAGAAATTAAATTGATGTTAAATCGCAGTAAAACTTGGTTTTTACAATCTCTAACACATAATTTAACAAAAGCGGACATTTTGATTACATGTAATGGGCATATGAGACTGAACAGTTCAAATTTTTAGGTGTTCAGATAAGTTATCGTGGGAAGCCCATGTTCAGGATCTTGTTCAAAAACTAAATTCTGCATTATTTACCATTAGAACAGTATCCGAAATAAAGTTATTTCTCAACACGAAAAGTAGTCTACTACGCTTACTTTCATTCACTTATAACGTAAGGCCTTCTTTTCTGTGGTAACTCGACAGATACAAAAAGGACATTTTTGGCTCAGAAAAGGGCGGTTCGAGCAATATGTGGCGTAAGTTCGCGAATGCCGCGTCGACCTCTTTTCAGTCGTCTGGGAATTCTGACATTGGCATCACAATACGTATCTTCTTTAATGTCGTTTGTCGTTAACAATATCAGCTTATTCCCACGAGTAAGTAGTTTTCACTCGGTGAATACTAGACAGATATCGAATTTACATTTGGATCACAACTCCTTGGCTCTTGTGCTGAAAGGTGAGCAGTATTTTCAATATGCTACCACAAGAAATCAAGAATCGTAGTCCTAACCCAGGCGCTTTTAAATCTAAATTGAAGCGTTACCTTATGGCTTACTGTTTGTATTCTGGTGAGGAACTCTTGGAAAAATTAAAAGAAATAATCCAATTCCTTTTATTCGTTATGGATTCTGTTTACTTAGGCTTAATATTGTCATGTGCATAGGACTAATTTAAGTGGGGCTGCAACATTTTTAAAAATAAATTGATTTTAGGGTTTTACGACATGACTTGCTTATCACGATGTCAATGTTATAAGGAATGCCTCCTATACCTGTAAAGAATAGGACCTAAATGTTTGCCACGTTGCGAACACACACCAAGCAAATATCAACGTCAGGTGTTGTGTGCCCTCTCCCACTCACTCACTGATCAACATAGTTCAGGATTGCTTACCTGCTCTCAGTTTACTATGTCCCATTGGAAAATGTTCCGCTCAGGCCGCGGAATCTAACAATATGCAGCCCACGTTGCGTGTTGCTATAATGTGGCACAATAAGAAAATAAATAGTTCTACCTAGTCGGAATAAAAGCACGTTTTACTGACACACTTCTTTATTTTTACTAGCGTGGCAGTTGAATATGAAACCAGATGCACATAGCATACATTTATATCGCGATATCAAATAACGTCTGTTGCTGAGCACCTATATACGTATGAAATCAAATTATCAGAATGAACTTCAATTTCAAATTTTTACCAGTCGGAAATTGTCAGACAATAAACAATAAACTATAGCTCGCACAATTTACCAAAATCAGCGGAATATTTCCACACGCAAAAAATACGATTAACCAGAGCTACTGAGGCTCACTATTTATCATCACAAAGTAATTTCAAATGTTCAAATGTTTGTATAGTCTATGGGACTTAACTATGGGGTCATCAGTCCCTAAACTTACAAACTACTTATGAACTACTTACGAACTAGGACGGCACAAATATCCATACCCGAGGGGGGATTCGAACCCCGACCGTAGCGGCCGTGCAGACCGTGACTGGAGCGCCTTAGTCCCCTCGGCCACCGCGGCCGGCACAAAGTAATTTACCACTTATTATGACTCGCCAGCAACATCACCTAGTTACGAGGCACCTTCACCGAGGACCACCAGCGACTGGTACCTAGCTCACTGTAACAACGCCTGAATTAAGGAAGTCAGCACGCCATTGGCTGAATCTCAGACTCCAATACAATGTCTTTTGTATCCAGTTAAAGTTTTAGGTGATGTTGGTTTTTAAATAATTGTGAAATTGTGCGTGACTTCTGCAACCATGACTATGATGTACAGTAATGTAGGAGTTAATAAATACACTGCTGGCCATTAAAATTGCTACACCAACAGGCAGATGATAAACGGGTGTTCATTGGACAAATATATTATTCTAGAACTGACATGTGATTACATTTTCAGGCAATTTGGGTGCACAGATCCTGAGAAATCAGTACCCAGAACAACCACCTCTGGCCATAACAACAGCCTTAATACTCCTGGGCATTGAGTCAAACAGCTTGGATGGCGTGTACAGGTACAGATTCCCATGCAGCTTCAACACGATACCACAGTTCATCAAAAGTAGTGAGTGACGTATTGTGACGAGCCAGTTGATCCGCCACCATTGACCAGACGTTTTCAGTTGTTGAGAGATCTGCTGAAAGTGCTGACCAGGGCAGCAGTCGAACTTTTCCCGTATCCAGAAAGTCCCGTACAGGACCTGCGACATGTGGTCGTGCATTATCATGCTGAAATGTAGGGTTTCGCAGCGATCGAATGAATGGTAGCACCACGTGTCGTAACACATCTGAAATGTAACGGCCACTGTTCGTAGGCCGTCGATGCGAACAAGAGGTGACCGAGGCGTGTAACCAATGGCACCCAATACCATGACGCCGGGTGATACGCCAGTATGGCGTTGACGAATACACGCTTCCAATGTGAGTTCATTGCGATGTCGCTAAACACAGATGCGACCATCATGATGCTGTAAACAGAACCAGGATTCATCCGAAAAAATAACGTTTTGCCATTGGTGCACTCAAGTTCGTCGTTGAGGTACACCATCGCAGGCGCTCCTGTCTGTGATGCAGCGTCAAGGGTAACTGCATCCGTGGTATCCGAGCTGATAGTCCATGCTGCTGCAAACGTCGTCGATTCCATATTCTGCTAACAGTCATTGGATCGCGACCAACGCGAGCAGCAATGTCGCGATACGATAAACCGCAATCGCGATAGGCTACAATACGATCTGTATCAAAGTCGGAAACGTGATAGTACGCATTTCTCCTCCTTACACGAGGCATCACAACAACGTTTCACCAGGCAACGTCGGTCAACTGCTGTTTGTGTATGAGAAATCGGTTGGAAACTTTCCGCATGTCAGCACGTTGTAGATATCGCCACCGGCGCCAACCTCGTGTGAATGCTCTGAAAAGCTAATCATTTGCATATCACAGCATCTTATTCCAGTCGGTTAAATTTCGCGTTTGTAGCACGTCATCTTCGTGGTGTAGTAATTTTAATGGCCAGGAATGTAGATTCGTAAACAGTAAACAATTACATACACACTGTTGCTTCCCCAGTCTGCACCATCGTCTTCTGACGACGAATGACTGCTAGTCAGATACACGCTGGGTGCTGTTCTTGTGTAGAATGGGGAAGGCGCTCGATCTACTTCAATTTGACCGAGGCCACATTGTGAGGACCCAGAGGCTAGGCACAAGCGTTTAGGAAGCTGCATGACTTGCGGAGTGTTCTAGGAGTGCTGTTAGAAGCGAAATTATATTGTGGCATTACGGAGAGAGTGTATTTCTCTCGGAAAAGTATATTTTCATCCATAACAAGATCTATTTTTGGCGGGACTTATTTTTTCTTGTTCGTCTATATACCCTCTTCCTACATCTATATCAATAGAAATAGTCCGCAAGTCACATTAAAGTACATGGCAGAGGATTCATCGAACCGTTTTTATTATGTTTCTCTACAGTACCATTCTCTAATAGCTCGGCGAGAATCTTTCAGTTTTCGATCTAATTTATTTTAATTTGATGATAATTGCTATTTATGTAGGTGGGTGTTAACAAAATATGTTCGCATTCCGAATAGAAAATTGCTGAAAGAAATTTCGCAAGTAGATCTCGCCGCAACAAATAAAACCTTAGTTTTAATGACTTCCACCCCAACTCGTGCATCATTTCCGTGACACTCTCTCCCCTATATCGCGATAATACAAAACGAGCTGCCCTTCTCTGAACTTTCTCTAAATCGTCAGTCAGTCCCACTTGGTTGGGATCCCACAATGCGCAGCAATACTGCAAAAGAGGACGCACAAGTGCAGTGTAGGCAGTTCCTTCAGTAGAACTGTTGCATCTTCTAAGTGTTCTGCCATCGAAACGTAGTCTTTTGTTCGCTTTTCCTACATTATTTTGTGTGTGTTCTTTCCAATTTGTTTGTAATTGTTACTTCTAGGTATTTAGTTGATTTTACGGCCTTTAGTTTTGACTGATTTATCGTGTAAATGAAGTGTAAAGGGCTTCTTTTAGTGGTGATATGAATGACTTCAAATTTCTCATTATGAAGCGTCAATTGCCATTTTTTGCAACATGCAGATATCTTATATAAATCATTTTTCAGTTGTTTTTGATCTTCTGGTGGCTTTACTAACCGATAAATGACAGCATCATCCGCGAACAGCCTTAGGGAGCTATTCAGATTGTCTTCTAAATGTTACTATATATATAAAAATTGAGATGTTTGTGCCTATGTTTCACTCTGCAACCAAAACTACACATCGCAAACAAATAGTGTTTGTATGTGGTATAACGTATGAGTCCCCCATTGTGCACTATGGTGGTAGAGGATTGATAACGGTAAGGAGGTGGAAGATATGGGAGTTGAAAGTTACCGACGTATATAAAATTCTACATGTGGGTGTCAATATTTTGCTCTTCAGCAAAAGCTACGCAACGATCTCTCTGTGTTGTTCTAGTACAAAGTCTCCCGCTGTACACCATAGCAATTCCGTGTCAATAGCTATAAGAGGGTGGAAGATATAGTGGTTGAAAGTCGGCAGTTTATATAAAATTCGGACTGAGACCAACGATTATTTTTGACACTACAACACCAAAAAAGTTGTATACAGCGAAACGTGATGCACATTCTTCAGTTGTTTTTCTGCAACAAGCGTACGAATAATGAAAAATAAGTGCATATTGCAGTTTGAAAAGTAATACTACCTAGGAATATGCCACAGCATAAGAAAGAAGTTTCGCGTTCTCGATCCGTTTCTGAAAGACAGAAAACGGCGCTGAAAAGTGAATCTACAGCCGATACAAACTTGAAATTTGTAGACGTTGTTTATCTTACACAGTAGATATAAGCGTTTTTCAATATTTCCATCCCTAAGGGGGTGAAATAGGGGATTAAGTTTAAAAAAAATATTTTATTAAATCAGTTGCATAGTCGGATAACCGAAATACCTACACTATAATAATGTAATATAGCAACTGTGGGAAAAACAGGACAAAAGGAATTAAAAAAAATGTGTGTAGACGTTATTTATCTTACACAGTAGACATCAGCGATTTTTTTCGATATTCCCATCCATATGGGGCTGAAATAGGGCATGACTTTTTTAATATATATAAAAAAATAATAATACGTTGTTAATAAGGCAATTTTGAAGCAAGAAATACAAAACTTCGGATTTACATTTTTGATTGGTATTTTAAAAACACGTGTTTCGATATTTTTGGAAAGTCATCCATTAAGCGGATGAAAGAAGGGAAAATTAAGTATGCAACTAATTTTGATACTAGAAATGCGAAAATTTGGATTTGGAACCGTGGTTAGAACTGAAAAAAGTGTGTTTCGGGATGTTTTGAATTCTGCCGTCAACGGTGCAGTAGTGGGTGGCAAGTTGTATCAAAATACTTGATTATGAAAGAATTTTTAAAGCTTAATCTATGGAAATTTGTATTTAGAAGTAGAAATAAAAACAATGCAGACCGTTCAGTGTACGCGTGTCAAGCAGCGGGAATTAAGCTAGTCGTTTATAAAAATAAGGATCTGTAGGGGCCCCATAACACTTCAATGGCGAACACTAGATACCATCGAGTTCTACCCGATGACTTTTCGTCAATTACAACGAACTGTGTTCTTTCTGTGAAGAAATCCCGAATCCATTCGAACAATTGTGGCGATGTTCCATAAGCACGCAGTTTGATTAGAAGACGCTTGTGATGTACAGTGTCGAAAGCCTTCCGGAAATCTAGAAATACGGAATCCCTTGTTGATAGCACGCATCACATCAAGAAGAGTAAAAAGCTAGCTGGGTTCACAAGAATTATATTTTCTGAATCCGTGTTGACTATGGGTCAATAGGCCGTTCTATCCGAGCTAGTTCATAATATTTGAGGAAAGTATATGTTCTAAAATGTTGCTGTAAACATTTGCTGCGTCGATGATACAGGCCTGTAATTTTGCGGATCACCCCTACTGCCTTTTTTGAATGTTGGCGTAACCTGTGCAGCTTTCCAGTCTTTGGGTACTGAGCGTTCACTGAGCGAGAAGATGTATATGACAACTAGGTATGGGGCTATTGCATAAGCATACTCTCAAAGAAAACTAATTGGTATACAATCGGGAGCGGGAGAGTTACTTTCGTTAAAGTTGCTTTAATACACCAGGCGTATCAGCTTCTAGCCAGCGGTCGTGCCGCAGTAAATACACCGGTTCCCATAGATCACCGAAGTTTGTCTAGCACTTGGATGGGCTCGAGTCTGCCGAGTGCTGTTTGCACGCGGGGTGCACTCAGCCCATGCGAGGCCAACTGAGGAGCTGCTTGATGGAGAAGCAGCGGCTCCGGTCACGAGGACTGCCTTAACGGCCTGGAGTGCGGGGCGCTGACCACGCCCCCTCCATACCGCATCCGTTGACGCCTTCGGAAAGAGAATGACACGGCGGCCGGTCGGTACCCAGTGGGCCTTCCGAGGCTTGTCGGATAGATAGAGAGTGTCTACTTCTAAATTACACATGCTGGCAGCTGTTCCTGAAAAGAATTCTGGATTATTTGCTTCGTCTTCTTCCGTTGAAGGAATTTCGGAAGGCTGTGTTAAGCAGTTCTGCTTTAGTTAAAAGGCATTTTACGCCACTGGAGAGCGATAAACATTTTATATAAAACAACTCATTCAGCCAAGATCGCAAAAAATTTATTTTCGTCCCTTAACCGGATTCGGTGAGGTCAGTCACCATCTTCAGAAAGTCTAGTACAATCACTTAGCGTCATATGTGAAAATAGAAACATAAGCTTCAAACACACGTAAACATCTTATCAAACTTTAACAAGATGTTTACGTGTGTTAGAAGGTTATGTTTCTATTTTTACATATTACGCTAAGTGATTGTACTGGACTTTCTGAAGATTGTGACTGAGCTCACCGAATCCGGTTAATGCACGAATTTAAATTTTTAGCGATCTTGGCTGAATGAAGTGTTTTATACAATTCTGCTTTATCAGAACTGTCATTAATAGCATCACCGTTACTATCGCGTAGTGAAGGTATTGATTGTGTTTTACCGCTGATAGTCTTTACATACGACCAGAATTTCATAGAATTCCCTACCGAATTACATGAAAGGGTTTCGTTGTGGAATTTGTTATAAGCTTCTCGCATTGAAGTTCGAGTTAAATTTCTAGTTTCTGTAAAAGACTGCCAGTCGTTCAAAACAAGCGAGGTGTCCTCGCATTCGGGAGGATGGTGGTTCAAATCCACCTCCGGCCTTCCATATTTAGGTTTTCCGTGATTTCCCCGAATCAATGCGGGCAATTGCCGGGATGGTTCCTCTCAAAGGGCACTTCCGATTTCCTCCCACATCCCTCCCCGAAAATCCGAGCCTAAGCTCCGTCTCTAATGACCACGCTGCCGATGGGACGTTAAACCCTACGCTTCCTTTCTTCCAGTCGTTCAAAACGGGGATTTAATCATAATGTACGACACAAGGGGAAGTGCGATGTGCCACCCACTTGACAACGGCTTGCAACATGGCGTGAATGCCTGGAGATTCGTAATAGAGGTCAGCATGTTGGCGATTTTGCTCTCTCGTACTCGCTCGAGCGCGCCGCGTTCTGATGCGGCTCTTTCGAGTACGGATGTTCATAGTGGGCTGCCACTCCATCTGGGCTGCCCGCGGCGGAGTGGCCGAGCTCACTGAAGCGCTATGCTCCGATGCGCGAGGCCGTTCCCCGTCGGGGGATCTAATTCTCTCTCAGGCATCGATGTTTGTGTTGTCTTTAGTATAAGGTAGTTCATAAGTAGTTTGTACGTTTAGGGACTGATGACCCCGGAATTAAGTCCCATAAGACTAAAAAACATTTGAACTTTTTTTTGACCTGGGCTGCGTCGCGTCGGACCAGTGGGGACCGCGTGGCCTGCCTACACCGTATTGCCACCACGCGGTGGAACTATACTCACATCTGTTGTGTGAAACACGAATATTCATGCTACGTACTGTCCAATGCTTTAGGAAAATGAAAAAAAAAAAAATAATAAAAAAAAAAAAAAAAAATTAACCGTTTGAAAGTTTCACAGATGATCTTAGTGATTTAGTAAAACCTTGACGCCAGTTCTCTGTTGCGTACGATTTTAGGCAATACCAATATCTCCTAAAAAAATGTTCAAATGTTTTTTAAGCTTAAGGGACTTAACTGCGGGGTCATCAGTCACTAAACTTAAAACTACTTATGAACTACCTTATACTAAAGACAACCGGCCGCGGTGGCCGAGCCGTCTGCGGCGCGCCAGTCACGTTCTGCACGGCGACTACGGTCGGGGGTTCGAATCCCCGCCTCGGGCATGGATATTTGTGACGTCATTAGTATTAGCTAGTTTTTAAGTTTAGGGACTGATGACCCCGTAGTTAAGTCCCATAAGCTATACAAACATTTTTCAACCAAAGACAGCACAAACATCCATGCCCGAATGGGATTCGAACCTCCGACGGGGAACGACCTCACGCATCGTAGCATAGCGCCTCAATGCGGTTGGCCGCTCCGCCTCGTCAATATCTCCCAACTCCTGCAGGCATGCATTCAGGCAATATTACCTGCAGGGAGAAAGGAACAGTTGAAATGGAACAAATATAATATAGGGAGATTTTATTAGTCAGAAATAGAACTATATAATGACTTAAGTATATTAAAATATTTAACTTGTCATGATTGACGTTACGGGCATTCAGGAAGCCTGAAATTTGTCTACCAGAAAAAAAGTCACAAAAATCATAAGGATTATGTGGATCTCTCTTCGCAACGTCGTAATAAATGTCTGAGAACTAATTGTTTCTATAATATTAGGAAATACTACTGTAAGGAGATTCTTGGTTGGTTGGTTGATGGGACCAAACAACTAGGTCATCAGTACCAAGGAGATTCTTCTCCATCGCAATCGGTCGTCGCTGAGGGAAAAATTTGTATGTGTTTATAGAGTGTTCTGAACGTGAAAATCACATGAAGTTCCGATATCATATCCAGGACTGATATATAGTAACTCGCTTTAGTCACCTTCAGTATTGGACAGAATAAGCCGCGGCGGAGGGGTCGAGCAGGGACTGATGACCCCGTAGTTAAGTCCCATAAACTATACAACCATTTGAACATTTTAGGGGTCGAGCGCATTGAGGCGCTATGCCAAGATGCGCGAGGCCGTTACCCGTCGGGTATCAGCTAGTTCATAAGTAGTTTGTAAGTTTAGGGACTGATGACCCCGCAGGTAAGTCTCAAACTTTACAAACATTTGAACATTTTGACAGAGTAAGCTAAACTTGTGCCTCTTTTGTTGGCATGTAAATGCTACACTAACACTATTGAATAACACGTATTTACTTGTGAAAACGACAGAAATGTACGGTTCACAATTTCCAAACCTCTTCTCCATTTGTGACTACATTTTATTTGCACAAATGTATAACGTAGCTGCTAGCAAGCTACATTCTGTCACACTTTTTGCAGTTTACAGTTTTGACTATGAATGCTTCGTGCAAGACAGATTGCTGCATTTCACGATGGCTAAAATAACCGAAATCTTTCATCACTTACTTTCTTCAAAATCGACTAAAAACGTTATTAAAAAAACCTTACACACAAAAAGTGCTAAATGAAAAGTAACCATTTTCTTTTTAGTCAAAGAAAGTGAAACGTTTTGTTAGAAAAAAATTCGATCTAGTGTAGTCTTATACACCTTCAAGCACGAAAATGGGAGAACTAGGTTCCTTTTCTCCGAGTACACGGTCGGATATTTCAAGTACGGCATGCTCGAACGAGCACGAGGAAGATCGAATTGCTCATATGTTAAATAGACTAGGGGCAAAACACAAACGATACCCTCACTACCTGATAGTAATGGCGATCCTGCCAATGACAGCGCTACTAAAGCAGAGTTACTAAACATAGCTTTTAGAAACCTCATTTACCAACGAGAACGAAACCAATATTCCAATTTCGAATTACGAGCAGAGGCCGTAATGAGTAACGTAGAAGTTGATATCATCGGAGTAGTGAAGCATCTAAAATCACTTAACAAGAACATGTCTTCTGGTCCGGACTGTATACCCATTATATTTCTATTTAATTATGCTGAACAGCCGTATACAACCGCTCATTCAAACAAGGATCTGTACCAAAAGATTGGAAAGTTGCACAGGTCATTAATGTTTTTTAATGTTTGTATAGCTTATGGGACTTAACTATGGGGTCATCAGTCCCTAAACTTACAAACTACTTATGAACTACCTTATACTAAAGACGGCACAAATATCCATGCCCGAGGGGGGATTTGAAACCCCGACCGTATGCACAGGTCATACCTATATTCAAGAAAGGCGATAGGAGTAACCCACTAAACTACAGGCCTATTTAATTGACGTCCATTTGCAGCAGGGTTTTGGAATAGGGGATTTCCCGTCAGAAAGGACACAGTTGGTGTAGTAATCGATGGTAAGGCATCAACTAAAACAGAGGTGATATCGGGCGTTCCACAGGGTAGTGTTATTGGTCTTCTGCTGTTCCTTATTTACATAAACGATTAGGGGAAAATCTAAGTAGTTCTCTTAGGTTGTTTGCAGATGACGCCGTCATTTACCGTTTAGTAAAATGATCTGAAGTTCAAATCCAACTGCAGAACGATTTGAATAAGATATCTGTGTGCTGTAAAAACTGGCAATTGACTCTAAATAATAAGAAGTGTGAAGTTGTCGACATGAGTACAAAAAGAAATCCGTTAAACTTTGTTTACAAGATAAATCAATCAAAAGTGAAGGCCGTGAATTCCACTAAATACCTAGGAATTAGTATTACTTCAGACTTAAACTGGAAAGAACTCGCAGATGTCGCTGGAAAGGCGAACTAGACTGCGTTTTAATGCCAAAACTCTGCTAAAGAAACTGCCCTTTTTCGTCCTTTTTGTGGAGTATTGCTGCACAGTGTGGGATCCTTATGAGGTGGGTTTGACGGAGGACATCGAAAGAGTCCAAAGAAAGGCAGCTCGTTTCGTATTGTCACGATACATGGGAGACAGCGTTACGGAAATGATACGGGATCTGTGATGGGAATCATTACAACAACGGCGCATATCGCTGCGGTGTGGTCTACTGACGAAATTCCTATCGCCAACATTCTGCTCCGAATGCGAAAATATATTGACTCCAAATGTTCGTAGGTCTTATGAGACTTAACTAAGGGGTCATCAGTCCCGTACTTATGATCTAGCTAATACCAAGGACGGCACAAATATTCATGCCCGAGGGCGGATTCGAACCCCCGACCGTAGTGGCCGTGCAGATCGTGACTGGCGCGTCTCAGTCCTCTCGGCCACCGCGGACGGCTTGTTGACTGCCACTTACATAGGTAGAAACGATCATCAGAATAAAATAGGAGAAATCATAGCTCGAACGGAGAGATTCAGGTGTTCTTTTTTCCCCGCGCTATTCGAGAATGGAATGGGAAATAAATAGTATAACGGTGGTTCGATGAGTCCTCTGTCAGGCACTTAAATGTGATTTGCAGAGTATCCCATGTAGATGTAGTCGAAGAATGCATTTGATCGATGCGTGCCAGGCGACGACATTGACACCTACCGTGCTGCCACGGACCTGCGTGCTTCCTGCAGTAGGAGCGAGCACAGGCGCCAGACGCAGACCTCTAATTCTCGTGCGCCTGCTACGCCTCGCTCGCCCCATCGCGCGCGCCTCTCAGAGCTGAGCGTTTCATTAGGAGAGCGCGCGCGGGCGTGCCCGCCCAGTAATGTAAAAACCGGCGCGCGGGGACCGGAGTATCAGGGGCGGCGGCGAAAAACGAAAAAGAAGGGGGTGGTGCGTGCGGATATTCAGCGGCCCACAATGGCAGCGGGTGATGCACGGGCGCGTCGCACGCACCGCGTCGCCATTCACGCACGCAGCAGTAGCAGCTTCCAGAAACCCCGGCAGCCCAGGAGGCCGCGGGTATCGACGGCCGCGCTCCCTGCCAGGGAGAGGGTCACCTAGCTGCACCCTCACCTCTGACCTTTAGCATCCCTACCTCCCCACAGGTCCCGCGTATCTACAGCTACCTGTCTTCACTCAAACTGTCGTTGCCGGCTAATATAATACGCGAACGAACTACTCATTAATATTAAATGACATGTAAGAAACCTACATTTTTAGCTTTTGTAGATTTGGAGAAAGCGTTTGACAATGTTGACTGGAATACACTCTTTCAAATTCTGAAGTCAGCAGGGGTAAAATATAGGGAAAGGAGAGTTATTTCCAACTTGTACAAAAGCCAGACGGCAGTTATTAGACTCGAAGGGCATGAAAGGGAAGCATCAGTTGGGAAGGAAGTAAGACAGGTTGTAGCCTTTCTCCAATGAGAGCGTATAAAATGAATATTAACAAGAGCAAAACAAAAATAATGGAATGCGGTCTTAGAAAATCAGGCGATGCTGAAGGAATTAGATTAGGTGACGAGGCAGTGAAGGTGGTAGATGAGTTTTGTTACTTGGGTAGTAAAATAACAAGCGATGGTCGCAGTACAGAGGATATAAAATGCAGAATGGCAATGGGAAGAAAAGCATTTTTGAAGAAGAGAAAATTGCTAACATCGAATATTGATTTAAGCCTAAGGAATTCCTGTCAGAAGGCATTTGTGTGGAGTGTTGCCTTTTACGGGAGTGAAACATGGACGATAAGCAGTGCGGACAGGAAGAGAATAGAGGCTTTTGAAATGTGGTGCTACAGAAGAATGCCGAAGATTAGGTGTGTAGATAGCATAACTAATGAAGAGGTACTTAACAGAATGGGTGAGAAAAGGAATTTTTGGCATACCCTGACCAAAAGAAGGGATCGCTTGGTAGGACACATTCTTAGACATCGAGGAATCGTAAATTTAGCATTGGAGGGAGACCAAGAGATTCGTATAGTAAGCAGATTCAAGTGGATGTGGGTTGCCGTTCTTATGAGGAGATGAAAAGGTATTGCTCAGGATAGAGTAGGGTGGAGAGCTGCATCAGACCAGTCTCCGGACTGAAGACCACAACAACAACATGTAAGAAAATTGCCTGTTGGAGGTCGTCAAATAATCTCAAAATTTAGAATTCGTAATAATATACTCTAGTAATAATAATTTCGTTATTGAATGTTGCAGCAAATCACAACTAATGGGTCGCAACAATACTTTCGCAGTGAAAGTTAAAAATTTTGAATAACAAAAAAAAGATATTAATTAACTTGAAACAGTCACTGTGGTAATTAATTAAGCTTGGTCCTATCTGACTCAGCATTGACTACAGCCTCCAACTAGCACCTCTTACGATTCACGAACAGCACAACTTCACTAATAAATGTGTCAGAATTCGTGTAGTGGTGATGGCGTGTTCGTGTTATAATCAAAATCGTAATAGCCGATAGACTCTGATTGCAATAATAATAGCTGAGTACTGTGAAACTGCGTGGTGCAATGAGCTTCACTAATACTGCAGTTAAAGTTCCCAATTATTTTAATAATATTGTTTAAAGCATTCAAGTTCCTTATAAAACTTTATGTGAACTATTTTTTTTAATTGGTTCCAGGGCCTGGGTAGCGTACGCGTGTAACTGGCTGAGCAGAGTTTGGCATTTAACGTATTTCATAAAAAAATTTACTTCCGTCAAGTCTGGTTAATCAACTATAATACTTTGACTACTGTTAGCCTGGTTACTTTCTACATAAATGAAACCAACTTTACTTTATTTGCAAACTCTCTTGCACTTTAATTATTAGTCTCTGTGGTTATAACACGTTTAGCAATTCTTTAACTCGTCTAGCAATTTCTTTAAAACTGATCGTAATTACTTTGAAAATGATTGAACTTGTTAGTCAATGTACAGGCTTGCATAATCAACATAATCTAATACTGGAGATTACGGGGTGACTACAACTACTTACAAAATTAAGACTGGTTTCAATATAAGCCATGTATAATTGAACCAAAGTTCTGACTGGGTTGACACTACAATTACATGCATACAAAATAAAATGTTACAAAAGTACTCATCTGCTTTCGTCGTCTTCGTCGTGAAGTCCATACAAGACAGATATGATTACAATAGGTACTCTTACTACAACAACGATCACACTCGGTGACAATAGACTTGATACCAAACAATTACTTTTCTTGCACACTTGAAAAAACATTACTCTGATCACTTTCGAGTATAAATAAACTTATTTCACACTTCCTTCAATACATTAAACAGTACGCCTCTCAAGCTTATTGTAATTGCATTAAATTCGCGCCACACTGCGCCTACCGTGCCTCTCCACCATCAACAAAACATTTATGTGTTTTCTATAGCGACTGCTTCAGCAGCGCGACACTCACAGCTACTACTTCTGTACCAAAGACAATCTTTACAACGGGTTCAACATTTTCTCTGGCGCATTGCTAACTTACAGCATAAGAATGTCCGTGCATTCATGCGGGTTTACACATATAGAAAATTTTTACACTAAATGATTCAATAAAGAATATGACGTTACATAAGAAATATATCTAGCATACAAGAAATGAAAAATACATGAAATAAATAAATTTAAGATAATATATACATTACGTTAAATCAAACTAAGATACAGCGACAGGTGTACTCTTACAGACACACCTATCTATTTTTCGCCCTCGGCAAATAGTCTGGGAGTGATAATAGACGACAAACTAAATTGGGCTGAGCACACAGCCGCCGTGTGTAGGAAGGCATCAGCATCTCTTCATGCCTTACAGACATATAAGAAGTTTTTTCCTCTCGATCTTAAAAAGAAACTTATACAAACGCTTGTAATTCCAATTATTGATTGCAGTGATGTTATCTTGCAAGGTGTCTCTTGGGAAAGCTCACGACGTCTGGAACTAATCATGAATGCCTGCGTTCGATATATATGTAACATCCGTCTCTTTGATCACATTTCACCATCTTATAAGCAACTATCCTGGCTCCGTGCTGACAAGCGCAGAGATTTTCATACACTCTGTTTCCTCTACTCTCTTATCAACGTACACTGTCCCTCATATCTTTCCTCGACCTTAACACTCTTATCTGACCAACATAACAGAACTACTCGTTCCTGTCAGAGCAAAACCCTTTCTGTCCCTATCCATCACTCAGCCGGTTTCTCAAAATCCTTTTCAGTAGCAGGAACCAGGCTCTGGAACAATCTGCCTCAGTATATCAGAGAAGTGAATAACACTGCCAGCTTCAAACGACAGTTAATGGATTATCTACTACAGCAATAATTACGCCAGTCTTTATTACCCTACGGTCCAGATACGTCACATCCATTCTTCCTCCCAGATATTCTCCGACTGCCATTGCTCTCGCCAGGTACAGCTTCTGTCAGAATTCGCCATGCCTTAACCAGTCTCAATATATTCAAAAGTAAATATTGTATCTGCTAATATCAAAGTTGTTACTTCTATTATTACACCAGTAGCAGCAGAAGGTGTCTCAGTGGTACTGTTAGTATTAATCCTATATAGAGTTAAGTTATTACCTTTTATTTACATCCTTTTACATGTAATCAACCTGTATAAATAATCTTATTAACTGTTCATCTGTAAAAATCATTATTATGTTATAGGTAACTCACATGTAAAGAAATACTGTATGTGTAAAACCCTGGTCCGATGTAAGAGAAGGCCTGATGGCCCTAATCTGATCAGGCTAAATAAATAAATAAACTACTTCGGAAGAGCGCTCCCATAGGCGAACTACGCGAACTAGTTCGTAGCTCCCTCGCCTCTTGATTTCATTTGATTTGATTTTCTCAGGGAAGCCAAAACAGTCTTGGTCCAACCCGCCACTGCCCGCACCGAAACTAAGTTTATTGTGCGGTATCGCTTCCTGTATATCTAGTAAAGCCAACCAAAGCCCTTGAACAGTGCAAGGAGTCCCTTTACCAGTTCTTTACTAGACACAATTTCTTCGGGTCTAGTTGTCCCAAATGTTCTGTGCCTTTTACTCTCCAATGCAATGCATTCGAAGATTAGATGTGATGCAGTTTCATCACTGTCATCACAAGATCCTACATTTAGGGTCCTCTTCTGTTATTCCCATTGTATGTAGGTGTTTTTTGAAATTCCCATGGCTTGTCAGCAATCCAAAAAATGTTCAACTGTTTGTACTTCTATTGACCAAACTGCGTGGTCATCAGTCCGTAGCTTACAAACTACTTAAACCTAGGTAAACTAACCTAAGAACAAACACACACACCCATGCCCCAGGGAGGACTCGAACCTCCACGGCGAGCAACCGCGCGCTCCGCAGCGAGGTGCTTTAGACCGCTCGGCTACTCCACCGCGGCTCAGCAATCCAACCATGAATCTAATCTCTCTCCTGTTCAGGCCCAGGATTGCAGAGCTTCTTTTTATACATGGCTTTGGCATCATTACCTTCCCATGTTTTTGTTGATAGACTTTGGTCCAATATTCTACGTGTTGTCTTCTGAGCCAGTTACGTAGCTCCAATTTGATCATAGCCTCTTAGTTCGCCCTCTCCTTTTCCGAAGACTGACGGGGAACAGCGAGAGGACGCGAAAGCGCGCAGAATCGCGTGATCCCCTTCTGCCAGTTACCTTCATTTCGAGCTGAGATGCAGCTCAGCTGTAGTTTCATAGTTCAGTGCCACAAGAAATCTATTTTAAAAATAAATTACTACGAGTACTCTGTATGCAAAGTAGTTGAATACCATTGTATCACCCATTCGTGTAAATAACTGGTTTGTTTGCCTAATTATTTGATGTCAAATTGCCCAAAAATACGGGTAATAGCACACGCTTTGGCAACACTGATTCATTATATAAAAAAGCTGTCATAAAAAAAGATCTCTTTGTAGTAGCGGTAGCAAAAGCCAAATAGAGCAGACAGACTAGAAGGATCGGACGAACTAGGAGCAGCGGACGATTATGCCAAACGTATCTCGCTTCATAGTTCGTTGGATTCTTTTCCGAAGACCGACGGGCAATAGCGAGAGGGCGCGTAGCAGAATTAAAAGTCACTTGTTTGCCTTCTTCTGACGAGTCATTTCGAGGTGAGCGTCTGCCTGCTAGATTACATAGTTCAGTGCTACAAAATTTCTTTTTTGATGTGTAATATCTGACTAATAAATTCCATAATGCCTAGATATAGAGATAACTCTAAACTTAAACGTGAGAAATTATCCACAAACTGTTTCTTTTGGTTTGCGAGATACCGTTAGCGGCTCAAGCAGCAAGCGCATGAAGCAGCTAGGTGGGGGTACTTCCCCCTCCACCTGGACGCGCAGACCACGCCGCTCAGCCGTCACTGGGAGCGGACGAACTAAAAGAGCGCTCCCGATCGCGAACTATTATGCTCAAGTCTAATACGTGAAATAAATCGCAATTTGCGTTCAGTTATTGCCTCACTGTACTAGGTTTTAGATGGAATACCGAAGTGCGGCGCATTTTCTTTACCAAACAGTGCTCTGTCAAACTCTTCTGTTGCAAGGCAGTTCTGTTGCGTAGTTATGGAATCTCGCTGCAGAGTTCCGATTGAATAGGGGATTTCCTGTTAGAGAGGACACACTTTGTAATAATTGTTGGTAAGGCACCGACTAAAACAGAGGTAGTAAGGGCGTTCGTGATTTTTGAATGGTGTCCATTGGGTCCTCTCGTCCTACTGACCCTTTTTTACAGCCAGACATGTACTATGTGACTTCCCAAACAACGATGCGCTTTGTTTCCGAGTTGCAGTTGTTCGCCATTCGTTTGAAGAGCATTCTAGACAAGTCCAGCGAATGACGGGGTTTCCAGATCGGACGACATGAATATTAATAAAAATTTGTGGGCCATATTCGAGACTTCATTTGGTGCACAAAACCCTGCACCCACAACACTTTCGCAATTACGGCGGCTACAGAAGTAGCATTGCTCAATATTCTTGTTGAGGACTTTCGATGACTCGTTGAGTCGAGTGGTCTCTTTTCTTGTCAACCAAATAGCGCAATAAGGAGTAAGAGCGCACACATGACTAAACGCATTAAGAGACAGATACGCAGTATAGACAATCGTTATTATATAAAACCGCTAACACCAAACTGAAGGAACAGATTTTTAATATTAATCATGCAAGAAGGGCAATGAAAAGTACATATTTCGAAAGGTGGTTTGTCATAGATGTTGCGAATATAAAATTTGTGTGTGCACGTACCCATTAAGAATGGTAAGAAGAAAAACAAATTTTAGGCTGATACTTCAAATTCTCCATACATTTTGCCACTATATTATAACGCGTTGTAGGTGACGTGTTGGTACAGCTAAAATTAGCTCAGTCAGTTAGCTCTTAGAGTTCTAGTGTTAAGGTCCTGGGCTCGATCGCCACTTCCCCCATTTTTTTTAATTCTTCGTAATGTTTCATTCTTAACTTTTAAGTACAGTTTAAAAAAAATTAAACAATTCAGTTTATGTACGGAGTATTTTAATATGTCTCAAGGACAAACATTTGAAAAAGTTGGGATTCTATTAAGAAAACCAGTTGTCACACTTGGTCAGCAATATGTAACAGCAAGTAGACTTCGATCTTTTGATGGTTGGAGGTTCGGGTCCTCCCTCGAGCATGGATGAGTGTGTTGTAGTCAGAATGGTTTAGTTTAAGTTGTTTATAAGTCTAGGGACCGATAACTTTCGTCCTAGATTCACAAACATTCGAACAGCGGTGTCGGCACAAGCGAAGAGCTGGTTAATGTTATTTGTTCTCCAGTGGCAGTTCACGGATTTATTTGGGTCGTTGACCGCAGAGTTTGTTTTAAAAAATGAACGGGCGAAATATTTGTATGTCTTCTTCTAGTGTGTAGAAATGAATGTTTGCTTGTTTGTAAGTTTGTTCGTATTTTTTATCCGATTGCGATGAACTTCGTAAACATACTGCTTGCACTTTTGCGAAGGTTTATAGGCATAATTATATCAGTGTACGACGCAAACTTCATGCGATATGACGTCATAAACAATGAAATGCGCGAAAAATTGTTGCAGCACGTGACAATGTTGAATATCTCGTCAATCCCTGGACCGACTTCAAATTTCGTGCACACTTACCATACTATGAGCTGTAGGGGTAAGAACCATGTACGACGCAGAGTTAAG